>CM040406.1:11530455-11875455 GCA_022702515.1 Ilyophis sp. 1 JC-2022 | reverse complement strand
TTGTCCTTCAAAGTGTTTGAAAGAAATAAATTGAGTACAAGCTCAAGCGTCATTTTGTAACAGACAAGATTGACGATTCGAGACATTTTGTGGTAAAGATTTTAACCAGAGTTCTGTAAATCTAGAAGATCCTGTATACAGAACGGGTATGGCAATACAGAAACCTACATATATATTAGCAGGCTTTAATTTAAGTGAAATAAATAAAATAAAATGGTTGTTGAGATGATTTTGTATAAAGGGAACTGTAGTTCGCATGAGCACCCTGAATCTCGTGAAGAAAAAGGTCTGATTTACCAAATAAATAAATAAGTAAGTAATGCAGTAATTTATTTATAATAAATAAATAACAAATTGATAAACGTTGGCATTAACCACAAACATTTGCGGTTAAATTCTTTTTTAATATTTGTATGTTCCCCGTAGCAACCTGAACTTTTAATTTAACCAAAATAAATAAATACATTCACTAACCACGTAACGTAGGCTACACATGTACGGAGGTGATAGCATGTAGCCTACAGCAGCGACTGCACAAATAGCTAATGAATAATTCTAACGGGTACAAAAAAGCGCATCTGAATTTGATTTATCAAAGTGAAAAATCAATGTCAGTCATCGGTATAGTGACTTTGATTTAAATAATTGAAGCTGTGTAAGGTTCCCATGTCGACTTGATATATCGATGACCATCACCATCAGAAAGTCAGTGTCAATCATAAAAAATTAATTGATGACCGATACTGCTGCCAATAACATACTAGCGATGTCGGTTCGATGTTTCCTTGCTACCTGGGATGCGATTGGTGCTTCGGAGAGGGCAAAGCAGATATTAAAGTGTTTAAGCAAAATGTCACAATTCGTTTTGAGTGCCATTTTCTGCATGTGCGATTTGATTTCATGCAGAGAGAGGGTCTGCGTTGCCCGCTTTGAATTTAACTTTTCAGTCTTTCAGGGAAAGGGGACTTGTTTTAAAGCATTAGCAGAGAAGAGAATGGAATAGAACAGGATAGAATAACTTATCTTCCCATGAGGGAACTTTAGTTGTAGTTTCCAGCAGCCAAGACATAGAAAATGAGACAGTGTTTTAGTGAGATTTAACCGAGTATATGTATATATTGTATAACAACAACACCGTCAGGGACGACCAGGAACTCATTCTTTAACTAGTGTAGTGGGCATGCGCGAGCGTGTCTTAGTGTAGTGCAGTACGTGAACGAACGAATCTTTTTGAACGAATCTTTAAAGTGAATTGAGTGTACCGGATCATCACTCGTTCATATGCTTGAGTGCGCATCAACGGTCAGGAACTGTAGCGAACTGTACTGACCACAGACTACCCCTACTACCACAGTTCAGTGAGTCCTACTGAACTGACTAGTTTATATGAACTGCTGACTACCGCACCGCAGTAGCCTACATAATTGTCAACCGAATCAGTTACTCTCTGCATACGGGCTACTGCTACGGGCTACTCAGTAGCCTAATAAATTAGCAACAAATTAGTTTCACATTTTAAAAAAACAATATAAAAACATATATAGTATAAAAACATTTAACATTAGTAGTAGTGCAAACATCTTTGGCCTGTACTTATTCATCGGAATAAGTCATGCGTGCAAAAATCATCTTTTAACTGCAAACAAGAAAAAAATTAAAATAAAAAAATAAAAAATAATTTTTACTTCAAAGGCCATGACTACACTTGTGTAGCCTACCAACAACTACTACAGAACTTGACATAATCTGAACAAAGAAAAAATCAATGAGCTGCTGTGAGCTCTTAAAGACTAAAAGACAAAATAAACTGCATTGTCTGTGCACACTGAAGCAGAAAATGAAAACAAAATCCAGCAGCAGAGCCAATCGCATTGAGGCACAAGGGCCTATCTATCCTAGCAACACTGACAGCAATTCGAGTCATGACCAATGATCTAAGTGTGCATTCTCGCACATAGAGTAGCCCACGCTTTGTTTTGACTCAAGCCAGGAAAACTGGTGATTTTATCTGCACCAGACATTACGATTCAGCAGTGCACAATCATTAATCCAGCAACAGGAATGGTGTTACCCAATGATGGCACTCCTCATGACTGTGTTGTCAGAACACAGACTTTTCTTAAAGCACGTGATGACCTACACAACACGCCAATGTGTGCAAACCTTACATTGTTTGTAGATGGGTCCTGTTTCAGGGATGAGAATGGAAATCATGCTGGATTTGGAGTAGTGCAGCTAAGTGCGGATGGTACAGGAACTCCAATGATAATTCCAGGGGTGAATTATCACTGCCGGGGACAAAGTACTGTGTGACTAACTGAAATTGTCAGGTTTCTCTGCAGATATTGGGCCCAAGAAGACAGACGCACACAACCTCGAGCAACTAAAAACAGATAACACCACAGAAATATAAAAGTGTAAGGATGCGCATGGGCAGGACCATTGCGCAAGGGGGGAAGAGTGGATGGATAATAATTTGGAAAGTATCAGTTTTTCCCCAATAGGGCACAATCGACCATAGGAGGGCCCATGCCGTTTGTATGAGGTCCGGACAATGGACCCCGCATAAGTGTGTAACACTTAACTGTAATATGCAAGATTGTTTTCCAACAGGAAAAAAGGACAGATGACATTTCCTTGGGGCTTAGGTGGAATACGCCCGGGGGATTGGGTGTGTATTAAAGTCTTCAAAAGAAGGTGGATTGAACCCAGACGTGAGGGACCATACAAGGTGGTTCTGACAACTTCTACTGCAATGAAAACTGAAGGTAAAACTGTGTGGTTCCACTTTAATCACTGTTTTAGAGTGAAAGCGCCAGTACGCGTGCAGGGCAAGGTTGTAGAGAAATCAAGGGAAATAATGGAGAGGTAGAAAGAGGAAGGTGCACCTTCAGGAAGTAGGAAAAGTGAGGAAGCAAGGGAGATGTACAGGTGAAAAGGGAGTGGGATGTTTTGTTGTGACTGTCATTTAAACAGGCCCCGACGGGAGACCCGGGAATGCTGTAGGCAGTCCGCTTGACTGCCCGTTTGGAAACCCACTCTACGGACAGTGCATGAGCGCGGGAAGAAGTGGATGAGAATGCTGCAAGCATCACCCGCAGGCTGCCCAACAGGTGAATGCTGGAACAGCTACACGAAACACATATGGTGCCTCACTGATGAAGACTGTACGGCGCCTTGCTGCCTGAAGAAAAGCGGAGCCAGATCACTGTGCTTCGAATGTGCTAGCAACCTCTCCACAGTGATGACCCTTTACGGTGTGCATAGCACCTGGGTTGAAGAACACTAACACTGAATATACACACACGAAGAAAGAATTACACAACCAGGAGCTATGTGCTCCCTCATCAATGGCAGATAGAGAGAATACACACACATAGCCAGCATTACATAATCTGCCAAAGAAAGACCATGGCTGAGTGATGTGCTAGTAACCTCTCCTCTGTCCACTGGTCCGACGTTGAGGCTACTTGGACCAAAGAAGAAGAAGCCAACATAATTTTGCGGGAAAAGTATTGTATGTTAGTCGTGTAAATGTTTTGTACTACCATTATTGATTGTGCACTAAAACCCATGGCTGAGCTAGATATAACTGCACTTATGGTAGTAAAATAATATTTTAATGTATGTATGTACTCAGACAAGAATCAGACCACACTGACTCTCGTTGAAAAATAGGGCCGTGATTTGCCTCATCGCCATGGGTCAGGAAAATGTGGGTATCAAAGAACACACTTCTGTCAAAAGCAAGCAAAGACTGAAGTTCCTGTGGAGGGGGACCACAGAACGCATGTGATGGGGGACATGCCTAAGCAAACCGCAGTGGATTACCCACGAGTACTGGTCAATGGCGCTTGGGCAAATCGATTTTATAACGGCAACATTTAAGCGGCAGGAAGGCCATTTGGGAGCCTGCTGAATTGTTAGGTCTCAGCGAGTCAATGAGGTCTGAATCAACTATAATGGAAAATGTGTAATCGAAATCAGTACGATCTTAAATCAAAGTGAAAATTCATGTTCTGTGTACCTACGCTAAACAAGCGCTAGACCAGTCAAAAGCGGTGGCCAGGCATCGAGGACTACTGGCTGCGAGAACGTTGGTCTCAATTAGCTGTTTAGAACTAAGTGAAAAATTGTTTTGAATTCATATGTATAAATTAATGACTAATCTGGAAATGAGCCTATGGAGGCTCAAAGGAGGGAAAAAATGTTGTGACAAATTATAGATTATTCATTATTTATATACAATTATATATCATACTGTAGGACCAACTGTATTAAAATGTAGTGTTAATATGAATATGTTCTTCTGTGGTAGGATGAATAGCAAAAAGGCCCATATGTGCAAAACAGCACATATCCAAGGCCTCAGACACTCACGCCGGAAAATGAGCTCATTATTTGTATCGAAGTGTGCTCAATGAACAATGGTCCCACGCTAGGCACCCAATATGAGCTCATCTCGACACCTGTAAATCAAGGACATATACACACACCCACATGCAGGGGAATTGAAGAAAAACTCGCTCTCAGCCATATTGCAATACACTCCCCAAAATGTCCCATGACGAGCTTTTAGTTATCTCAAAAAGTAGGCAATGAACCCATTCATTCACACACACACACACACACACACACACACACATACACACACACACACACACACACACATACTCACACATACACACATAGGCAATTAAATGTTCCTAGCCCGTCTGAAGAGATAAGCATGAATGACTCCCTACACATTCTCTGAGAAGAACATCCAGCACTCTGACCTTGGAGGTGTGTGTGTGCGGTTTGAGGAACTGATGGAGTTTGTTGAATCCAAAGAAAACATTTATCTTCTATCTTTACAAACATTGGTGTAAAAACTATGTATTGAACTACTATTGTCAAACCGTGACTAGGATGTTTCTGATATGATTAAATCATGGCATTTCATCAAAACTACCATATAAATAAGGGTCACATGTAATGCTTGATTGGGACCGGCAGAGACCGCTGCAGACCATGGAAAAGTAATCGCCCAGGTAATGGGAACACCCCAAAAAAAGGGGGGGGGTCGCAATAACATATAAGATGTCAGTTGAGCTTCATGATGCGCTTGTTATGTTTTGCTTCTGTCATTAACGGACCTGTTTTACGTCTTGTGGGTGAGCATGAAATTGACTGACTTAGACTGGACCGTGTGATTGAGAATGTTTTTAACATATGTATGTTTAGCCGATCAGCCTGGGTATGTATATTCGTGCAAATCTTTTTATAATAAATTACGTTATACCAGACTCTGGAATGTGGTGTCTATTTGGAAGAAAGTTTAAGTAAAGTGTAGTTGAATGGTCCTGACCCCTCCCGACAGGGCGGTGATAGGATTGTTCGATTTATTATACTTCAACGTTGAATATTGTTTTCAATAAATGTTATTTGTTAACTTATATTTAGTGAGTTGTTGTCATGTTTTGTAGGATAATGTGCAATGTTCATAATGCAAGGCGCAAAGTGCCACACATTTCAGCCGCATTTAAAATACGATTTGGTTATTGAAGTATGTGATTAACGGTTTCAAATGGCTCTTATAATATACGCAATATTTTTTCGTCGACTAGTCTAAGTTAAAATTTCCGTTTAACCGTCAGGGAAATTAGTCGTTAGGAACATCCCTAGTTATATCAAAGATTTATTTTCCCCCTTTGGCATGCACGGCATCTAGTTTAGCATGAAAAAAATATCACATTGCACCACTATCCAACGTGTTCCTATTTGTAATTCGCAGGTTCATTTGGAGTACCTGTCTAGTTAATTCCTTCTTTGTCATGGTTCTAAATGTCTGTGACTGTTAAATCACAACCAGCTCTGTGATTTTCTTCTTTATCATATGGCTCTTAGTTGTCATAAATCTTCTATTTTGTCATCTTCATATAATTTGTTCATTATCAACATGGAAAAGACCATTCCCATCTCTCATACATAGAGAACATAATGGAATACACGGTTCAATGCACTAGCGCCATACGGCGGCTCCGCACTGAATGGACTCAAAATGGCGTCAAATCGTGAGTTGTCGCTACTCTCTCTATCAAGGGACTCTAGTTTGCACCATTTCCTTACGGATTGTGGGTAGCCTCTGCAGCCACTCACGGCTCACTTCACTCACGGTGTCCATCGTGGTCCAAAAATCGCGGCGCCGAGCAGTATGATAATGTCAACTTAGAGTAGCCTAAAGAATTGTAACATTACAGTATAGTCTTTTTTTTTTAGAACCTAGCAAGCTACATTCATAATATAAGTAAATACGTGATTAGCAAATTTGTGTAATAGCATGTGTCTTTGTGAATAAAGGCTATTTTGAATAAATGATCTGTCCTGATTTAGTAATTTATCATTACAGAAAGATTTGAAACTATATTTGACAAAATTTTTACAAGGATATCTTGGATTGTCCAAGTATAGTGAAAAATGAAGCGCCTAAGATCTACTCCCCAAAACTGTAACGTTAGTTAGTTACTACAGATTATCATCTCTTCAACTGTAGCAAACGTTAAATCGGTTGATTGCAGTGTAATTTACACATAACCGCTTAAACGTCTTTGACCGACGATTATTTGCAGTTAACTTAGTTAGCTAGCTATTTTATCTAGCTAGCTTGTAGTCAACGTTAGACTACCTATTGAAACGGTTTAAAAACATTAAAGACGCTTTCTGACACAGCAGGGGGTATACCTAAGCAGGATTTTTTAACTGGATACCACTACTGCACCGAGAAAAAAACATTCCAATTCTGAAATACGGACTGAAGTAAAAAGAGCTGTTCCCGGTTTTAGTATGTAGTTAGCTATCCAGCTAAGTAATCCTACCTTGCAGGACTTGACGTTAGGTATGTTATTGAACATCCAGTCAGAGTTGTAGCCTAACATTACCACCAATACGCACATGTTTCTGAAAATAGTTTTCATTCTGGCTGACTGGAGCCAATTAAGGCTGTTGTGCTTCCCATCGAATTATATATCTCTGCAGCTGTGAAAGACACTGTTCATTTAAAATAAAGTAAAAGCTAAAGGCAAATGTGTGTAATAACATGTCTTGGTGAATACGGGCTATTTTGAATAATATAATTATTTCTTCAACTGTAAATCAGTTGATTATACATATAACCTCCTTGAATTATCACGTCCCTGACCGACGATCGATTCATTGCAGTTATGCTAAAGTTAGCCAGCCTATGCTGGAAACTAGGAGAGCAATCACCGAACTATATAGAATAGTTTGGTGATAGCAATAGCTAGCTAGTTAGCTAAGAGCTATCTTATCCTCTAGCTAGCGTATAGCTAACGTTACCTATCTAAACTAATGAAAATCATTAAAGATGCTTTCTGACAAAGCAGGACTTATCTTATTGAATATCTTATTGAATCTTATATTCAATAAGGTATCTTATTGAATATCAAGTCTCAGTTGTACCAGAGATTGTATAATCTCTCTCTATGGGCTTTGGTTGTACCAACAACAACAAAAAAGTTTTCCTCTTCCGGCTGGCTGGAGCCAAGAGGCTGTTGTCTTTTTTTGTGCTTCCCAGCATCCGTAGGCTGGGGTACAGAGTGTAAATGATTGCTGGTCAAAACCTGGTCAACGCTCTGAATTTAAAAAATATATACATATTCCAGAGATTGCGATATAATACATGGTCCTCATTATCACAAGTGAAATCTACTATTATAATTATAATTTATGAGATTCTAACATTGTTAAAAAGTACGCTAATTAAGACATGACAGCGCTTCGGATTTTGCTGGCAGTCTATGGGCGAAGACAGGGCGATGCACCATTACATTGTCACCCCCTTCAGGTTTTTTGGTGCTACTAAAAAACCTGACTTCAGGACACGCTCACCTAGTTTTTTCTAGTTTTCTATATATTTCAGTGGTCTGAAGGCGCAACTTCCCGTGGTCTAACCAGAAACCAGACTTCCCGTGGTCTAACCAGAAACCAGTCTATTGTATTGCTTATCTAATTTCCTTGGTTGGAATAGGCCTTGATCACTCACTCCCAGCTGCTATTCTATAATTGAATACTATGCCTAACAGTGGCGACGAGTCGCTGCTTACACTTACATTGTATTTATGATAAGTTGATTGATTTGTCAGTGTTTGAGCGGATCATATCAGTTTATCTTACACTATACTCATCGTTATGTTGCTTGAAGCTGTGTTGAACAAAGCAGGCTTATTAGCCAACATATTAGCCCACCCTCCTAGAAAGCAGGAACCTCTTGCGACCATAGACATGTATAACGTTAGCTAGCAAAGACTGCTAAGTTATGCTCTCAGAACTGTACAGTTCTGTGGTTATGCTAAATGAAAGGTAACTTTGTTAGCTCGCAGTAGCAGTCAGAGGCGTAGAAATGACAGGCTATCACAAAAGCCTGTTGATAATATGCCAATCGTAGCTCGATGCACATTTAAAAGAAAATCCAGGCATAGTTATAGCTACTATAGAACATATTTGGCTAACCTTAACATAACACCATCGATGTATTTAGCTGCATTCCAATCTGAACGTTGTTTTGAAAGAAAGTCGTGTTAAGCCATTTTTTCTGACGTTACAGTTTATGGTTAAGCTTAAAGGCAATGGACATTACGTTATTTATGCTAACCTTCCAATATCCGTTAGGTTATCAGATCGGTTTACCAGACGTCCTGGCTTTGCATGAATATACATACCCAGGCTGATCGAATAAACATACGTATTAAAAACACTTTCAATCACACGGTCCAGTCTAAGTCAGTCAACTTCACTGTTTTCCGGCGTGAGTGTGTGTCCTTGAATGTAAAGGCGTATTTGCGAATACAGCTATTTTGCAATCCGGCCCCAACACTGTCTGCCAGTGAAAACAGCCATCTATTGAAAAGTGTGAATGGATCTATTTTCCTGCGTGTGTGTGTCCTTGACTGTAAGACCACAGATGTGTGATGTGTGTGCAGTTGTTCTGGTTCAAGAGAAACATTAAAACTGTTTTTGCAAGTCATCCTAACACAGAAAAACATCTTATTAACACACTTGTTTCCCATGGTAGGCCATACAGTGGTTTGTAATGTTATATAAAAGTATACCATAACACTACACTGTCCTACTCCTCCTTGAACCGTCACCTTATCGTGGTGGAGGAGTTTGAGTGCCCTAGGGACCCTAGGAGCTATGCTGTCCGGGGCATTTTGCCCCTGGTAGGGCCACCCATGGCAGACTGGTCCTAGGCGAAGGGTCAGACAAAGAACGGTTCAAAAGACCCTTCATGATGAACAAAAAAAAGAGGAAGTGTACCCAGCCCGGAGGGTTACCGGGGCCCCGCCCTGGAGCCAGGCCTGGGGTAGGGGCCCGTGGGCGAGCGCCTGGTGGCCGGGCTTTCGCCCATGGGGCCCGGCCGGGCCCAGCCCGAACTGGATACATGGGCTCGTCCTCCCGTGGGCCCACCACCTGCAGGAGGAACCGGAAGGGTCCGGTGCTTTGTGGATTGGGCAGCAGACCAAGGCGGGGGCCTTGGCGGTCTGATCCCCAGCTATGGAAGCTGGCTTTAGGGACATGGAATGTCACCTCTCTGGCGGGGAAAGAGCCGGAGCTGGTGGAAGAGGCTGAGCGTTACCGGCTAGATATAGTCGGTCTCACCTCGACACATAGCTCTGGCTCCGGAACCCAAGTCCTTGAGAGGGGTTGGACTCTCTCCTATGCTGGAGTTGCCCCAGGTGAGAGGCGGAGGGCCGGGGTGGGCTTCTTGATAGCCCCCAGGCTCTCTGCCTGTACGTTGGGGTTCACCCCGGTGGACGAAAGGGTTGCTTCCCTGCGCCTTCGGGTCGGGGAACGGGTCCTGACTGTTGTTTGCGCTTATGCGCCGAACAGCAGTTCAGAGTACCCACCCTTCTTGGAGTCCGTGGGAAGGGTGCTGGAAAGCGCCCCAACTGGGGACTCCATTGTCCTACTGGGAGACTTCAACGCTCACGTGGGCAATGACAGCGTGACCTGGAGGGGCGTGATTGGGAGGAACGGCCGGCCCGATCTGAACCCGAGTGGTGTTCAGTTATTGGACTTCTGTGCTAGTCGCAGTTTGTCCATAACTAACACCATGTTCGAACATAAGGATGTCCATCGGTGCACGTGGCACCAGGACAGCCTAGGTCGTAGGTCAATGATCGATTTCATAGTCGTATCATCTGACCTGCGGCCGTATGTTCTGGACACTCGGGTGAAGAGAGGAGCTGAGCTGTCAACTGATCACCACCTGGTGGTGAGTTGGATCAGATGGTGGGGGAAGACACCGCGCAGACCTGGTAGGCCCAAACGAGTAGTGAGGGTCTGCTGGGAACGCCTGGCGGAAGAACCTGTCAAGACGATCTTCAACTCCCACCTCCGGCAGAGCTTCAACCATGTCCTGAGGGCAGTGGGGGACATTGAGTCCGAATGGACCTTGTTCCGCTCTGCCATTGTCGAGGCGGCTGTCGTGAGCTGTGGCCGCAAGGTTGCTGGGGCCAGTCGCGGCGGAAATCCCCGAACCCGATGGTGGACACCAGGGGTGAGAGGAGCCGTCAGGCTGAAGAAGTAGGCCTACAGGGCGTGGCTGGTCTGTGGGTCTCCGGAAGCAGCTGACGGGTACCGGCGGGCCAAGCGGTGTGCGGCCGTGGCAGTCGCCGAGGCAAAAACTCGGGCGTGGGAGGAGTTCAGGGAGGCCATGGAGGAAGACTATCGATCGGCTCCGAAGAGGTTCTGGCAAACCGTCCGTCGCCTCAGGGGGGGAAGGCGGCAACTTGCTCACACTGTTTACAGTAGTGACGGGGGGCTGCTGACGTTAACTGGGGAGATAGTCGGACGGTGGAAGGAATACTTTGAGGAGCTCCTCAATCCCACCAACACGCATTCCATGGAGGAGACAGAGTCGAGGGAGGACTTGGGGAGGGGTCGTCCAATCTCCGGGGCAGAAGTCGCCGAGGCGGTGAAACAACTCCGCGGCGGCAGAGCTCCGGGGGTGGATGAGATCCATCCTGGGTATCTCAAGGCTCTGGATGTTGTAGGGCTGTCTTGGCTGACACGCCTCTGCAACATTGCATGGACATCGGGGGCAGTGCCTTTGGAGTGGCAAACCGGGGTGGTGGTCCCCATCTTTAAGAAAGTGGACCAGAGGGTGTGTTCCAACTACCGGGGGATCACACTCCTCAGCCTCCCTGGGAAGGTCTACTCCAGGGTATTGGAGCGGAGGGTCCGGTCGATAGTTGAACCTCAGATCGAGGAGGAGCAATGTGGTTTTCGTCCCGGCCGTGGAACCGTGGATCAGCTCTTTACCCTCGCTAGGGTGCTGGAAGGGGCATGGGAGTTTGCCCAACCAGTCCACATGTGTTTTGTGGATTTGGAGAAGGCTTATGACCGTGTTCCCAGGGGCATCCTGTGGGGGGTACTCCGGGAGTATGGGGTGGATGGCCGCTTACTAAGGGCCATTCAGTCCCTGTACCGAAGGAGTGAGAGTCTGGTCCGCGTTGCCGGCAGTAAGTCGGACTTGTTCCCAGTGGGGGTTGGACTCCGCCAAGGCTGCCCTATGTCACCGGTTCTGTTCATAACCTTTATGGACAGAATTTCTAGGCGCAGCCGGGTGGCGGAGGGTGTCGAGTTTGGTGGTGGAAGGATTTCGTGTCTGCTGTTTGCGGACGACGTGGTCTTTTTAGCTCCATCAAACAGCGACCTTCAGCTCCTGCTGGGGCAGTTCGCAGCCGAGTGTGAAGCGGCTGGGATGAGAATCAGCATCTCCAAGTCTGAGGCCATGGTCCTCAGCCGGAAAAGGGTGGACTGCCCACTCCGGGTCGGGGGGGAGGTCCTGCCTCAGGTGGAGGAGTTTAAGTATCTCGGGATCTTGTTCACGAGTGAGGGTAGGATGGAGCAGGAGATGGACAGGCGGATCGGGGCGGCGTCAGCAGTGATGCGGGCGCTATACCGGTCCGTCGTGGTGAAGAGAGAGCTAAGCCAAAAGGCGAAGCTCTCGATTTACCGGTCAATCTACGTTCCAACCCTCACCTATGGCCACGAGCTATGGGTAGTGACCGAAAGAACGAGATCGCGAATACAAGCGGCCGAAATGAGTTTCCTCCGCAGGGTGGCCGGGCTCAGCCTTAGAGATAGGGTGAGGAGCTCGGACATCCGGGAGGGACTCAGAGTAGAGCCGCTGCTCCTCCATGTCGAGAGGAGCCAGCTGAGGTGGTTCGGGCATCTGGTGAGGATGCCTCCTGGACGCCTCCCTCGGGAGGTTTTTCGGGCATGTCCGTCCGGGAGGAGACCTCGGGGCCGACCCAGGACACGCTGGAGGGATTACATCTCTCGGCTGGCCTGGGAACGCCTCGGGATTCCCCCAGAAGAGCTGGCGGAAGTGGCTGGGGAGAGGGCGGCCTGGGTTTCCTTGCTGAAGCTGCTGCCCCCGCGACCCGGACCCGGATAAGCGGAAGACAATGGACGGACGGACGGACGGACACTGTCCTATATAGCCTACAATAAATGGGAGCACTCTCTTTTCTTCGCAAACATTTATCGCATAATGCAGTTACTGTGTCATGCGGTTCGACAGACAAAATCTACACACCATGTATTGAAGATTAAACATATAAACGGCTAATGTTTGACCAACCTTTTCCATATTAAAACAAATTTCTTTCCAGTCCAGCACCCACCACAATAACTACATAGATACATTATTTGTATGATTACATTCACATTATTAAATAATGATTATTGGGTCAACTTGTTTATTTTGCTTAATCTGCCAGGCAAGCTTAATAGGCAAGCTATACCAGCAGATCCCGAGTCCCGACCACTTTCTCAAGCTTTCCGTGAACCAGTCTTGCGCGGCTAGCTAACGTGAGGTGTAGCCTAAATTATGAGATATCGTCATGGAAATGGCCACTGTGAAAATTGTACGTTAGCCTATTTTGCAAGTATAGTCTCCCCGGAATTTCAATGTTGGACTGATATAATGAACTATGGTGAACTTGTGTCTACGTTAGATAGATTAATGTTGAAGGCTTCGTAGGCTAACGTTACCTAGTTGAAATCGTTTCACAGCCTTACCACAACTGCAAATTCAGATAAATGAGCTGCGAATAGTTGCTAAAAATGTTTAATAGCCATCTTGTTAACTAGCGTTATTAACCAACTTTGATTAACGTCCCCGTTATGTTGTTCGAAGCTGTATGTGAACAAAGCAGGCTTAGCCAACAACTAGCCTATATGATAGGCCGTCATATGCATTGTGGAGAGGGGTGTAAATTTAGGTTGACAGACATGTAAATTTAATTCAATTTATCCCTAATTTAGCCAGTTTTACCCGAATATAGCCTGGCTACATCCTAGGACTAATGTTATGATGGTCGTTTTTCATCCAGCGTCAGCGGGGAAATGTTAGTAAAGCTGGAGGATTTTGTCTGGTGAGTTAGCAGCGAGTGGGTCTGCGAGCGGAGTGAAGCTGGTGTCCAGTGCACCAGCAAACGTTACTCCAGCCAACTCGTCCGCTGACCTGCTAGTCTCTTGCTATCTGGGCGATTTTTCACGACACAAGACAGCATTTCATCAACTTTTCAATATGTTCACTGGGGTCGGTTACTAGTAATGTAACGCATCTTCAGATGTGAAGTCTGTCATTAGAAATATTACACACGTGAAAGCATTTGAAAACCATTTCATTATTATGCACAAGATAACTGTTCGCTAACCAGCTTGTTACGGCTCTCTTGCTCCACTGGGGTGGAGTTGGAGAGCCGATTGGTTATGAAATGCACCTGTTGGGTCGTTTTACTCTATTTAAATCGCTGTCTCCTATGACCAGTCTCTGTGATTCTCTCCACGTATGTGTTTGGTTGGGTTTTTGCGTCTTACAACACTCACTATGATACTTCCACGCCTCATGTTTTATTTTATTTTGTATGTGTTTTGGTTACTTTAAATAAATTTATATTTTGATCAGTGAATTCCCTGCGTGGTATTCCTATTTTATCATGGCTGTACGAGTTGGGTCGTGACAAAATGGGGGCTTAGCGTCCGGGATATGGTTATTTTTGTAACTTTCTGAAACCTGGATAGGTTGTATTTTGTAGGTATGTTTGCAGCATAACATTCCTTTTGGCTAGCGCTTTGTTTGGACGGAGGACGTCTTTGTGAAGTTGAGAACTGGGTGCTCTTTTGTTTATGAAATTGGTCATTTGTTAGCGCTATTGGGAGATACATGGGGAAATCTGTGTTTGGAAGACATTTTCATAGTTTCTGGTTGTTGCTTTGTTTTTTTTCAGTCATACGCCATCTTATCCGGCGAACTGAATTAACTTTGAATTGTACAGGTATTGTTTGATTGACTTGTTTGCTGTTAGCATTTGTGTGTTGTGGTGAAGAGGGGAGCATTTTTATTTTTGTTTTAGCCCAGGTTGGAGAGTTTATTCTGCTCGCTGTTGAGACATCGGATCGGATGCGGTAGGTGTGGATCGACCGGTGTACAGCAGTGAGAGATATTGTGAAGAAAGTCGTCAGGCGAATCCTGTGTGGTTCATCACTTTGTTATTTTTCCTTTTTTGTTTTTGCCAGTGAATATGGGGGTGTTCTCATAGCCCAAAAACTCAGCGAAGAATAGGCTTAGTCAGGGACGGCTAGATCGGTTATAGGGACTGGATAGGTTAGCTTTCTGAGGAAGCGCTTAGGCCATCTCTCCTGTTGTGCATCGTGTGATCGGCGCTCATTGGTTATTCGCTTTCGTTGGCTCAATAGGGAGTAGAGTATCCTAGTCCTTATGTATATTTACATCAGTTGGCTGTAAGTAGACCAACGTTTTATGATGGCTACCAATGTGAGTGATTTTGTAAAGGCCCCGTCCGAAGTCATTCTTGATTTATGCATTAAAGACCAGTTCATGAAAATTGCAGAGCATTATGACATTGGCGGCAAACTGGTGGGTTTAGTAGTGGTGAATCAAATGCAAAGTTAAGTGAGATCAGAACATGTCACCCACAAAGGTGAGGACTACTAAGGGAATAATAACTACGATTACGTAGAAAAGAAAAACGGGAAATAATTCCTAGTAGCTAAACAACTAAATTAAATCTACCCAGGAAAATAGGGTGAACTCTAATATAACGAGTGAGAACACAAAAATAAGTCTCATGAGCTCGATACTAGAGCAATACAGGAACCTAGAAAAGAGAAGCACACCTTCGGCACGTAACACTACCCCGGCCGGTAGAGGGTGAAAACAAAAACAAAACCACCAAAGGAAAAACTGTCTCAGAAAGAACAGCACAGAGAAAAATAGCAAAGCAACGCTAACCGGAGGAAATAATCCTATACCTGAAAGATAAAGCTAAAAGCAAGTCCCTCGTGAACATAAAACGAGTGTAATATCACAAGGTCGCTTTTACCTGGCTATACCTGGCTCAATGTGATAAGGAATGACAAAGAAGCACCAGGGAAGTGGAAGTGAGGAACTTAAATACCCCGCAGGTAGTAGCACAGGTGAAATGAATAATCAGCGAGGTGAAGCAAAACCGGAACGGAACGTGAAAAAAATCTGATGGATTCTCAATAGAAGAGAAATGACGAGAATCGCAGCTGAAAAGGAAACAATAACCTACGAACCATGACACAAACGATATAAAGAAAATGTCAAGAACATTTTTAAAGCCAGGTTAGTTGAAATGGGAGTTCTCACTGTTAGTGAAGGTGAACCCCCTTCTAATCCTTCTGTTCTGACCCTTTCTCTTGCGGTTTCTAGTCTTACTTTTGAACAACAAAAGGAGCTGTTACTGTTACAACGTGAAGAACGAGAACGTGACCATGAACGCGGATTAGCTGAATTAAAACTTGATGCTGAAATACGTCGATTGCACCTGATTGAGGTAGGAAAGTTTGAGGCATCCCAGCTCTCGGAATAGTCGCCATTTTCTGATTTTCGTTCTAGTCACTTCGACGTTGTAACTAATTTGAAGTTATTATCTATATTTAATGAAAAAGCTCTTGATACCTTTTTCTTGTTGTTTGAGCGTGTGGCAGACTCCCGAAAGTGGTCTGATACTGATCGGATGTTGTTGCTACAATGCGTTTTAACTTGCAAAGCTCAGGAGGCATATTTTGCTTCAAGTTCAGTTGACAGTCAAAATTATCTTTTGGTTAAGACTGCTGTGTTGAAAGCTGATGAACTAGTCCCGGAAGCATACTGACAACAATTTAGAATATTCAAAAAGGGAGATAAGCAGACTCATGTTTAATATGCGAGAGAGCTATTAATGCATTTAAATCGTTGGTGTACAGCTTCTGATGTCAATACTCTAGATCATGGGTCGGAAACAGGCGGCCCGCGGGCCATTGTTGGCCCGCCAGCAATAATATTTGGCCCGCCAGATAATTTTGAGATTAAATTTTTGTATTTTTTGTATTTTATTTTTATTTTATTTTTATTTTTTTTACAATATCGAACCGACAGTCCCACGTATCGGCTATAATGTCCGAATAGAGAATCTACCCACACCTGAACAATGCTTATTGTACTTTTATCCATGTTGAGAGTGAATGACACGCACAGACAATCAGGCAGCGGGCTGCACTGACGCTGAACCCCTAGTAGTGAATCAATAAGTAGGTGGACATGCGGTGTGTGGTTTGAAAAAAATAACACCAGCTCAGTAAATCATTCAAACTTTATGTTTACTTATATGTGACTGCACCACACATGTAAACAGTAACAAAGCAAATTCTGTTTCATTTTATGAAAAACAACAAAACAACAAAATCAGCGCAAAAAAAAGCTTGATCCGCTTGATCACGGAGTGCGAGGGGTGGTGGTGCATAGGCCTATGCTCCTGAAACGACAGAGCAAACACGCTACATTAGGGATAATAATTAAATGAGCCATTCATTAAAAATATAAAAAATACAATTAGGCTATTAAATGCAATAACGACAGGCTTAGTACTCACTTAATGTGAAAACTGGCATCTCCCATTGGTCACTATTTGTTGGATATCTGGTGATATGGACGTCACTTTAATCCGCAGGCAGTTTTCAAGAT
Source organism: Ilyophis sp. 1 JC-2022 (assembly GCA_022702515.1). NCBI lineage: Eukaryota > Metazoa > Chordata > Actinopteri > Anguilliformes > Synaphobranchidae > Ilyophis > Ilyophis sp. 1 JC-2022. The sequence continues at coordinate 11,858,387 of CM040406.1, read as the reverse complement.
TTTTATTCGTCAATCGATTCCTCTCGTGCGTCTTTATCGCATTCATTGACGAAAAGGATGACTCGCATGTATAGGTGGAAGGGAACATTGTGAGCACATAAAATGTGAGTTTCTTGATCGTGCTAAACTCCTCTGACAATGCCATCCAAAAGGCACTCACAGACTCCGCACTTCTGAGTGCATCGCTGACCAGGGAGCTTGATTGTAAATCAATGAGCTCCATTTCTAATGCAGCCTCGTCTAAGGAGGGGATCATTTTTTTTGCCTGGGAGGAGAAGTCTCCACTTGGTCGGACTGTGAGAGGGTCACGTACAAAGGCAATGATGTCTTTTGGGATGGAGTAATCCTCAAACCTTGATGTGAAGTTGGCCTGTAGCTGCTTGATGAAGTCCACCATCAGCTCTGTCACTTGTCCCGGTGCCTGTTTTTTTAGTGTACTGAAATGTAGGAGCCTGCCAGTGGATATGTCTGATTCGAACAACTCCAGTTTCCTCGTGAATGATTCAAGCTTTTCAACCATGTCCACTATGGTTTGGCCTCTCCCCTGTAGCTGCAGGTTAAGCTGGTTTAGGTGGTCAAATATATCCGCTAAAAAGGCTACATTGGACATGAACTTTTCGTCTCCCAGAAGGGCAAGGTGGTCAGCTGCTGCCCTAATCTTGCTCAATCTAAGAAATGCCTTGACCTCATCCAGTAGCGCACAGAAGCGGTCCAACGCTTTCCCTTTGCTCAACCAGCGCACGTCATTGTGTAGCAGCAGGTCATCGTGGGTGGCCTCTTCTGACTCAGCCACAAGTTGTCGGAAAAGCCGATGCTGGGTGCTTGATGTACCCCTGACAAAATTAATGACACGCATCACTTTATCCATAACTTCCTTTAGCTCGCCACTGAGTCTGGCGCAAAGGACACTCTGGTGGATGAGACAGTGCAGTCCATGCATTTGGGGGGCGTGCTCCTTCAACCTGCTTACCAGACCTCTGTGCTTTCCCACCATAGCAGGAGCCCCGTCTGTCACAATTAGGTTAACCTTCTCAAATGACAATGAATGCAGCCTAAACAACTCTTCCACTTTTCTAAATATAACGTCCCCAGTGGTGTGCCCTTCTAATGCAATAAGAGACAGCAGCTCTTCCCTGAAATCCTTTCCATCAAAATATCTAACATAGACACACAACTGGGCTACATCTGTACTGTCAGTGCTCTCGTCAATGGCTATGGAAAAGTAATTGGCTTGACTGAGACCCTCGATAATTACTCCCTGCACAGCATCCGACAGTGCCTCTATGCGGCGGGTAGCGGACCTCGCAGAGAGGGACATCTGTTTCACTGACGCAATGACACCATCCATCGACTTGTCGGTGGCCAGTTCCTCCAAAACTGTCACCATCACCTCCTTGAAAACCTCTGCGTCAGTGAATGGCCTGTTGTGCTTTGCGAGCACCCACGACGCCTTTAGGGATGCAGTTGTCACTTTCTGTTGGGCTGTGAGGCCTCGCACTAGGATCCTGCTGCTATGCGCATAACTTGCGGTCAGTGCTTCAATCTTGCGCTTTCGTGCCTCTGTCTTGGGTGGAAAGGCCACTTTGAAGGTGGCATGTTTTGTCTCGTGGTGCCGTTTCATATTATATTCTTTGCAAATAGCCACAACTTCGTTGCATATAAGACACAACGGCTTTGCATTAATGAAACCAGGTAAGATGAACGCATAGTTCGCTGTCCATTCTTCTTTAAATGCCCTGTTTTCACTGTCAGCTTTCCTCTTTTGACCTTTGGATAATGACATTTTTCTTTTTCTTTTGAGCAAGCAGGTTAAATGGTTAGCAAACAACCAATCCAATAATAATGTTACGTTGTACGTCTGGTAGGAGGGGGGAATAATTATCAGAATAAAAGTATGTTAAATAATTCTAATAAATTAGGCTCCGCTATATACGGAAGCGCAAGGTTAAATTTGTTTTTTTAAGAGCTACCTCGTTATTTCGAGATAGTAAGTCGTTTATACGAGTTATTACGTCGTTTGTTCGAGATATTATCGCGTTTATACGGCTCGTTTATACAAGTTATTAACTACGAGATATGAACTCTGATTTCAATGTGTATTTTGAGTGCAATTAAAGCTGTTTTTGAGTCCTTGTGTGCAGGGGCGCCGCTAGGGGGGGGTAAGTTAGGACGATTCTAAGGGCCCAGCACGGACAGGGGCCCTAGAGTAGAGAACACTATTTTTTTTATTTCATTTTTTTTAGTTAATGTAGCCGACTTCAAATTATAATTCTATGTATTAAAAAAAGTCACAAAAGAAACAAACTGGAGTTTTGTTTCTCTATGTTTGACAAAATGAAGCCTTATTTTACCCCTCTATTTATTCATTGCATGGTTCAGTCCAGAGCGTGCGAGCCGCCTAGAATCGTAGACGAACGTTAGCGCAAATATCGTCAAAATGTCGTCAAAGCTAAAGTCAGGGTCTCAAAAGAGAAAAGAAAAAGGAAAGAAAGAGGAGTGTGACAAAAAAGGGCGACAGCTAGTCACAACGTTTTTTAAACGTATTTCAACCCACCTCCCAGTTGAAGGAGAAGCAGGTGAACTGAGCAGTAGGGGTTTGGCGTCAACAAACAGATTTTTTATATTTTAATGTATGCCGCATTCAGGGTGCGAATTACACTGACTTGCAGGGGGGTCTCCTATTTTTCAGCAAATGCCCACAGATAAGGTGACCACTGACCAGGGGGGTTTGACTCGCGATTCTAATGGAGGCCTGTCACGTAGAACTAGAACTGTCGTTACCAATGGTTACAGGGACGCGTGTGTTCGCTACTCCATGAAACGAGTTTCATGCTAACGCTACTATGCTGTCCTACAATGACGAACTTCTGCACTGCGTACTGATGTGCGAATAAAACTGGGAAAAGGCGAAAATGTCCTTTTACATGATAATCTGAGGACTCACCATAGTAGCTAAACCACCAGGCAGGGTGAACGAACTCAATTTTACGACCGAAAGAAGAGACTGGTGGTTGAAAGCAGTGAGGAGTGAGCTGGATTTAGACAGCATAGGCTCGGATCATTCATGGTAAATTACGCTTTATGAACAAATTATAAAGTTAGCCAGTTAATATATACATAACTAGCTGGCCTAATGTACATGTATGTACATTATCTTAATGTTAGAAAGTTAAAAGTGAATTAATCGCTAGGTTTAGCCAACGTTAGTAGCTATATCATTTGTGTGATCGACTGCTACGCCTGCGAAACATTAATGTTAACGTAATGCGATACGTCAAGCATATTGTGAACATCAAAACAGTGTTCATTTGAACTATTATTACATTGCTAGGGGTGCTACGTTGTATGATGTCTCACAAATAGACTGGATAAACTGTAAACATTAGCTACCTGTGCTGGCCAGGCAGGGTGCGAGCAATAAGAGAATCCAGAACAGGGCGAAAAGAAAATGTAACGTTACGATAGTAAGCACCAAATAACAATGTATTTGAAAGTAATAATTAAAGTAACGGTAAATGTACTTTATGTGTAGAACTGATTTGCCTTTTATGGTGTCTACAACTGAAGTTCCCTATCGGGAAAAAAAGTTATTATATTCTATCCATCGAGCTAAAATGTTTTATTGCTGAAGTAGTCTACTGTAGCCGACCGTTAATACTTTAACATGTAACGTATCACTTTGCTCCCATATGAACTGCACAAACACTTTACTTACCAAGGTGGTATACTACAAAGCAGGATTACTGAGTTAGTACTAGCTGGATAACTCAATAAAACACAGAACAGCTCTTTCTACTTCAGCCCAGGCATGTTCCAGATTTGGGAGGGTTCCGGGGTTTACTCTGTAATTAATCTTACTTCGTACGTATACCCCCGCGATACTCCTTATAATATTTGTTTATGTTGGTATTATTAGAATAGAATATAATAACTTTTATTTCCCGCCAGGGAACTTCAGTTGTAGCCCCAGCAACAACAAAAAAGACATAGACAGTGGGACCCACAACACACAAACAAACATATCAAACAAAGATATCCAACAGAATCATTACATCAATCAAGTGAATGAAAGTGCAATACAGCCATGATTAAAAATAGCCCCCGCTGTCCCGAGATGTCCAGTGTCACCAAGCAGTCCAACGCACAAACTCCACATCCACGAATTTCCTCCATACATGCAGTGCCGCGGTCTCTGTACACCGCCAAACTGAGAAATTGTTTCGTTATGTTGTGCACTGTATATTTTGTATATTGCTGAGCTACCTGTAAGCATTGCGTAAAGCAAATTCCGATGATGGCAATAAAGGGAAATTAAGCAACCTCCCGATTAAATGTGATAGCCTATTAGGGGGGGGGGGGGGGGGAATTATATTATGTCATGGGGCCCAGAAACTCTAGCGGCGCCCCTGCTTGTGTGCTTCATTTTGACATGGGGGGACGAGGGGCTGTATATTATTTTTATATTTCTAACACTTAAAATATAGGCTAATGTTACTGAAAAAACATGTGTTAACTCTAGCTACATTGTGTATTGAACAAATGATGCATCTATCAGGTTTAGAGATAATTAGCTGCCAACCGGTGGTGTTTATTAGGCTATGTTTTATTAGAGATTAAATGCATAAACTAATATTTTACAGTGCAGTTGTATCGATAATAGAAGAGATGTTCTCATTCTCGTAAGGAGAGGGCAGTATGGTCACGCAAATCATTGATTCGTTTCTTTCTGTGTGCGGGGATTTTGAAGACAAAATGTGAGACAATAAAATTAATAAATAAGAAATGAAATAGATAATGAAATAAATCAATATATATATTAATTATTTTACACGTCCGCCATATTATGCTGTTAAGATCAGCGTATTTGGTCGTGTATTGACAGATGCAGAGCTCACCTGATAAATAAGAATTAACTCATGTTAATTAAAACGTGTGAAGGTATCTAAGTGGAATACTCATTTTGTAATTATAGCTGGGCTATTTCTGCAGAATGCGATGTCCTGGAATATGGGTTTGGGTTCATTATTACCCCGTCAATTACGCTTACCCTATACCACGGTGGCTCCCTATTCGTTGAGGTCGCAATTATAGTAGCCTATTCATATTTCTCTGAAATTTTAAATTAATTCATGCCTACTGTACGCCTACAAGCAATTACTACAAGCAGTTGACAACTCCTGGAAAGGGAAAAATAATAGTTTATTATGCCCCCTCTACAGTTATTTTGATCAATTCTCTGCATCTCCCACAAATGCATGTCTTATAAGGCAGTCTGTCGCGGAGTTCCAGTAACATTTGTGACACTGATATTTAATTGATACAACTGCTGTCCGCTGTCGGGCGTTTTGCACGTAAAGTTTTTCACTCTCTGATTACACCTGTGTAAACTGTGAAGTGACAATAAAATAACTTGAACTTGCTTTGGTACTCATATCGGTCTTTTCTTTTGAAACACGGAGCTACGTTTCAACGTTGTTGAGAATCACAACACAAACTCGCTAGTCTAGCCAAAATACTGCAGTGCAATGGATTCGGTGAGTAATCCCCACTGCTACCTAGTTAAGAAATGTATTCACATTTTTAGAAAGAAAAGTCAGATCATTACACCAGATCCCGATATGAAGACCAAAGCATTAGAACGTGTCACATTTTTAAACAATCAATGACTTAAATTAGCCTTTTATTATGTTCTAGCCCGCCACCTAGTGGTTCAGAAAAAAATTGGCCCGAGGCCAAATTTAGTTGCCGACCCCTGCTCTAGATGATTTGCGTAATTTGATTGTGCTCGAACAATTTAAAAATGCTTTCACTGATCGAATAGCTACGTATCTTAACGAGCATAAAGTGTGTACTGCTTCAGAGGCTGCTATTCTAGCAGACAAATATGTTTTGACTCATAAAAGTAGTTTTTCAGGTGTTGGGTTTACCCCAACTTCTAAGTTTAATCGTGGCTTTCAAAATGATTTGCATAATGTCTGTAATTATTGTCGTGAGAAGGGTCATTGGAAAAGTGACTGCCCTGTTCTTAAAAATAAAAGCCAGCACCCTAAAGGTCAGTCTTCAGGTAGTGGGGCCTGTGTAAGGTCTGCCGTGTTAGCAGTGCCTGTCTGTACCCCGTTTAATCTGTGAACCTAACGTTCAGTTACATCTGTCCAGTTCACGTGAAAACTAGTCAGATTACTCGCCATTTGTTACAGAGGGTTATGTATCGCTTGTTGATAGCAATGACAAGGTGCCAGTGAAAGTTCTACGTAATACAGGCGCATCAGAGTAATTTGTTTTGGAGTCAGTGTTGCTTTTTTCTTCGGAAACGGATACTGGAAGCAGTGTTCTGATCCGTGGAATAGGGTTAAATACTTTGTTTGTCCCACGACACAGGATTGTGTTTCAGTCAGACCTGGTACAAGGTGAGGTGGTGATTGGGGTATGGTCTTCACTGCCCATTTCTGGAGTTTCTGTGATTCTTGGGAATAACCATGCCGGTGGATATGTCTGGTGTGATGTTTCTCTGCCTTTAATAGTTACCCTAACGCCATCTTTTTTCGGGGAACCTGATGAGTGTGGTCTGAGTTACCCAGACGTGTTTACCACTTGTGCGGTGACGCATGCTCAGAGCCATGTGACATGTGAAACTACGTCTGATGCTGAGCCTAAATTCTATGAGGCTAAGGGAAGTGTTAAAGAACAGGCTTCCCCACTCTTCTTTCTGGCTTGGAATTCCTCTGTGGGTTTCGCAAACTGACTTGCTGAAGGAACAATAGGCAGATTCTACTCAAAGAGTTATTCAATCAAGTCCTTCCTGTTGATGCGGTAAACAGTACTGCTCGTGGTTACTTCCTTCAGGATGGGTTGTTGGTGAGGAAATGGGTGCCTCACGGTGACTGCTTTGTGGGAAATGTAATTCTTCAGATTGTGGTTCCTCTTAAATTTCGTGATTTGCTTTTGCAAACATCCCATGATGTGGTTGGACATTTGGGCATCCGGAAAACGTACGATCACATTTTGCGTTACTTCTTTTGGCCACGTGTTAACAGGGACATTTCTGCATATTAAAATATGTCATACATGCCACTTGACTGGAAAACCCAATCAGATGGTGAAGCCTGCTCCATTGTATCCTATACCAGTTATGGATCAGCCTGAATATTGGATCATTGATTGTGTCGGTCCTCTGCCTAAATCAAAAGCTGGCAGTAGTTATTTATTTACCATTATATGTCAAGTGACCAGATATCCTGCTGCCTATCCTTTGCGTACAATTACAACAAGATCTGTAGTAAAAGCCTTATTTCTATTTTTAGTATACCCAAGGTTGTTCAGAGCGATCAGGGATCTCATTTTACTTCTCATATGTTTGCACAGATTTTACAGCAGCTTCACATTAAACATAACCAAGCGAGTGCTTATCATGCACAAAGTCAGGGAGCCTTGGAGCGTTTCCATCAAACGCTAAAATCCTTGTTACGGGCTTATTGTACTGAAATGGACCGAGATTTGGAAGAAGGCTTGCCTTGGCTAATGTTAGCAGCTAGAGACGTGTTGCAGGAGATAAGGGTTAAGCCCTAATGATCTTGTGTTTGGGCACACTGTGAGCAGTCTTTTGGCAGTGATGCAGGATGATTGGAAGACGGTAGAACCTCCTAAAAATGTGTTGCATTACATTAATGACTTCCAACATCGGCTTTACGCCGCTTGTGAGATGGCAAAGACGAGACTTTCATCTGCCCAGGATAGAATGAAACGACTGTTTGATCGCCGGGCTGAGCGTCATCACTTTAGCGCGGGTGTTCAAGTCCTGGAACTCTTACCTATAACTGGGTCACCTTTTCAGGCTAAATTTACTGGTCCTTTTACGGTAGAACGTCAGGTTTCTGAACAAAACTACTTGATTGCCACTCCTCATCGAAGGAAGTCTACTCAGCTTTGTCATATTAATTTATTAAAGCCATATTATGTTTTTTCGTCTGATTCTCCTGCAGTTATTTTGTATCCACTTCTACAGACACTAAGCCAGTACTTTTGGCAGCTGCTGATGGTCCCACAGTTTCCTCTATTTTCATGGTGGCATCATGTAGCGAAGAAGATATTGATGTACCTGATGATTGTGTTTTGCGAGGCCGGTTGAAAAATTCAGAATCTGTGTAATTTGGAGGCTGTATTGGATAATTTGTCTGCGTTTCGGCGTGCTAATTTGATTGCTTTGATTAATGAGTATCATCGCGTTTCCGTTGATAAATGTAAACAGTTAGATTCTGAGATAAAGTATATGCTTGATAATGGCAAGTGATCTTATCGTCAAGAGCTCGTGGGATTTCCACTTTTATTACTCCTTCCGGGCTATATTCTTATACTGTGATGTGTTTTGGTTGGTGTAACGCACCGGCAACTTTTCAGCGCCTCATGAATCGTGTGGTTTCTGGGTTAGAAAGTTGTGCTGTATATTTGGACGATGTTGTCGTTTTTAGCGACACTTGGGACCAACATCTATGTTATGTGCGTGCCCTGTTCGACCGCCTATCTGAGGCATGTCTCACTGTCAATCTGGCGAAGTGTGAGTTTGCCAAGGAGACAGTGAGGTACCTCGGTAAGGTAGTTGGGCAGGGTCAAGTATGGCTTTTCCTTGCTAAAGTGTTAGCAATCGACCAGTATCCTCCTCCAACCACTAAAAATTTGTTGATGTGTTTCTTGGGTATGGTGGGATACTATTGTGGTTTTAGTAGCAATTTTTCCTCTGTGGTAGCGCCACTGACTGACTTTTTTGAAGGTCAGGGCCGAATACATTTGGTCCCCACACTGTCAGCAGGTTACGACTAGGATTGCCAACCGTCCCGTATTAGCCGGGACGCCCCGTATTTGAGCTAAAAGAGGCGCATCCCGTACGGGACATCATTTGTCCCGGCCTCCCCTGTAAAGAGAAGATGCATATATTTTTCTGTTAGCGCACCATGCAGTGTGTCTGCAGGACGCCTGCCTGTGTGTTTGTGTGCTGTATCCGACAGGCGCTAGGACCGCTCGGCGCCGCTCAGTTGACACGGCAGGCAACGCTCACGTGTTTGTGTGTATGTGTGTGTGCGGTGGTGCATGCGCATGTCAGTCTGTTCGTGTGGAAAAATTAGCGCTGCTGCAGGTGAGCAGGCTAGCGTTGGCAGACAGTATAGCCTAGACTAACTGATTTCTTCAACAAAACATCAGTAAGTTACTGACAGTAACATTACATCTGTTAGACGTTAGTTTAAACCACAAATTGGAAAAATGAAGAGGACCGAAAATAAAATCAAACGAAAATTCGAACCAATCAGATCTCCAGGATCAGGAATGAGAACCTCATCAATAAATCAGCTGAGCAGTTATAGGGGGAAAAATCTATACGTATAATTATATACGTATAACGTTTGAGTTACACTAACTTGGGCTCACAGTATTGCAGAATACATCAATATTTTTTACATAAACCATCTCTCTATTAGCTCTAGAATGTTCCCGGCTTGTAGAAATGTCAGAATTCAGAAATGTGCTGAATTCACAATGTGACAGAACATAAAGAAGAGGAACATAGCCTATTGGTTCTTCTGCGCCACTGGGTGGGTGGGTGCAGTTTTACAGGGGAATATATATTTGTATAACTGTGCCAAAATGCATTTTTCTATGCATTTTGGGAGTTTTGACCCACACAAAACCAGTGGGTGTCCCTTATTTCAGTCTCTGGGAGTTGGCAACCCTAGTTACGACCCTCCTCTGTTCTACTCCCGCACTGGCTACGCCCTGTTTGGATCAGCCTTTTAAGCTCCAAGTCGATGCCAGTCATGTGGGAACAGGAGCAGTGTTACTGCAGTCAAATGAGCAAGGTATTGATCAACCAGTTTCTTTCTTTTCTAAGAAATTCAATTCATATCAATTTAATTATTCTGTAATAAACAAGGAGGCACTTGCGCTAATTTGGGCTTTGCAAAATTTTGTTGTATATGTTGGGTCGGGTGTTGTCTACACCGACTACAACTCTCTGACCTTCTTACATTTGTTACAGAACCCGAATCAGCAGCTCATGACATGGTGCCTTTTTCTACAGGGTTACCAACTTGATATCCGGCACATAAAGGGGAGTGATAACGTTTTGGCCGATGCGTTGTCACGGGCCCCGGTTTTGAGTTCCCTCAACCCGTAAGCCTGTCCCTTACCCTTCCCATTCCTCCACTTCTTAATTACTTGAGTGGGTTGCTGAAGTGGGGGGTGGGTTGGTGTTTAAGTTGGGTGGGCCAGTTTGGGGTTTATGTGTAAATTTTGGAATTGTCTTGGGGCCCGTGGGTCCCTGTATTTATGGGGGGAAGTGTTACGGCTCTCTTGCTCCGCTGGCCGTTAGTAGGCTGGTGGGTGGAGTTCGAGAGCACCTGTTGGGTCATTTTAATCTATTTAAATCGCTGTCTCCTATGACCTATGATCAGAGAGACTTCTCTGATTCGCTCCACATATGTGTTTGGTTGGGTTTTTGCTCCTTACAACATTCACTATGATACTTTTCACTCATTCAAGCATATGCATACACAACTGATAATTTACAGACTTTACACGCCTCATGTTTTATTTTATTTTGTATATGTTTTGGTTACTTTACATACATTTATATTTTGATCAGTGAATTCCCTGTGTGATCTCCCTATTTTGTCATGGCTCTACGAGTCGGGTCGTGACAAGCCAGTCAGCTACCACCCTGTATGCTCCTTGCGAGCTAACCACCATAGTTCAGTGGAGATGAGATTTAATTTGAGACGAAAATGCGAATAGGCCTCCTCATGTGATTGTACTGTGACGTAACTAGGATTGCCACAAACATTACCATGTTTCAAATGTCATTGGTTTGTTTTTAACCAATCAGAGTTCAGTGCTCACCGATTCGTTTTAAAAAAAAATCATGCCTTTTTTCTGTGTAGGACCCAGGAAAAATGTAAAATGTGATTGCCTGCTTCTATTGATTATTATATTGTGAACTTTTGGTCCCTAGATTGCGCTGGGGCGACTCACAACGTTCACTTTCACAACGCTCCATTGGAAATACATGGCAGAGCTCATCGGTAATACTATTTCCGGGCCATGGCAGCCATCTTGCTGTGGTGCCATTGCGGAAGAACCAAATTGAATAGGGTTGAATATAACCACGTGACCACGTTTATTTTCTACTTCTTATATAGTTCTGTGGTTATGTCCCATTATATTTGGAATGCGAGAAAAACGCAGCGAAAAGTTGCGTTAACGTTACTGGAGAGAAACTTGCCTGGGTCTCATAACCAAAAAAACTAAACTCCGGTGTTGGCTTGTCATATTATGTTTAAATGCTTCAAAACTATAGTTTCACATTGGATTTGTCATCAAGACATGCAGATACGGAAAGCCAAGACATTTAGAGTAAAATTTGATTAAACCGAATAACTTTCATGAGCCTGTCGCCGCAAAAGCAGCATACTGTGTGTGACTGGTTACAAGCTGGCTATAACTTTAGCCTCCAAACGTTCAAAAGTCCGGTGCTATAGAACACCTCACATATGTTACTGTTTTTATCCGTATAGTCTAAGTTTTTTTCTCTTATTTACCAAACACCATGTACTACCAGTTTCTCAAGATCAGAACGTCCAGATGAAATCGTAATTTTTTTCACATGGACGCGCTTTGTCTCTACTCCTATATTCGCAGCAATTGTATAAAAAAAAACGCCCACAGCTAACCTAGATAGATAGCGTACACATCTCTTTTCACATCCATGAAAGAATGTCGGAAACAATGGCATATAGTGAAGAAAAAACACAATTTTGCACATTTTGACTTAGTCCATAACAGAAAAGAAATGCTCTTTATGGAGTGGCATAAATCACTGCAGCAGTGAATGCCGTGTCAGTTCAGAGGTGTGCACATTACAACCATATATTTACAGGAACCAACTCATAATTTCACTTCAATCAGCTTCATATGACACTCAATATCAGCCTGTCATCAAGCGTTGGCAAACTACGGTGTTGATGACTGATGCTACCCCAGCGTAACCACCTGTGCCAGCAGACTACTCTGTTATTTATCGAGAAGATAGCTAACATTACGCCGACCAGCTTTGGTAAATTAGCAGCAGTTCAAGCTAGCAACTTACCGGTTGCAGCAGGTTCATCTGCCCACCGATGTCATCGGGGGAGGGAGAGGGCACAACACCAGCAACAAGTATGAGGAATTTGGCCAAAATTCTTATAATTCTGAAAGCTGTCCGGTTTTGAGAAATGGTCGCTGCATAAGCGGGTGCACTAAGCTTGCATTGTAGCAATAACGTTAGCTTTCCAAAAACGCCACCCATTTCTTATGAATTTCAGCATTTTTGGGAAACCTAAAAAATGACACTCTCAACCTCATCCTCTGTTTGCACATCCAGGGAGGGCACATGTACGGGGTAGCCTATATGCGGCATGCTTATAATGCAAATGGAGGCGATTACGATAACTAACTCAGCTTATTATTAATTAAGTTAATAAACTTAGCTCAAGGGCTAAAGTAGCCTTGCTGGCTAGACAGCTAGGTTGCACCACCATAAAGGCATAGAGAAGGTGGGAGAAATTAAATAGCAGGTTGAAGAAGGAGAGAGACTGGGAGAGGGATTAAGAACTGATAAATATCAAAATAACTACAGCTAAGGATTACAAAACTATCAATAACGCGAAAAATTCCGCGATCACGGAATCGCAGATTTCTGGGTTCACTGAAAAATTAAAAGTCGCAAAGCACACACTTTTTTAAAAAAAAAGTAAAAATATGATTTCTATTTAAAATACGTTGGTTTCGGGGTTAGTTTTGAGTCGCCATTTGACTAGAAAGTCGTGCTAGATCGTGCAACCCTGCACCACACTCATGTCACATGTTGTTTTTGTTGTATTTGAAGGAAAATGTCAGCGAAGCTGCGCCTCATTTTTTCATGTCATATGTATGTGTCCAAAATGTTTGTGTACTTCTTGAAAAGTGTGCTCCCAAATGTACTCAGCGAAACCCCGAAAGTAAGTGTATCATACCGGGGTTTAAAGTATACTATATTTAGAGAAAATTTCAGACACAGCCCTGCAAAGCTCTTTCCAAACTAGTGAAAAAGTAGTTTGTAATATTTTTTTAATAATTTTATTTTTATTGAGAATATAAATCGGTTTACATATGACGATGGTTACAAAGTGTAGATTATGAATGAAGATAGAATTAATATGACAGTCCTTGTCTGTGTCTCAAACGGAAGGCAGCTGCCTTACTGTCTTGCATTCTCTGAAGGTACCTGAAAAGACAACGAATTTGTAATGCACTTCGAAGGCAGGATGATGTCACGCAAGATCAGTGTTTACGGTTGTTCATTACAATCACTACTCTAGCTGGCTAGTTAATGGAAAGCTCATTTATATGGTGGCCAATGAGGTGTCCAATGGGTTATTGGTGTCCCTCCGGGGTCGCTTGTCTGAAACTCCTTCTGTCGTGTTTGGTCCTCCAACCAACTCACTCCCTTACAGAATCAGCACCCTTCCATACTATTATATAGGCTTGTTGAGTAGGCAGGGCAAAATCTTTTCTAAATATAGTATCCCATAGGCAAGAAAAACACATTTTAAATGTATTTATATTGGCCAAAATGTATGTCAGATACATGTCTAGGTCCAAAGTAAATTTAAGAAATGTATTCCCTAACCCCTTTGCGGAGATGCTAGTGATAATGCCGCCGGCGGCATCATTTTGCTCAACTGAGACATGCGTTGCTCCTGCAGCCAAACTATTAGTGGAAATCACAAACTCTGTTTTAATTTTATTGGTAGATGATTTGTGAGAACTCTGCTGAATACAAAGTTTGTAAGTGTCACTATTTTCCAGTAGCAAGTCCTGATCGTATGCCAAAAACGCAGTGAAAAGCCCTGCTCGCTCAAATGCAAAGTAAACATGAAATTATTGTCTCACTGTACCACGTATTCTACAATTAATATCTGCTACTAAATATGAAATAAATATACAATCCTACCATTGGTTATACAGATAGAGATGTTCCTTTCAAAATTCAGTGGTCATTTATTGTCTAGTACAATCCGTTTGAGAAATATACAACACTTTATAAGACTCTCAATATCTTATTTTCAGGTACTGTTACAAGCGATACTATAACCTCTGCATTTGAACTGATCTCTGAGAATTGGGGGGTAAGACTAGATTCAGCTGTAAATTACGCTGGTACAGTATGGAACACATGACTGGCGAAATCAAGGGTCTAAGGCAGGGGTGTCAAACTCATTTTCTCCCCGTTAACCAGCCACGTAGATACACGCGTCAGATAATTAAGTTCTCGCGGGCCACATAAAATGACGTGGCGGGCCGGATTCGGCCCGCGGGCCTTGAGTTTGACACCTATGGTCTAAGGTATCAAACGAGCCCCAAACCATCACTCTGCGGCCAGATATGGAGTAGATGTGGATGGATCCCTTTAAGGGTTGTTTCTCCTGACTTTTTTCCCCCCATAGAGTTCTATAGGAAAATGAGTCAGGAGAAATAACCCTTGCAGTGATCCATCCACATCTACTCCATATCTGGCAACAGAGTGATGGTTTGGGGCTCGTTCGATAGCTCAGACCCTTGATGACTTACAGCCATTTAGCCAGCCATGTGTTCCATACTGTACCAGTGTAATTTGCAGCTGAATCTAGTCTCACCCCCCAATTCCCATAGAGATCATTTCAAATGCAGAGAGGTTATAGTATCGCTTGTAACAGTACCTGAAAATAAGATATCGAGAGTCTTTTGATGTTGAAGTAGAGTAACAGCATGCAAAGGATATGCGACCAAATATTAAATATGATACTTTAAAAATATGTTAAAGCAAAATATTCTAATTTTCTGAGACACTGAATTTTGGGTTTCATTAGCTGTCAAAATTACAAGAAATAAAGGCTTGAAATATTTCACTCTATGTGTAATGAATCTATATAATATATGAGTTTCACTTTCTGAAATGAGTGACAAAAAATATTGAACTTTTTCACAATATTCTAATTTTTTGAGCTGCACCTGTATATCTACCCCCCTATACTGATGACAATATAGTCATTCCCACTTGAAAATGATGCAAGTAAGCAAGTAAGTTTTAAGAGCCAAAACTGTTGATTTGTAGATATATTTTTTAAATTTAGAGCAGTGCACAATTTAGCCATTTGGATAGATTTGGAGACACTAATGGACAACAGGGTACACTGCCTATATTTTGCATCATAGTGTATGGGGCTGGGTCAGAGGACCAAGTGCGACAGTAGGGATCTGAAAGTGCTTTGGTAAAAGCACCACTAAACGGAGAGAACTCCGTCGGGGAGAAACAAACACAGAAAAACAATAGACAATATGGAAGCACCGAATGAGAAAGACGCTAGGTCTAAATAGAAGGCGGAAATGCAGCACAGGTGAAACCACTGAGTAGCAGGACAAACGAAAAACACGGGACGGATAACAGAAACCAAAGAAAGTGAACGCTAAACGAGCGCTAAAAGGAGAAGTGGCCACCGGCGAAGGGCAGGCTGAGAACCCATGACACATAGACCTTTAGTAGTTCTGCATATCAGCCTCAGATTTTGCACACTTGTGGACATGGAGTTTATGATCTAGGAAATGTATATATATTACCGGTTTCACTTGTGTAGCTCTCAGTATTTTGTTGCAAACCAAAAAAAAACAATTTATTTATTTTTTTGCATTTGTGGTTATTTTAATTTGACTTAAATTATGAAAATAAACAAATCTAAGTTTGGATTGTAAATGGTACACCTGTCTTGTTTAATTTAAGCCATTTCCTAAGTTTATGTAATGTTATAAAGCCTTAAACAGAGTAACCCTAAATAGGTGAGAATTGACCAAATTTGCCATCTGCGCGAAGGGGTTAACAAACACTGCAGTGAAGACCTTTTTGATTGTGTAAATTGAATCTAAATGGACTCTTACCGTTAAGACAAATGCACAGTAGAGGGTCGTAACCGACAATGGGAAATCGAAATGTGGTGCATCTGCATTTGAATAAAATTGTACTGAAATACTGTTGCTGTACCAAACAAAATTAAATAATTAAATAAATGTATTATTTTACTTGGTAAAAATGTAGCATAACTACATAAAAGCTACCTTTCCCCAGAGTTAAACAGCGGAAGGAAGATCAGCTTTTTAAAATGAATATAAATTGCTCAAGAAATAAATATAGATATTAAAAAAGGAAGGTCCGTGCAGGCTGTCAAATATCCGTCTCGAATGTGGAACAATGTCTGCACTCTCTGGACATGTGGGAGTTTGTGTGTATACCAGTATCTTATACAAAATATAACACAAAGGAATTTCTCACCAATTATCAGTCGGCTATACACAGCAGAATATAAATAATATTAAGTGCAAGGATGGGTGAAATTGGCAGATAATGGAACATCAAAGGATTGTTGGAGATAAGGGATAAGCAATGGGATTTATACAAGGCATTTTTTAAATATTTACAAAATACAGGATTAATAAACATAAATCTATAATTTAATTGGAATGATACGACACACTCCCATACAGTATGTGGCAGTATGCACCTTTAATGTTTGGAGCCGCTATTAAGCCAAAGAAGAAGAAGCTTGGCGCTGAAATTAAAATTGGAGCGTCTAGAATTTTTTACCGGGCTTCTTAACGTACATTATCATGAAATCTGATCAATATAGTTTTAATGTTATTGATATTATTATACATTCATGTTATCAATAATGTGCTGGTACCGATTGTGAATGATTAACGTTGGCTAGTTAGCACTAACGTTAATGCCCTGCTATAACTTTAGCTAGTTGCATTAGGCAGTATTGAAGCTTGCTAGAATAGCTAACATTTTTGGTTGAGCTATTTCTCTAATTAATTGAAGTGAACGTTACGTTACCTATAAAGTTAATTCAAATTTGCTGAGTTACAAATGTGTCGACCTAACGTTATCAGTCATGTTAATTCATTCAACACACTATGCAAGCTTGAATTAAGATGACTAACGTTGTGATTTAACATGAGGTGAAACCAAAATCCACTCTGTTCAGGCACGGAGTGGGAGCTTGAGAAATCAAACGCTGGCCTGTGACAGAGATGGAGGAAGTTTGAGAAAGGGGGAAAAGAATGATACTGCTAAATTTGACTTTTTAACGTTAATTTAATAAAAATAAGTATAATAGCTTGCATTTCGTGCTTACACTTGTTTTTCTTATGGTACAGTTTAAGATTTTTATGTTTCGACGTGTTTATACATACTAGAGATATTTCACTTATCTGCACTTAAATATTAATGTTGGAGTTATGAATTTAGCTTAAAATGTATAACTAATATTTATCTGAGAGCAGCTAGGTAAAATATCTCTATCTCAAATATCTCTTGTAATAATTGCATTTTTAAACTTTCAACAGACCCTGATTTGTTAATGAAAGACAATTGTCATCAGGTTTTTACACATACATAAGGTAAGTTTTTATAGCAGCAGCTACCTACCACTATTTCAAATTTAATGTTACTCTGTTGATTATATATGGTCATGCTCATTAGTGTAATTTTTAAACAACTAACCAATTGTACTATTTTAATTGAAGGTTCTCATGTGATGCAATTAACTGCCCTCTTCACCTTATCTCAGGTGAGTTCATGTATTTAACTACTTTCTTGGCAATGCAATCCATGATATGTCCAGAAGTAAATTTATATGTGCTTATTTTGACAAATGTGATTGGCGCTTCACTTGTACTTGGTTAGTTATTATTTCTGTTGTTTTATAGGCCAGGCAGGAATTCATGAGAATTAAAACAATCAATCTCAAGCCAAAGTTTCTGAGTGTTCTGGGCAAGTACACCCCAAGATTATTGGCATTTTTCAACATAAAGGGAGATGTCTGCAGCATGTTAGTAAATAAACCTTAGCGTATGCTCTTCTTTATGTATTTCATGGTGACTAATTCACCTCTATTTCATAAGATTTATTAGTTGAACAGTAAAATATGGATATTTAACCATTGAATGATGTTAAAGTTATTGCTTTGCCAGTTGTAAAATCATTAGAAGTGCTAATGATAACACTAGGATAACAGTTGAAAACATTGAAATCATTTTTTTAAACGAAGCCCACGTCATATTTATGTGACCAAAATAGTCGTGTACTTCTTGAAAAGTGCGCTCCCGAATGTACTCAGTGAAACCCCGGAAGTAAGTGTGTCATCTGGGTGTTTCAAGTATACTGCTATTTGAAAAAATTTCACGTACTCTATGACTTTCTCGCCCTATCTACTCACCAAGGCTACTCAACAGTGTAGAAGAGTGCTGATTCGGACACGGCCAAGAAGTACATTAACATTTTGGTCGCATAAATATCACCTGAAGCTTCGTTTTAAAAAACGAGGCGCAGCTTCGCTGACGTTTTTCTTAAAATACAACAAAAACAACAAGTGACATGGCCGCGCAGGAGTGGGACTTCTTACGACACTTCCACAGTACAGTTGGAAAAATAATATTGAGGATATTTTTTTGCGTGCTGTACATCGCGGTTAAACAGTGCACATTAAACAGCACACTTCTGCCAGTGCACTGTAGCCTGCGCAGTAGATAGGGCTCTGATTCAGGCACAGCCAGAATAATCCACGGATCTGTCTTTCCTCTTTCATTCAACCCATCTGTTTGTGGTTGTGGTAGGCTAACTCTTCAGTGACACCGACATTAGTTGGTAGAATCCCGCCAAAGAGCAGTGAATCGACTGCCCGGTCGCCAAAGCTGTCTTTCAATGTAGGCTGTCATGTAGTCCCTTTGAGGGGCCCCGTTGCAATTTTAGTTCCTGGATATGCGTCACGACTGGGTATTTTCTCTGGCGACTATCTTACATCAGTTGGTCTCCTAACATAGGCTACGTGCTATCGGTGAGTGACTTGTGATTGATGGGAGTTTCGCCTGCTGTTTGGCTTAATTCGTGACCTCAAAGAATGGGCAACAGGAATTTCTGACAAGAGGAATGCTACGAATGAAGATAGAAATGGAGCAGTGGAGCTGATGAAAACCAGGTTTGTAGACGAACGGTTTTTCTCGTTTCGTTTTTGTCGGGAAGGAGAATTTCACTGTAGAAAGTAGCCTATGTAGCCTAGTTTTCTTTTCATATAACGAAATAGTCGGTATTTGAGCAGCACCCATGGGTGTGATGTGAGCGAAGCTATATTGAGCCCTGTGTAAGGTGCGTTGATGTACGGTTATTTAGTTTATATTATTCGGGAAATTGTTCATTCCCATGATCAGCAGACGGCAGCACGGTCACCGTGCTGCGGTGGCTGTCATAGGCACATTTGCTTTCGGGTGTGATGGGTTGTTAACAGGACTCTGGTAGGCTATGTGTTTCCATTAGAGGCGAAGAGACTGAAACCGCAACGTAACCTTCAGCTGTGAGTCTTTTCTCCCCGACAGCTGAGGAAGTGTCGTTGTGACGCGGTAATGTTTCGAGAATCTGTGTCGATGGCACCAGTTGACCTGTTCTTCCGTCTGTTTACAACGTGGTGCGAATTCCCACAGTAAATGAAACGCCCCCACCCGTTTCTACCACTTTGTCACCAGCTTCCTGCGTGTTAAAATAGCACTGTATGCATCACCTCGCAGGGATTGTTGCATGGGGAATGGCTTTATGGTGTGCAGTATTCACGTTGGAGTCAGTGATACTATTCGGACACACCGCAGGTTTTGACTGCGGTTTGCGCGTGCTGTCACCCTTTTGGTTTACAATTGCAAGTTCTTCCTGTAGTGCTTACCGTCCGCCCACCCGTTAGTAACAATGCCTCTCGCTACGACCTTGAAATAAGCTCATAGCTATAGCTATTTTGATTTCATTATTTTAGATTTAATGCTATTCATTCAAAATGGCAATTACAATTGTATAGTGCACGCATGCCCTGTACTTATATATTCTGCTACAATGCATTTTGGGCACTGAATAGCCTAATGGTTAGTGTAGCCTACATGCATGTAAATAGTGAACTCATAGACAAAGTAAAGGATGGGAATTATAAAATTATTATGTATATCAGAGCCCCGGGTGCTGAAGTTGATACTCTTGCTCTTAAATGAGCTCCACTGGCTTTATATTTGTTTTAATATGTAGCAGAGCTCTGTGGTCAGAACTGTCACAACACTGTTGAGACTACTGCAGTCAATCAATTTGTCAATTGATTCCACAAGAGCTGATCAACTAATTGCGGATCCCTTAACCTCTTGGCGCAAATGGCATATTTGGTCAATCTTGGGGGTACTCTGTTTAAGGCTTTATAACTCCAGGTGTGAGCATCACATAAACTTGGTAAATGGCTTAAATGAAACAAAACCGGTGTACCATTTTTTGTACAAACTTAGATTTGTTTATTTTCATAATTTAAGTCAAAATAAAGTGCCGGAAATGCAAGCAAAACTTTGCTAAAAATGCAACAAATTCTATATTTCTTCAAAATACTGAGAGCTACATAAGTGAAACAGGTAAAACTACACATTTCCTGGATCATAAACTCCTTGTCCACAAGCATTCAATAATCGCAGGGTGATATACAGAACTACTAAAGATCTATGACACAAAATGTAAGCAGTGTAGCCTGATGTACCCAGGGTCTCCAAACCTATCCAAATTGGCTAAAATGTGAATAGCTGTAAATCTTAAACTAATCATACATTTCAGTGCAAATCAACCGTTTTGACTCATTTAACTCACCTTTTTATCATTTTCATGTGGGAATTATTTTGGATCAGTACAGGGGGGTGGATATCTAGGTGTCCAATAACCTACCCAAAACCTCTCCGAGAAATTATTAAAAAGCCTTTTGTCCTTTATAAAGCATATACATTTTACCTTACGATCACTTAATGGATGAAAACATTGATATTGCACAGTTTCAGTTCAGTGTTTTATGCCTAGTGTGCCATTTTTTCACCATTATCCTTCATATACTGCTTCATCCTGTGCGGTGCCTTGGCAATGCTGTAAGGATCTGGTCCTGCAGTGGCTTCACTCTGAACAGTAGAGGGCACTGCTGGAGTGGCAGAGGTGGAGGGTCAAGCATGTTATAGGAACAAATTACATAATGCAGAAGCATTATAACACTGTGGTACACACAGCTAAATATGAAATCATTCACTCTTGTACTTTAGTAAACACTTTCTTCTGTATGCTTCATTATGTTATCTTTTGTTGCGTGCTCTAGGATGGCATTACTCTGTAGTGTGTTTCACAACTGTTGCTTTTTTATTTTTTTTATTTTACATTCATCTTGCACACATCTGGACACAGTAAATTTGAATACATATTTTCCATTCCCTAAGTGAAAAGCATACCCCATAGAGTACATTATGCACAAAAAAATTACAATACAATAAAATAATATCGGGAACACTGGCAATGTTCTAGCTTCACGGCAAATCGAGCCATCAAATATAACGCACGACCGAGCAACCAAACAGAACAGCGCTAAAATACTCAATTTAATTGTGAGTGGTATGAATTCAAACAAAGTAGGCCACCACGAGCCACTACGCTAACAGATATTATCAATACAAATATGTTCAGCATTATTAGCAGGCTAACAGTGCTCTATTACGACCGATGCAAATAAAAAAATAACGATTATATATCTAGGTAATGACGCAGTGGAAAAACGAATGTATATAATCACAATCTTACAAGCTGTAATACTTACATGTCGAGGAGGATATCTTCCCCATATCGATAGGCATCCTCTTCTACAGTCTACGCTACAGGGATTAGATGAATCTCCGTCGCTTTCCTCTTCTGACCCACTTCCAAAAGCGATTTGGTCAAATGCGTGAAGTTTATCTTCAGCCATACTGTTAAACCCGTACAAAAGCGCAGGCAAACAATGTTTACGCGCACTTATATCGCGTAGTGCGTCTTGCGTCACGACATGCGTAAAATTGTAGTGATTGAACAAGATTGCAGTTACGCTCGCCCTTAAAATAGTTAACCCAAGCTTTCAATTACACATGTAAATAACTTTTGGGAAGCTTGTCGTGCCTTCTATTGGATAAAACCATTGTCGATCAAACCAGAATAAAATTGAACGAGTCACAGCACTGCAATCAGAAAGAGAGGGTTACGCAGTTTGTCTAATAGTGTTCCAATGCGCTGTGTATTTTTCAAACGGATTGTCCAAGACAATAAATGACCACGGAATCTTGAAAGGGACATATCTACGCTTAAATCCACGGTAGTATTGCACATGAATTCCATATTTAATAGCAGATATTGATAGTAGAATGGCATTGTATGATTTCACTTGTTTATGTCGGTATTGATAGCAGCGATTTGCACCGCTGTATTTGCATACGCTCGTGCTATTGGTGGGTTTATCTGGTTGCTGGACGGAATTCTGATATTATATGATGAATACATATATTTATGAACTCCCAACATAGACGCTATTGCCCACTATGTCACGCATGGGTAGGTATAGGCTGGTGGGGAGTGCTTGTTAAATGGACTTGCTACGGAAAGATAGTGACACTTAGAAACTACGCATTGGCCAGAAATCGTCGCGAATCGTCTACCAATAAAGTTAAAATACCGCGTTTGGGTTTTCCACTAATAGTTTGGCTGCAGGAGCAACACGTGTCTCAGTTGCGTAAAACGGTCTCGCATGCGCGACTATCTGAACTAAGGGGTTAACGTCTTCGTACAGATGGCAAATGTGGTCAGTTCTCACCTATTTGACCAGGGGGTGCTGACGTATGGGGGGGGGGGGGGGTTATTTTAAAGCAGTGAATTCTATTGAGTTTTGAAGGGAGAACAACACCAAGGGGCATTTACCCAAGATTTTTATAATGTGGGCATCATAAAAATGTAACAAAGCTACAACCCATTTCTTATCCGTACTAAGCAGTTTTCAAAATCAAAAAGATGTACTAAACACACCCACGCCCACCTGAGCCATGCATTGTGTAAATCCACATTAAACACACCCACGCCCACCTGAGCCATGCATTGTGTAAATCCACACTAAACACACCCACACCCACCTGAGCCATGCATTGTATAAATCCACACTAAACACACCCACGCCCACCTGAGCCATGCATTGTGTAAATCCACACTAAACACACCCACGCCCACCTGAGCCATGCATTGTGTAAATCCACACTAAACACACCCACACCCACCTGAGCCATGCATTGTGTAAATCCACACTAAACACACCCACGCCCACCTGAGCCATGCATTGTGTAAATCCACACTAAACACACCCACACCCACCTGAGCCATGCATTGTGTAAATCCACACTAAACACACCCACACCCACCTGAGCCATGCATTGTGTAAATCCACACTAAACACACCCACGCCCACCTGAGCCATGCATTGTGTAAATCCACACTAAACACACCCACACCCACCTGAGCCATGCATTGTGTAAATCCACACTAAACACACCCACGCCCACCTGAGCCATGCATTGTGTAAATCCACACTAAACACACCCACACCCACCTGAGCCATGCATTGTGTAAATCCACACTAAACACACCCACACCCACCTGAGCCATGCATTGTGTAAATCCACACTAAACACACCCACACCCACCTGAGCCATGCATTGTGTAAATCCACACTAAACACACCCACACCCACCTGAGCCATGCATTGTGTAAATCCACACTAAACACACCCACGCCCACCTGAGCCATGCATTGTGTAAATCCACACTAAACACACCCACACCCACCTGAGCCATGCATTGTGTAAATCCACACTAAACACACCCACGCCCACCTGAGCCATGCATTGTGTAAATCCACACTAAACACACCCACGCCCACCTGAGCCATGCATTGTGTAAATCCACACTAAACACACCCACACCCACCTGAGCCATGCATTGTGTAAATCCACACTAAACACACCCACGCCCACCTGAGCCATGCATTGTGTAAATCCACACTAAACACACCCACACCCACCTGAGCCATGCATTGTGTAAATCCACACTAAACACACCCACGCCCACCTGAGCCATGCATTGTGTAAATCCACAATCTCCAAGTTCAGCTCCTGGGCTAGCCTCAGTCTCTCCTGCCCTATAGGCATCTGCTTTTAAAAAAAGGCATCCAAATTTGGCAATCTGCTGGTCCGTTTTCTCAACTGAGATCCACTTCTGCGTTTACAAGGCTTTTTAATTTGCTTAGTTAAAACTTGGACTTGTCTTCGGTATCTTCCTAATCCTGACTAGAGCTACTAGTTGACTGACGTTCAAATTTCACTGCCAAAAACTTTCACTAGTTAGATTTCACCGCCAAAACGAATAGGCATGGTTATATCATTCTACATCATGACATGATAAAATAATAGACACATGCAATTGGACAGCAACATGGGCTACATGGGTATGTTTTTCAGCAATCTTTGCATCTCAGAAGAATAGACAATACTGCCAAAGAAAGTTATTATTATTATTATTATTATTCGTGTTTGCAATACATTGCCTGCATAAGTATGACATGTTCAGAGGCTATTGTAATTTTTTTAAAGTGAAGCCACAAAGCCGATATGTTTGTTGAACTGAATGTATAATATAAATTCTGTAATAGCTTGGACATGGATAGCTGCTACGTTATAAGAAGGATGTGCTTTGTCTGATCTGTTTTGTAGTGCTTCAAAACAGAAGCGTCTGCCAACGTCACGTTTGGTTGTGAAAGTCATATTGTTTGTTATTTGAATGTCCTCTGAGAGTCTGTGGGAAGGGAGATCTGTCAAATCTAATGGTCACATTAGTCACATCGCAGCTAATTGTATAGTATTGCATCGTATCGAGATTCATTGTATTGTATCGTTATAGATTAAGAGAAATCGTATCGCATTGGAGCATTGTTCAGAGTATAATTTTGTATTGTATCGTCATCAAGTCAAAGGTTTGCACCCCTTGTTGCGTAGCCAGGTCTTCAGTCTGCGTAACGCTGGGAAGGATCGCTCAGACGCCATAACAGAGAGGGAGGGTGGGTGCTGCTGTAGGCTAAGCTACTGTAACGCAAGCTGAACACACAGTCAGGCATATAGCGAGAGACGCATTCAGAATCATTCAATTTAGCTTTATTCTTATTTAAATCAAACAAAAGTTTTCACTGCCTGCTGACAGGAGGTGCGGCCGCATGCCTACTTCCTACGCTCATGCTGCTGTAAATTCCTCAAAGTGCTCCTTCCGCCTTCCGACAATATCCCGAGTTGAGTTTCACCGCCCTTGCTAAGACCAGCCTGGACGATGTCCCGCTTTCCCCTCCTGAGGTGCCGGAGGGTTTTCCAGAAGCACCTTGGGGCCAACCGAAAATCCAATAACAATTGCAGTTATTGGACTTCCAATCAATTATTACTTTATAACCATTTTCTTTTACTGTGTCCTATTCTCACTCATTGAGTGAGGTTGTGATATGGACATGGGAAAAATGCCTTTGATCAGCTCTCAAGTCATAATGTAGGCGTCCGATTGTGCGCGTGGTGAAAATCAGACTGACTAATCAAATCATTACAGGAGCTGTCATAGCTTGATCCAGGATAATTGCAAATAGTTTATAGTAACCTTACACATACCATCGCACATCGCCTGGATGTTGATGGAGTGGGCTGAAAGCAATTTAATGCGGCATTCCTCTTCGCTGAGGGACAGGTATGTGGTCTTTGACCTATGGACCCTTTTATTATTGTGCATTTTTTGATATTGCCTACACAATAATAATATTTCACATTGTAATCTTATATGTTTAGTCATGCTTGTGCGCGCCCCTGTTTGTAACAGACAGGAGGGTGTATGCGTGTTGTGCACATGCCTATGTAGACGTACTATATGTGCCATTAAAATAACATTTAAACAACTGCGACATGACTTTAGCACAAGCGTTTTCTGCTGGCTCAAGATAGCAATACACCAAAAAGAATCCTGGCCACACCTCATCTTAAGACCAACACGCCCAGTTCACTTGCTATGGGCGCAACATCACTTGGTATTTAACCAACGTGAGCGCAAGGGGCTATAATGAACCCTGCGTCGGGTGTAAGATAGCAAAGACACTTGCGTTTGAGTCTCCTGACTCATTTTTCCATTGAGTTCAATGGGAAAATGAGTCAGGAGAAACAACCCTTTAAAGTAATCCATCAGAAAACTCATCAATAGTAACTGTTAATTCTTTAAATTATACTTTTTGTTGAGGAATATTCACAAAAGGCAGCCATATAGATTTCATGAAAGCAGATTTATTGATTTTCTCAGTGACAACTTCATAGTGAAGTTCAAAGGGTAGAAATAAAAACAATAGGTGAAAGTATACATTGAATAACCTAATGTAATCACAGCGTACAATTATAAATCTACCCATATAGCTTTAGAATACTTCTAAAAAGGATTTGAAATGTAAACAGACTGAACGATTTAGATCCACCTTTCAAAAGTTATCTACCAATATTATCAAATCAGTATTAGTGTGGGGCATAAGTGGAATAGAAAAATAGCCTACACAAAACTGCAGTAGGAAAATGCAAAGCCTTTTCGTACAGGTCAGTATCATGGGTGGCAGCTCGTACTCTAAGAGCATGAATTAGGCTTTTTGAGAGAAGGTTTGAACCAATCTGCCCAGTGATGAGTACCTGTTGTTTGAAATACAGTAGACCAACATAATTACATAACTGTATAGCAGTCAGATATAAAAAATGGAGTACTGGAAATCGCTGATAGTGTAGAGCTGGCTTGGTGCTCATTTAAATTTTTTGTCTTTTGCAAACTTCACACTTAAAATTAAGTTTTTTGTTATGTAATCTTTTCTTACATAATATAGACTATGGCGTATTTGTATCTACCTGGGCTATACTTGTCGCTTAGGGCATGGAAAATACTCATTCCAATTTACTGTGCATATGTGCTAGATGAATGTAATTTTTTTCTTTGAGTGAGTATGAATATGCTTTTCACTGTCGTGCACATTCATGGTTTAAAGTTTGAATTGAAGAAGAGGCTGTATAATTCAGAAATTTGCAACAGAATACATTTATTTCAGAATAGTCACATACAGTATTATACATAATACACATAAAATAAGTAGCCTAATGTATTTACATACGTTATTTAAAAAACGTACATGTGCCCATTACAGCAGTGGTTGGTGGCACACAGGGTGAACATCACCATGACACCTCCGAGATTAGCTGGGCAGGCATCTGGGAGGGTCAGTCCCTGCAAGGGTTGTGAAGCCCCTCATGAGCAGGGATGCGCATCAATGTTCTTGAAATGGAGGCAGTGCTTCATGCATTGACCCATTTCCTCCCAGTGGTCTGAGGCAGACACATCCTCGTTCGTGCAGACAGCTTCACCATTGTTTCCAACAGGGTGGCGTTTAGTCTCCCACCCTACATTCCAAGGCATTCTAACTCCCGCTCTGGGCTCACGCCTGAAGCATGTCCCTGAGGGCAGTCCACATGCCAGTGTGGCAGTCTTCTGTCCAGAGGGGACATTTTTGCATCAGCAGAGAATGCACATTTTCCCCCATGGTACTCCAGGGTGGGTCCAGTGGGGACCTTGGGCATGGAAGCCTTGGCCAGCCAGTGGTGACCAGCTCTGCTTTATGCTTTCCTACTTTTCCTCTCATGCCAGTGTTTCTGGCAAGGATCAGGAACTTGTCCTGTTTGCAGCCCAAAATTGGCCCCATCAGATCTGGATGACATAATTGAGGGAGTTGCTAGTGGGATGCCTCCCAACCAGAACGGATATGCTGTCACAGGGTTAGGGCCTGCTATGGCATCCAAACCTTTGGATTTACAGCCTGCACTATTTAGACCCTGGATGGCAGTCACTGCGGCACCTATATCCAGTGTGCTAGAGACACATCAGGCATTGAAAGCCCCTTCTACAAGGGCGCTGTATGCTGGGAAGTGGAACAGGTTCAGCTGCTGGTGCCACGCTAAAGTGTCTGACCCGGTCTTGTGTGACATCCCATTCGTGTTAGTATTCTTTCAGTCCCTCTTGAAAAAAAGGTTGGCGGAGTCTATGCTGAGAGGTTCTTAGCAGCCATCTCTAACTGCCATGGGCATATGAATGGCCTGAGGGTGGGATCACACTCTCACAATCACTCAGTGAGAGGTTTTGAGAGGTCTAAACCTCTCACTGAGCTGCCCCCGAGCCCTTGGCCGGTCTCGGTCTGAAGCACCTCTCCCTGAAAACTGCTTTCCTGCTCGCCATTGCCTTTGCGAGGCGTGTAAGCAAGCTAGATGCACTGTCAGGACAGCCCTCCTGTATGCGTGCTGTCAGTACAGCCTGCCTTTATGGTTAGGCGGTGGTCTACATACTTTTGTGGTCGGACAGTTCTCTGCCTTTTATACAGGGCCAAACTTTTATCTAAACGCCATTTGGCCCACTGGATCGTAGATGCGATTTCCATGGCCTACAGCAGTGCTGGCGTGTGTCCCCCCCCCCCCCCCCACACGGGTGGTGGCGGACTCCTCTTGGGGTGTAGCTGCCTCACGGCTTTCAGTTCATGGAGCTCCGCTTTCTGACATTCGCGAAGGGGTTAAGAAAAAGAACTATCGCTAAATGTAACAATGCTACAATACTATAGTAAATGGGGAAAGAGACAAGTGACAATTTCTTTCAGCTATGCAGTGTGTATTGGGAGAGAGAGGCTCCATACTGACATAGGATTGAGAGGGAGGCTAAGTACGGTGAGGTTGTGGCTCAGGAACGTGGGAGCAGCCAGGGACTGCTCTGTTCATTGGCACAGGACTTGAACCCTTCGTGAGGACAGGTGTTTCCTTCCACCTTAACTCGCACTGGCACCCAAACCCTCCGCAGGGAGGGACATTCTGAGTAAGCAGTAGTGGGTTTCACAACAACAACGGGCCTGCTCTCTTTAGTTTTTTATGGCAAATTTTTTAGTAATCTCGATCACTTTTCATAAAATCTCTCAGTGGTCTAAACTGGTAGTGTTTATGCACCGTGAAGGCTTTCACGCTTCGCTTCTGTCTGCTGTAAATAGTGTGCAGACGGTCTTTGTTTATGCAAGAATATCTCACCGCAGACATCTGTAACTGGCAAAGTGTTAGTGTGGAGAAAAATCTACACTGGGGGGAGGGTTCAGCCTACGTATATAAATAATTATGGTTAAATATGAAAAATATATAAGATTGCAAAATGCATTCATTATTGCCATTTTATGTACAAATATGCACTTTATTGAATAAATTGTTGACAAGTTAAAACATGAACACACTCACACGTACAGTAACCCATGTGTGAGTGACACGTACACGCATGCACACACAGACACATAAACACATGTAGTAGCACTCGGCTGCTCAAG
Organism: Ilyophis sp. 1 JC-2022; assembly: GCA_022702515.1. Classification (NCBI taxonomy): domain Eukaryota; kingdom Metazoa; phylum Chordata; class Actinopteri; order Anguilliformes; family Synaphobranchidae; genus Ilyophis; species Ilyophis sp. 1 JC-2022. The sequence continues at coordinate 11,829,007 of CM040406.1, read as the reverse complement.
GTAAAATGTCAGCCAGAAAGGCTCGATTTTTGTCTCCCACCACAACAAAGTTGTTGGGGGGGGACGGGACATTAATTTGATCCCCGTACATACGTACTTGCGTCTGTCTGTGTGTCACGCATGTATGTACCAGAGGTGCGCTATTACAATTAATTTCCCCATAGCCAAGTACATTTTGCTTTGTACATAAAAAACTATGCTTGATGTCTCAGCATAGTCTCTGGCATTTCTACTCGGCAGACTATCGACTTTCTAAATCAGAGCATAAGGTGTTTAGTAGCTCTTTGTGTAAAATGTAGAATGTACATGCATTTTTCCATTAAGCCTTTGGGGCCCTATCTTACACCCGGCGCTAAGCGGCGCTAACCCAAACGCAAGTGTCTTTGCTATCTTACGCATGGTTCGTTATAAAGCCTTGCGTTCACGTCGTTTAAATACCATGTGTTCTTGCGCCCATTACAAGTGAACAGGATTTTTTTTGGCGTATTGCTATCTTGAGGCAGCAGAAAGCGCTTTCGCTAAAACCACCACAAACCTGGTCTAAAATCATGTTGCAGTTGTTTACATGTTATTTTAACGGCGCACATAAGTGCGTCTACCCTCCTGTCTGTTACACACATGGGCACGCACAAGCATGACTAAAAATATCAAGATTACAATGTGAAATATTATTATTGTGTAGGCTATATATAACAAATGCATAATAATAAAAGGGTCCATAGGTCAAAGACCACATATCCCTCAGCGAAGGGGAATGCCGAATTAAATTGCTTTCAGCCCACTCCATCAACATCCAGGCGATGCACGATGGTACGTGTAAGGTTACATGTAGGCTATAGACTATTCACAATTATCCTGGATAAAGCTATTACAGCCTATATTTGCCAATAATTCCTGTCATCTTCTGGGGGGACAATCTTCTGTTACGGGACAATGGCTATCCATTAAAAATGGCTTTCCATTTTCTGATAACACCTATATCAAGCCTAATGCGCAAATTGTCATTTACACCTAATGCGTGAATTGTCATTCAAAGGAAAACTCACGCACTGCAATAGACGGACATTTGAGTTCTGAAAATGCGCTTCAGATGTCATTACAGCTCTCTAGGCCTACAGCCTGTAAGTAAATAGAATGGTTTTGCGTGAAAAAAGTTCAAAATTGTCCAGTGAATATTGCATCTATTGTTTTTCAAATAGCGGATTCGCTGTGCATGTTTTTTCCATAGCCTATGGTTAAACAACGGAGATAAATGTCACAATGTTAACTGAATTTGAACCTTAGTATTCGTCTTTCATATTTTTTTAATTACAGTGACAAAGTTTCCATACTCTCAGCTTATTAAAACCCAGCTGATTTCACCTGTTATTCCATAACTGAACAAAACGAGAAGAGAACTAAGTGTCTAATTATAAACTAAAACAAATTTGCAGCACGTTACACAATTAATTCACAATTAATTTTGATGCCATTTTCTGCATGTGTGCTGCATGTTCTCTGTTTCCCCTGCTGTAAGTCGCACGTTTCACGGTCTTAAAGTGGATTGTTTTAAAGCATTATGCTACGAGTAAAACAGGTTGGTCACATTTCCATAAGCAGGACATTATAAAACAAGGGGAAACTGAAGACTGAAGCCATTGATAGCTTATTCTCAGGTCCTTTTAACAAAGTGTAACCGCATATATTTTGTAAAATAATAGCCGTGTCGGGAATTACCGGGAACTCATAGGCTAATGGTTAGTCCGAATAATATTGATCATACTATTGATCCATTTAGCCTATTCCGTTATCGCAGTAAACACGCACGAGCATGTCTGTTTCGCCATCAAGCAATCCGCCAAGGTGAAAAAGCAGGCTTTTAAAGAAAATGGGATAGGACATTTTGATTGGTTTATTGCATGTCACGCCCAAGACACACCTATAATTAATGAAGAGACTAAGTTCAGCCCATCTGCGCGTTGCACCGTCCTTAGCGCCCACAATACACGCCAGTAAACTAGCAAAAATGACTTAGACTAAGCACCAAGATAGAGCCCTTGGTAGTGGATTTGTTTTTTGCGCCACTAGATGGAGACATTGTACAGGTGAACACTTAGCCACAGGCTGAGATGTATACAGTATGGCTAGTTAGTTATAGTCGTTATATTTCACAGCATAGATCAGATAAGGAAGCGTTGCAGTGTGTGAGTTGTGCCCAGCTGCGCCTGAGATGGACCATGTAATCCAATCAGCTAGTCTAATATTTCATAGGCAATTAGGCTACCTTTGACAGCAGCCCACAATCAACACAGTGAAAACACTAGCCTACAGAATTTTGCATTTAGTTTAACTTCCACCAATATTCAGTGCTTGATTTATAGGATGAAAGAGGAACAGGTGCTATCTTTTCCAGGTCGGCCCATTATGTTCACCTAAATGCACAAATGACATGGCATCTGGATCATTTCAAACAGTAATAGCAGAGATGGTTAATGGTAATAGCCTCCTCAGTGTGAATATTGCAGTCTGCATTTAGCCATGCCCTAACCGTAGTGCTATAATGCGCTGCTAGTTGCTCGCATGCGACCACAACCAGTGTTCGAGGAGGAGAGGCGCTCACTCTTCAAACTGTCATGTTCTCTTCGTATTCATTTTAAGGAGTGGTCGTAACGTTACTGGTTTTCAGGTAAGCTGTCACGTGAAGTAAATTTACATAAAATAGCTATTTTGTTAATTCTGTGACATTTAATACAGAAGCTGGCTAATAAGGCACGACCAGGTGTGCCATTAATAACGTTAACATTATACGTCGTCAGGACACCGACTCATTTACAGTAACGTTAAGCTACATTACCTAGCTAGCTCGCTACTTTTTATATTAGCTAGCTAACGTTATAACTTAACCAAGTTTCTCTGTTCCTTGTTCTCTCTTCCGTGCTGGAGTTATTTTAAGAGCTTGATGACATCAACATATCCAGCCTAATAAACTTTTAACTTGAATCTTGTCTCTTCAGTTATATCCACACACAATTGTACCCATTTTTTGGTGGTCAAACATTTTGTTTTTTATTTTCTTCTCCTTATATTCCCATCAAATTTGATGTTTATTACATGTTCATTTGGTAAGTGAAATTTAATTGTCATGGTAATGGTTGTGAAATATTTGCAGTCTAAAAGATTTGACCTAACGTTAAATGAATAAATGTCGTAAGTTAGTGAACAGAGGCTAATCTGTAACGTTAGCTATATCTATTCTCACACACACGTTAATGTGATGGTTATATAAGACAAAGATTTCCTGGTTTCCCTCGAATTGTCCACCATTAATATGCTAATTAATTAAATGGAGGTGGCCATCAGGTATATTGTGATACAAACGTTCAAGAGAAATGTTAATGACTAAGTTCAACAAGGCTACATGATAACGACATGCACATGGGTGGGGGACGACAGGTTTACTGTGCACTTGTTATCCCTCATTTTAAATGTAATTAAGGTATTTTCTTTAGTGCGTTTCAGTTTATATACAGTGGTGTTTAAGTAGGGGGAATACATCTTGTTTGATTTGCTAACCAGCCCACATAATGTTTTTGATGAAGTAGAGACACAGCCAGCAATTCTCTCATTGAGGGAGGGTGGCTTTAAAATGGAATTTCCATGCTGTCACTTTGGATTCTGACAGATGTAATCATTGCTTTATCAGAACAGACAAGTGATCACAAAAATGAAGTTGACAAACGGCTGCCAGTGACAATGCATTGGGCCTTTATATTTAGACGGCTTTACATCATGCTGTTGTGTGGAACGCATCTGTCTCACAAAGGCAAACGAAGCATTTGGATGCTGTGCTATGAGGATCATTAACTTAACAATGGAAGGGAACAGAAGAAGAGAAACGGATCCTAAATGGGTCATGGGGTCAGGGCTTACCCAGATTTCCTTGCCATGAAGTGTCTCGGTGTGGAAGTGCATCCCCTGGACAGGATGCCAGTCACTGTCACTAGGGTTGTAAAGTTCCGGGACAATTTCCCTTTTTCAGAAATTTCGATGTCATTTTGGAAATTTAGAGGTAATTTTCTCAATTTATGCTGTCAACAATAATTGTAATTAATTGTAAGTATGTCTAATTGATCCCTTCCCTCTCACCCTCAGATATTTGTGGGGAGTGTTCGGATGCAAAATTGGCTGCTTCACAGAGGTGGATGTGACACATTTTGCCCCCCCTGCCCCACAGTCCATCATTACACTTGGTGGGGGGGGGTCTTGCATGCGATCTGGTGGGTGATTATTCAATGATGCAGTCACTGACTAAAGCATGGGATTTTTAAAATGTATTGGGCCTATTTGAGGGCTCACTACAAATATTGGCAAAACATTGTTCGGGACAAAGCCATGGGTTGTAAGAAATATCAAACAAACGTGATGTTGGTTTACCACAATGTGAGCACATATATTTGTATATTTTTTTTCAATTGTTTGTTTAGCAAAAGCATATTAAATAAGGAAACATAAATGCAAAAATATAATTTAGTAATTTCCTTCCATTTAAGGCAGAAAATTAGATAGGCCTTATTTAACTTTATTTTAGTCAAAAGATGAAGATATTCCTATTAGGAATAACTTAATCTTCTGACGAAAGTAAGGTTAAACAATCATTTTAACTTGCCTTACTTGACCTAGGTTAAGGTATTTAGGTATTTATCTTAATCACAGCACAGCTAGCTTCATCTTCAGAAAGAGACTCTGGACAATCCTCCTCAGATTCAATTTGTGTGGTTTCATCTTTAATGGGCTCAAAGAGTTTGGCTGCCTCTCAGATGGCATCAGCACTCTACAGCCCTTCCTTAACAGCCCTCTACAGCCCTTTAACCAAACTTATAAGAACTTTCCCCTGATCTAGATTAAGGTGCTGTGCAATGGCAGTGATGATACCATATGTCGCAGAAACCTACTCTCCAGAAAGGACCTATTGTTACAGTGAGTGGTGATTTACCCTGGACAATCTAAAAAAATTACAGAAAGTTACCTGGAAAATTTAGCAACCCTATCTATCACAGAGATATTACTTATAATCCACCCCTTGTAATGCTGAGTTTCAAGGGGCAGTGAGCTCCTTTTATAATGGTAGCAGTGGACGAGTGCCTTTGTGTTAGGGAATCTGCCTGGACACCAGGGGGGGGGGGGGGGGTTCTGTCTCAGATTAACCATTTCTGAAATACACCGGGAAAGGGATTGGCATTTAATGTTATTTCCATTATGAGATTCAGTAAGTGTGCTGTTTTTGTCTGATACATGGATACAGAGATGTTTGTAGAACGCAAGTGGGTACCAAAGCTGTTGTGACACTCCCAAACCCTACATCCCCAAGCCCCCCAAATTCTAAATGTATTTATTTGTTTAGTTACCTTTGTGGAGTAACAAAAGTGACATAATCAGTTTCAATTAACATTTAATCTCCAGGATCCATGGTCCTGCTACGGCATTGTGGCTACAGTATTGGAGTCTGCATGGCAAAGATTCAAACAGCTAGTCTAGGGAGCAATCCACATGAAAATTTTAGGTGTCATGTCTTCCTGTCTCTCCTCAACCCTATGTGTATGGCTGCAATAGCCTAGTTAACAGCCCACAATATTGCGTCTCACAGTGCTTATCACAAAAATTTATCTGACAAGTGCATGGTGTAATAGCCTATCTGCAAATATGAAGGGATTGGCAAAATATTATCTCGCCTGAAAAAAAATGTGTTCAGCCTGCAGTACAGCTGCACAGCCACAAGGAAAGTTTGTACGCATCCTCTGGAGTTTGCACACGCAATGTTTTCATGTCAGTTTCAAGTTTTATAAAAAAAAAATTTGTGTCGCTTTTCACATAAAATCAAATCTATTGAATTTTGGATCAAATAAAGCGTAAAAACTTATTATGAATGAGGCCCCAGGGATCTGGGTATGAGCTTTTTAAGCTTAAAACTAGGGAAAATGTAATGAGTAATAGGTAATAAGTTAGCTGTAATCTTCGAGATACTATCTGAAGAAACTGAGTTTACCATCCACTGTGGATGTCTGCATTACTACATTGATTTTGTAGTTATGCAGCCAAACCAAGGAGATTTTGTATTTTTTAACAAGCTGAAATATTCCTTTTGATTACCAGGGCTAATTGACATCATTGCTTGAAAATTCATAATAATTCCAGTTTAAACTGTTAAAGGTACAGCTTGAATGTTTCACAGAAAACACTGTAAGCAGCCTTTTGGGGCGAAGAGTTTGTACATCCAGTTAGTTACAGGGAGAAGCTGGGGTGAAATTCTTGTAACTTTCCTTAGGCGGAAGGAACTGTATCTACCTCTAATGTTGGCCCTGTGTTTACCGGAGGCCCATAGCCATGGTTTCACAGTATCACGGTATTGTGCACCTCTAAAATATGTTACTCTAAAATCACCAGGTTAAAACAATCTTAAACATTTTTGCCATTGAACAAAATTAATTTTATTTTCAAATCACATATAGAACATAGTCTCTCCATTTTGTGCAGCGTAATCAGACTAGCTAAGTTTTGGAGAGACATGCCCCAAAAAGCTCACTTGCAGTCCTGGTTGTGATTCAGGAAATTAGAAAAATTCTTTACTTCACAAAAATGTTAATGTAACCTATACCTGTAATGACAGTTAAAGGGGCTGTTCACCCAAAGATTAAATTTTGATATATTTCTTCATACCCGGAGTGCTATCTATCTATACAGGTAGTTTAGCTGAGAACTCACTAGTTTTGTAGATTTCTGCTGCAGCTCACCGTAATAGACATCATGATGGAACGGACCTCAATGGGTCCAAAGTTGTAGCGGTCAAAGCGGCAAAAATGTACATCAGAAAAAATCGAGAGTAAAATATAATGGCACGGTCACTCACAAACATCCACAGACTTTGTTGTGCACGGTTTCTTTGAAAACTACTTTCTACCGAAGTACAACAACTGTATATCCCCGCAAAGTGAGGACCACTAAGGGAGCTTACCGCTAATGGGTAGAAAAGAAAAATAAATAATCCTATTAGCTAAACTGCCAAATAATAATCAACCCAGGAAAATAGGGCGAACTCGAAAACGTGAGAGAGAGAACAAAACAAAGTCTCCCGAGCTAAAATACTAGAGCTGAAATTGGGAAACAAAAATAGAAAATAAACACCTTCGGCACGTAACACTAAAATGGCTGGTAAGAAGGTGAAATGAAAATGAAACACAAAGGATACTGTCTCAGGGAGAACAGCACGGAGTAAATCGAACAGTATAGTTTTAACGAGGAATAATCCTCTCCGTAATAACTAACGCAAAGAAGCAGGTCCCTCGTAAACATAAAGCAAAGCTTTAATATCACAAGGACGCTTGTACCTGACTATACCTGGCTCAATGTAAGTAGGAATGACAAAGAAGCGACAGGAAGCGGAAGTGAGGAGCTTAAATACCCCGCAAGCAGTAGCACAGGTGAAACGAATAATAGGCGAGGTGAAGCAAAACCCCGGAACGGAATGTGGGAAAAAATCTGATAGATTCCCAACCGGAGAGAGGACGAGAACCGCAGCGAAAAAAGGAAAAATAAACCACCGACCTTGACACATGCACTCTCTCCTGTCAGTCTCTCTGAGTGAACTTATACATGACCTTAGCTCAGTAAAGTAAGGAAAGAAAACTAGCTAACTTCCCCCTGCCTGGGGATCGAACTCGCAACCTCCTGGTTTGGGGCTAATTTCCTTCAATGTCTTTCCATTTTATTTTATTTGTTTGGTGCCCACCAGAGGGATGGAAATGTTAATTGTGTAATGTTACTCCCATTTACTTATTTAAATTTTTTCTCACTCTGTGTGTACAATGTACAGATTAGCCACCTCAATAAAAATCCTTTCTGCCCGGCCTCTCTTCATTGCCTGCATGTGTTACCTATGGGGCATTCCTTCAGAAATCAATCGCTATCTGACCTCACCCCTTTAGATGTAAACACATTTTTTTAATGTTAACCTACATGAGAGAACGGTTTGACTAATGCCTAAAAACGGGTATCTTCAAAAATAAACATCACAGTATGGTTCTCTTATTATCGGAAAACGTACAAACAAGGTTATCAACAATTTCAATAATTTAACAAAATAAATAAATATGTAAATTAGGTTTTTTTGTCCTTAAACCTTAATTTGCTAAAAAAAGATTATTGGGATGGCTGGTATGCCATCCGCCAAGTTACAGCTTGGCGGGGCATGCCCCGTACCAATACAGAACAGAGAGTTTGCCACTTTTCAGGGTTTCCTACAGTAATAACCACAATGACCACAGACTTTCAGCCCTTAAAAACATTGTTCTACGTTCTGACTTCATGTGACCACAAAGAATTTCAAACAGGCAGAACTTCACTCATCCACACAATAAAGCCCCAAACTTGGAATTTGCTACTTTTTGCAATTTTCTTCTTCCTGCTGATTTTGTCATCAAAAATGCTCCATGCCCTCAAATAATAATTATCCCCGTTGGATAACATTACATGCTTAAATTCCCCTGAAAAACAACATTAACCTTATTTAACAGATCAAACTAATTAAGTCTCTCTTTGTGGCTGGCTAAAATAATTTCTGGGCTGAGATATCCACAGATAAAGATTACATTTTGACATAAAAATGTCATAACGATGTACACCTCTACTCTTTCTCGTTTTTGAAAAACTACAGTGGCAGTGTAAGTTACATAGGCACTGGCGGAGCCCTAAAGATATTTTGGCAAAATAAACCAAACAGGACTCGAATGCTGTCCTTATGCGGTTACAGGTTGGACAAATGATCCAACTCAGTGGCCTCCGGTATCATTCTCTGACATCTCCTCTGCCGTATTGAACCCCCGGTAAGAAACCATGTCAACTACATTACGATCCATGACCATAAAAACTAGACTGGCATTAGCGAGCTGACCATAATTAAACGGTTTCACTTTGAACATTCTATTACAAAACAATGTTAGCGATGTCATTATCTGGGCTAGTGCGGTTAGCTGTTAGCCACAAGTTTCTTGGCCAATCCAGGTTTTTAAATCTTTTTGCCATGCAGTAGCTAAGCCACACATCAGCTTTTTGGCATTTTGAAAATTGCACTGTTTTTAATATATTACTAGATTTTGTCGTAGGTGGAAAGCTTCTGTTTTGAGCCCAAATACACGGCCGGATCCGGAGCTGAATGTGCGGCAAATCCGGGACTGCTTAGGCATGAAACTGTGCCCGGTCCCACTCATTGCAGCAAACATTTCCATTTCAGTTGGCATTGCGGTAGTTACCACATGGCTACACCAATCATTTACCCAGGTTGAGGACCGGGAGGAGAAATGAGTGTTGCAGTCTTCTGGCTAGACTAGCTAATATGTTTTCATGATACCAAAAGTAGATAAATGAAGGGTTTACAACTAACATAAACAGTAAGTTGTAGTTCACAGTAAAGCAGGTACCTGGTACATGCACACTAGTTTGGGGCTATATCAATGCTCTCACTACAGCTAGAGCTCATTTTAATGAGGAGGAGAGTGTTACGACTGAGTACTGGACTGGACCCAAATGCAAGACTCTGAGACAGACTCGATAAAACTCCACCAGGGAGTATATTTATTACGGCAAGCAAGCAATCAGGGAAACTAAAGGTGACAGGCTGGATACGGGGTTGGCGAACTAAAGCGGGGCAGGAGAGGAGACTGGGCTGGTCAGGGCAGAAAAGGAGGCAGGCTGGGCGGGCTGGAACGAGGAACAGAACAAACAGAATGGCCGGGAGTGATCTCAAACGGAGCAGAGAAAACGAACTGGCAATGAAACTATGAAAGAGGGGAACTTAAATAGAGAAGGGAACAGGTGAGAGGGCTAATAAAATAACTGAAGAGAGTGTGGAATGTGTGCAAAAGGGAGAGTGATAGGCTAACCAATAAGGGGAGAAAACAAGGAACTAAACGGACTGCACCCAGCCTGCAATCAACACAGAAACGAGATGAGCAGGGTAAACGAAAAAGCACGACATGAAACATAAGGAATGGGAAAATGGAAGAAACAAAAGGGAGGTGGACTGGAGGGAAACGGCGGATGTTACAGAGCGCTACTTTTCTACAGATCAAACCAAATTTTTTGGTGGAATTCCCCTTTAAGAGGCTATCTACCTACCCCACAAACTGTGAAAGCGCCCATAATTTGGTGGTTACAGCAACGGACTACCACGCTGGAGGCTGGGCGTTTGAGCCTCGCCAGTTCCCTACTGTTACATTTATTTTCCACAAAAACAATGTACACGTTATGTTTTTCACATAAGAATGTTCTTTTCGCATGAAAGAATGTATTTTTATTGCAAAGGCTAAGAAATTTAACAATATTAAATGTTTACTGCGTTGTTAATGTATGTGCGTTGTATAGTTTTTTTAAATTAAACCCCATATCTGGTTACTCAGCCCCATTTACTTAAAATGGGGGAGAAAAAAGTTAGCCACCAAAGGTGCTAATTGAACATTCCAAAACCACCCGCCATGAATGTTCATGCGAGCGGTTAGTATCCGCATCAACGGCAGCAAACTAGCTAATTTGTTCAGTGGAAAAATGAGTAAAAGGACGGTGGATTACGAAAACCAAGTTTTCCAGAACAAGTGGAAACCAATTATTTTTTCATAGAATCTAATGGCGACAATTCCATAAACAACAATGGTGGGTTTACAGGTCGTTTCTGTAATAAAAGAATACAACTTCAACCGAAACTACAGCCACCTGGTATATATCCACGCCCTCAACCCGAGTGCCATCGACGTCATCCAGCCCTACATGTTTGAACCACAGAACTGTTCTAATGCAGTTCTGTGGTTTGAACCATAGGTTTGAACCTGGCAAGGAATTAATGCAATCAATTCAAAATAAAATACAGTGCTGCTGCTATCAAGAGATAAATATCACACGCAAGCTCGCAATCAAAGTTAAATTAACTTAAACGCTAAGCAGAGTATTGCAACCGTTTGATCTAATGTTAGTCTATTTAACGCTAAATTGCAAGGCGGCAATTCACCAAATGCAAGTTCCACACAGATCCTTAAATAATGGTAGGTTTCATCGAGTTTTTAAAATTTATTTAAAGGCCCATTCATTAATTTTGGTTGCTAATCGAATGAAATTACGTCCATGGCAACTAAGCATTCGTGGATAATGGTTCTCGTCGTATTTTTGTTACTGTAACCAGCCACTGAACAATACGACAAAACCATTTCCAAGGCATGGTTTATTTGGCAAAATCTTAACTATCTATTCTTTTAGATATATTATCTGACGAATGAGCAGTGCACCAAGTAAAATGTTACTAGCTAGCACCATGGAGGGATGGATAAAAAGGTGAAAGATTGGGAGAGGGATAAAATTGGTATAGGTATAAGGAGAGCGGGAAAAAATAAACACTTTAGCTAACTATTCCAAATACAAATGCTGATACCGCGGACAACTATTCTCAAGGGCAAACAAACGTTTGGTTCAGACTTCAGACAGGAATTCTGTGGGACTGTAGGACAGGGCGGTTTTATTCGCCTTAAACTAAGGTAGGAGTAATGTAATGAGACCAAAATATGTATTGGTTGTGGGTTCATGTCTACGTAGACATGGACCCATTTCGACTCCATCCTTTTTTTCAGCACACAGTAATAACGAGATATAGATAGACTGAAATTGAACAAGTTTGCAATGGAATTTATTCCTCACACTTTATTGGTGCTCAATACATACCTTAATAGCCATAAATAACATGGTTATATTATGGATTTTCCTTGACCATCACTTTACGACTTGATTTAGACTTGTTAGTTGATCCACCAGGTTACTGTTTGACTTACCTATCAACGAATTAGGCGATTTAATTGATGATTGTCATTTTTAATAATAAATATTAAATTAAATCCATGAAATATAATTAAATGTATGGTTGAGTGAGGGGTTTCAGTACGCGATACCGCTTGTGTTCAGTATTCAGAGTGCTGGGCAATTTAACCAGGGCATTTAGTGCTGGAACTGCTGGATTCAGAATATAAACGCATTTTTACTAAATCCTTGCTTCCCCGACACAGCCCAGCTTCTCCAAAATGATTAAGTTGAAGACATCGCATATAGGCTATTGTGTTCAACCACCGTAGGCTACATGACTTCATTGGGTAAATGGTTAGATTTTTAAATCTTTTTTTTCCGGTAAATCCAGCGATTTATTTGTTTAAGTAATAATATTGCGTGCAACCACTGTCCAGCGATTATTTATTTTGAGTGTGTGATGGGTATATCCAAGTCATCAATAGGAGCTATCATTTTATCAATGTGACGGATTAATACTGTAAGCGCATGACTTAAGTTAGCCATCTCTGAATCTGGCCCTTAATATTTAGACTTTTGCCAAAATAAACTCAAATCCATTAGTCCTCCAATAAGAGAGCTGTGGTTTCCTGCAGTTTTCAGTCATACATAAGTTACATAAGTCGTCATTGTTCCTGCCCAAAAACATTTTCCCGCCGCCTCACCACCACCGCTAGCTAGCAGTCTAGTTAGTGAAACGGTATTACAACCTTTTTTTTTTTACTGCATTTATCTAGGTTGCAAAATGTCGCTTTCAGCACTTACAAAAAGGAAAGTTGATGACGAAAACCATCATTTTAACAAAGTGTGGTCTTTGTTAAGTATTTTTTTATTGAAGCCAATGTGCTTGATTTGTAATGAATGCATTGCTGTGGCAAAAGTTTATAATCTGTGGAGGCACTTCAAGACTAAACACTCAAACTTTAATGCCAATTTCCCGGTGGGCTCAGATATTCATTGAAACAAAATGAAAAGTCTAACAGCCTTCGATGAGCAGAGCCGGGTCGCCATGACTCAATCTTGCTCTGCACAAGAGAAGGCTATGGTAGCCTCTCTTCGAGTGGCATGGATCCTTGCAAAACAGAAACGTTTACTCAAAAGACTCTATGCTCGCAACCATTGAGGAGGTGGTGACTAATCATAAAGTGAGAGAACAGGTGATGTCATGTATTAAATCCATACCTATGTCGGACACTTCGACTGCAAGGAGAGTTGACGTTTAGCAATGGAGGTTCGCGAAACTCTTGGACAGGCTGAAAAAAGCAGAGGTGATGTCCCTGGCAGTGGATGAATCCACCGATAATTCTGATGTGGCGCAGCTTTGTTCATTCGTACGCTACTTTGATGGCGACTCCTTTCGGGAGGACATTCTGGGACTATTACCACTGAAAGGACAGACAACTGGTGACATAATAATAATAATCGTTTCCTGTGGACTGAATTTGGAGCGAGTTAATATGGTTTGGTGACAGTCGAGATTTAAGTATATCTCACTCAATATATGGAGTGGAAAGATAATATTGTCATTGGCAGAAAGCTTGAGACAATCCGATATGGTCACCCTATACAGTAGGCTAAAAAAAAAACTAGATGACTACTCTGATGATAACAACTATAGTAACATAATTTGTATTATAGTACAACAATAAAGGACTTGTAGTCACCGCCACCGCATTGGAGTCATGTTTGCACTTTAGAAAGCAGTGACCCTTGTAATGGTAAGTTCTAATCACATATTTGTGATGGTATGCTTTTGGGCCAGTTCTGGAATGATCACATACAGTGAGCACCATAATTCATTGGACAGTGACATATGTTTTGTTATTTTGGTTCTGTACTCTAACACTTTGAGTTTGATACAATGGATACAATGACAATGAGGTTGAACTGCAGACTGTCATCTTTAATTTGAGGGTATTTTCATCCATATCGGATGAACTGTTTAGAAATTATAGCCCCTAAACCCCCCCCCCCCCCCATTTTCGGGCATCAAATTATTGGACAGTAGAATAAAGTATTGTAGAATAAAGTAATCTTTTTAAATATTTTGTCGCATATCCTTTGCATGCCATGACTTCCTGATGTCTGTGACCCAACAATATCAAAAGACTCTCGATATCTTATTTTCAGGTACTGTTACAAGCGATACTATAACCTTTCTGCACGTGAATGGATCTCTATGGGAATTGGGGGGGTGAGACTAGATTCAGCTGTAAATTACGCTGGTACAGTATGGAACACATGACTGGCTAAATGGCTGTACGTCATCAAGGGTGTAAGGTATCAAACGAGCCCCAAACCATCCCTCTGCAGCCAGATATGGAGTAGATGTGGATGGATCACTTTAAGGGTTTCTTCTCCTGACTTTTTTCCTGAGTTCTATAGGAAAATGAGTCAGGATAAGTCACCCTTGCAGTGATCAGAAAAAATGTCCGTGTCCAAAAAAGCTAGAAAAAGCTCTGCCTGGGACCATTTTTTAAAAATCGGGGACAATCAAGTGCAGTGCAATATTCGTGATATTAAATTGTCCTACCATGGATCGACCTCGACGATGCTGAGCCATCTCAAAAACACAAGACAACCATCGCTGAAGAAGCAGAGACCGGCCCTGTGCAGGCTACAATGTCTTCTTTCTTGCAAACTCGCAAATGTGACAAACCTCGAGCTGAAAAAAAAGAAGATCACTGGCATGATAGCCAAGGATATGCTGCCAATCAGTACTGTGGAGTGGGAATGTTTCAGGAAACTGATGGCTTTTATCGAGCCCGATTATACTATCCCCTTGAGGAACCTGGAGAAGATGTATAGCGACAGGACTGAATCCTTAACTGGCGCACTGAGAAAGGTGGACAAAGTAGCAATCACAACTGATGCCTGGACCTCCCTCGTCACGGAACGGTAACGTGCCACTTCATCGATGAGAACTGGGTGATGAGGAGTTGTGTGCTGCAGACGCGCTGCTGCTGCTGTCCGGAGTTTTCTGGACATGCCTTGAGCCAGCAGGCTCAGCAGTGTTAGTACTACCATTGCCATATTCCTCATCAGCCAGAGAAGAAGATGCCCATCTGCTTGAAAAGCAAGGACCCATGGCAAGCTTTTTCGGGGGTGAGTATTTCTCTGGCCAAGAGCAACAGAAAGAGCTGGAGAGGTATTGTCAAGAACCCTGCATCCACCCTGACCGGGACCCCTCATCTGGTGTTGTAACAACCAACAACATTTCCCCCAGTTGTCCCGCATCGCTAAGGCCTACCTTTCCACCCCTGCCACTTCTGTACTCTCGGAGCGAGTTTTTTCTGCTGATGGTTTTTTAGTGAGCAGGCTCCACACCACTCTCCTCCCAGTACACGTGGACATACTGTTGTTCCTTAATAAAAACCTGAGAGAAAAGCCCAAGCAACTAAGATCTATTGCCGCTATTTTGTTATTTGCGGTTATCGTATTTAATATCATATTTGGTGTGTTTTGATATAGCCTATGTGTTTATAGCACATTATACTTTGTATTTAGAAATTTAGCTATTTTTTATATTTCATATTGTTACGCCCGACTCGTAGGCCGCAACACAAAAGGAGGGACACAAGGAAACGTGTATACTTAATCGAGAATTTATTAAATTAATTAATAAAATTAACAGCACCAAAGACTGACACTCACTGCCATCTGCCACACGACAGTGAGGCCATTGACAAACACAAAAATAACTAATAATCTAAACAAACTAAAACATCCATGGAAGTAGGGAGAGAGATTTCCTAGGGTTGCAAACAGCCGGCTTTTAAAAGGCATCTGCCAAGTGCAGCCAATCTCGGGCAATTGTCATCATGCTCGTCCCTGACACCCAGTGGCCCAACTCCACAACTGCTCCGGGCGCATCATGGCATCACGCTCTTCCCCGCCTACCAGTGGCTAGACTCCGCAACTACGCCAAACAGACACTTACAGACAGACCAACAGGGACAGAGAGGAACACAACACAGAGGAACGCAACACCCCCCACCATAAAAAGGAAACGCCCACCCAGGGCGATTCCAACACAACCCACATTACAAACATTAAATAACACTACATAACAATACAACTATCAAAGAACAATAACATTTTCTAGTACTATCTTTAGTTTAATGTAATTTATGAATTCATTATTTTAATTCATTTATATATTTACCTTTTACAACAATGAATTCTGATAGTCTAGCAGGTTGCCAGTAAAACACTCGCAACACCCTTCAGACCACCTCCCAACCCACAGCAACACCCACAATGAGTCAATAGACCTGTGAACGTGCAGGTGCAATGGTGGCTAAGAAAAGAGCGTCAGGTTGAGAGAGAGCACCGCATCAGCCAGTACACCTCCATACTCACCACCTCCAACACCCACTCCCCAAAACCACTCCAGGCGCGCACTAGAGGGGTAAAAGGGGGAGAGAGAGACAGAGTGAGAGGGGAAGTGGCCAACTAACAAATTAATTATAGGGGCACGGGAGAGTGCGTCTGCCAGGACATTGTCCCGGCCCTTAATGTGCCTGATATGCAGGGAGAATCCTTGCAGGAACAAGCACCAGCGCATAAGGTGCTGGTTCGGATTCTGCATTGAATTTAAGAAAGTTAATGGGTTATGATCCGTATATATAGTTATGGGTTCCACCATTGAGCCGACATAAACATCGAAATGTTGTAGAGCCCATATGAGAGCAAGGGCCTTCTTCTCAATCACCAAATAGTTTAACTATGCATTTCTGCATTAAATTTACGTGAGAAAAAAACATTGGATGGTCAATGTCATTCTCATCAGCCTGCAAAAGAACCACACCAGCGCCAACTCCACTGGCATCTACCTGGATTGTGAATGGCTTTTCAAAAAGGGGAGCAGCCAACACAGGAGCATGACAGAGCAAAGCCTTCACATCCTTAAAAGCACGCTGGAACGTTGCACCGGCATTTCTCAAACCAAAAGCCATTACAGAGTAGGAAAACAAACCGTCAGGTGTTATGAATGCAGAAACCTCTTTAGCACGTTTAGTAAGTGGGACTAGCCAGTAGCCTTTAAGAAGATCAAGTCTGCTGAGAAAAACTGCACCACCTAACTGGTCGATACATTTTTTCATACGGGGTAGAGGAAAGCAGTCAGGCTTAGTGATAGAATTTAACTTGATAGAATTTAACTTTCTATAATCGGTACAAAATCAGCCATCAGGCTTGTTAACCAAAAGACATGGAGATGACTAAGGTGAAGACGTATGTTCAGCTATACCGTTTGCCAGCATATAATCAATTTCAGCAGACAAATTATGTCTTTTCCCGTTCGGAACCCGATAGAAATGCTGCTTTATAGGTGCCGCATCACCAACGTCGATGTCATGCTCAATTAAAGTTGTTCTGGACGGCGTATCTGGAAACAGCTAAATGTGACTCAATTAATTCAACCAAATCACAACAATGAGTTTCGGTTAAATGATCAAATGTAGATTTAAGGTTATGCAAATATTATGAATTATTGAACCGACCTTGAAAAACACAATCTACAGGTGTCTCAAAATCCTCCATAGAGTCGAGCGACACGCCTCTTGCAACAGTGCCAGCGTGACAGGAGACGGGATCCGCTATAGCTTCTGCTAGGAAGACAGACTTGGAATAAACGGGATCAGTAACGGCAACAGTTTCATCCTTCGGTTTCTTCCCGTTTAATAAGGCTTAAGAAGATTAACATGACACAACTGTAAAGCCTTCCTCCTGTTTGGGGTCTGAATGAAATAATTTCTATCAGAAACACGGCGCTGAACTGTATACGGACCACTGAACTTTGCCTGAAATGGACTGGTTACAATGAGAAAAAGCGCTAGGACTTGATCGCCAGGACTAAACTGGCGGCTTTCAGACTGACGATCAAATGACTGCTTCATTTTACATTGAGCACCCATAAGCTTTTTCTTAGCCATAGCACAAGCACGATATCAACTTTTAAATGGAAGCCATTCACATACTCCAACACATTAGATGGAGGGTCGACACTCTTCCAATCATCACCGATTACACTTAAAGGACCTCTTACTGTATGGCCAAACACTAATTAATTTGGACTGAACCCAGTACTTTCCTGCGCGACTTCCCTGATAGCCAGTCATTCGACATTTCCATGCAATACGAACAGAGCATTGACTTGAGTGTTTGATGAAAGCGTTCCAGTGCCCCCTGACTCTGTGGGTGATAAGCAGAAGAAATATGATGTTTGGCACGTAGCTGTCGCATGACCTGAGAAAACACTCGCAAAATAAAATTAGACCCCTGATCAGTTTGAATCACCTAAGGGATTCCAAAGGTAGACATAAATGTAGTCAATGCCTTCAACACGGGCTTGGCTTTAATGGAGCGTAAAGGGAATGCTGCAGGGTAACAAGAGCTTTGGCGCATAACAGTTAACAAATAACTATTTCCAGTATGAGATTTAGGCAACGGCCCCACACACTCCACAAGTAAATAAGAAAATGGGTCGTCGACAACAGGAATAGGGTATAATGGTGCTGGTTTCATATTCTGATTTGGTTTCCCAGATAACTGCCAGATCTGACACGTTCTGCAATACGCAGAAACATCTTGTTTTAGGCGAGGCCAGAAGAAATTATGTGGGATGCGGTCATAAGTCTTCTTAACTCCCAAGTGACCGGCAATACTATCGTGTGAAGCACGCAAAATCAGTTCCCTAAATTTAGCTGGTACCACAATCTGGTTTACTTCATCGCCTTCAAGAGAATTATGGCAAAAGGCCCACTTTCTACACAACAACCCATCTTTCAGAAAATAACCAGCTGAAACTGTTTGTACCTCCGATTCAGGTCGGACCACCTCAAATAGTCCAGACAATGTAGGATCAGCTGCCTGTTCTGTAATAACCTCATCCCGGGAAACAGAGGTTAATGGTGACGCTGAGAACTCAATCTCACCTTTTACCTGATCTGGCTCAGGGGAACAGTTATCAAGCGGTGGGGATTCACAACACTCATCAATGGACAGACTTCGCTCTCCCTCGTCGGATTTAGGGACAAGCACAGGTTTAGCTTTAGACGTGGCGCGAGTTCTGGCTCTCCGGATGAGCAAGGCAACGGTATCACCACAGGGGGATGGATATTTTTCCAAACTAAACCGCCGGTCAGATCATTCCCCAGGATAACATCCACACCTTCGACGGGCAGAGAGGGTCTCACCCCAACCACTACCATCTCCCTGTATAAGATCAGAGCACAGATTCATGTTATGTAATGGAACACTCAATGTGGTCAATCCAATCCCACAAATTAACACACTATCTCCTGTAGCCGTCAACCGTGGGAAGGGTAAAACTCCCTCGAGCACAAAACTTTGAGCGGCTCTGGTGTCTCTTAACACCCGGACCGGTTTCCTCAGCGATTCTTCCCCTACCACGGAGGCATAACCATCTGAAATGAATGGGATATAATATATCTATATATTATATTATCTATATATATATATCCATGGCTTGATTCAGAACTGGGGGTTCCACACAAGGTATATCAACAGGTGTGATAAATCATTGCACAAGTGCAACCAACGCGGTGGACTTTTGTTAGTAGAACCAGAACCAGACTTATTTCTAGCTAATGCCACACGTTCAAACTAATTTAAAAAAGTGTCAGGATCTTTCTCGTTAAACTTCGGCAACAATAGAACATTTTGAGCCACCTCAAATCTAACTGGAACAGGAGTGCCATTCATGTCATTCGAAGCTTGTCCGCCAGCCGCTAATTTCATTTTTAATTCTATTTGAATATTCTCCATTTCTAATTTTCTAAGGTGTAACCTCTTTTCCACAATTCTCAATTCATGCAATTTTACCTGAGACTGTAAACTATCAGACAGCTCTTCGGCCTGACTCACGTCACCTTGAAACAACCCCTCTTTCTCAGGGGAAGAGTCTTTATTTCCTCCATCACCCCTTTAGACTCTGCAATATTTGCAATTAAGTCCCTTAATTCATTCAGACTATGGCCCTTACTACTGGTAACCAGCCACTCCTGGTCCCAATGCTTAGCAAGCAATAATAATTTGGCCTTACAAAGTTGTTTCAGATTGTGGGCAGACTGCCGTACTAGAAATTCATTAACTTTAGGATCGCTATGCGATACCACCAAACGCCTAGACATGGAAACACTGAGTGCATCAACTGGCTCTCTCTCTCCTCGCAGCCCAGCCCTACACAGCGGGCCACTATGACAGGAATGTTTTAATCATACTTCCCTTGTTTTATAATGTCCTGCGTATGGAAATATGACTAACATGCTTTTACTGGTTAATTCTTTAAAACAAGCCCATTTGCCCGGGACAACATTCATTTGCGGGAGAGAAAATATTTATTTTTGGAAAAAATATGAATCCCTATTTCACAATGTCATCTTGATATCTTGTTATGCATGCTTGTGTGCGCCCCTGTGTGTAACAGACAGGAGGATGTACACGCGTTGTGCACATGCCTATGTAGACGCACTTATATTATGTTGTGAAAATAACATAGAAATAACTGCGACATAACTTTAGACCAGGTTTGTGGTGGTTTTAGCGCAAGCGCTTTCTACTGACTCAAGATAGCAATATGGCAAAAATTATCCTGGCCACACCTCATCTTAAGACCAACCCGCCCAGTTGACTTGCTATGGGCGCAAGATTACTCGGTAGTTAAACAACGTGAGCGCATGGTGCTATAATGACACTTGTGCAGGGTGTAAGACAGCAAAGACACGTTTTGGTTAGCGCCGCTTTGCTCCGGGTGTAAGATAGGGCCCATAGATTTCTATCCCCCTGTACTGATGAAAAGATAGTAATTCCCACTTGAAAATGATGCAAAAGTGAGTTTCATGAGTCAAACCAGTTGATTTGTACTGAAATACATGATTATTTTATGATTGGCAACAGTGCGCAATTGAGCCATTTTGGATAGATTTGGAGACACTAAGGGACAACAGGGTACACTGTTTGCATTTAGTTCTGCATATCACCCTCAAATGTTTCACCCTTGTGGACAAGGAGTGTATGATCCAGGAAATGTTTTACATTTAAGCTCTCAGTATTTCATTGCAAACTAAAGAAAAAACTTTGTTTACATTTTTGGCACATTACTTTGACCTAAATTATAAAAATAAATCTAATCTAATAAATCCAATAATCTAATTTGTATTAATTGGAAATCGCACGACTGTCTTTCTTCATTTAAGCCATTTTCCAAGTTTCTGTGATGCTCACACCTGAAGTTATAAAGCCTTAAATAGAGCATCCCCTAAATAGCTGAGAATTGACCAAGGGGTAAAAGTAAACATCACTGGTACCTACTTGTCCATCATTGATTGAGAAATACCGATTGCACATTGATTCAGTGCACTGAAACCCTCACTGACTTTGATCAGTCTGCCTTTGTGCTTACATTATCTTGGTTGTCATCAGGCCCGGTACATGGTTGGCAAGCGAGGCAGAGATTTGTACAGGTGCTCCTGATGGGGGGTTTTCATCCGTTGCCATGGTTTCTGTTTCCGTGGAGAGCAGAGAATCGGGTAATGACAGACCTGTTAGCCTAAGGGCCTTTTCTTTCAGTGTGCTACTTTTAGCTGCTTAATAATGACGCTCCAAATGATCGCACTTAGTTTTCCTGATTACCTGGTGTGACTTTTTTCTTGCCTGCATGATGACAAGAAAGTGGATGAACAGGGAGACTGCTTTCTGGTTGGAATGAGAGCTGAAGCGCAGGTGAAAGTGGCCAACATTTTTGTGTAGTATTATTGTGAACAATGGTGTGATACTCAGACCGACGGCTCCTGTTTTCTTTCAAATGCGGTCCAATCATATAAGCACAGCAAGAGTAGGTGTGGTTTAAGTCGGCTGGGGTTTGTTTGGTTACCGCTGTATTTTTATCTTCCCAGAAAAGTTGCAGATGCCTAAAGGCTACCAGGTGTTGTCATTGAGAGATATACCTCTCTTCTGATTGGTTGAGGCTAAATATAAATTCAGGGGGGAAAGTTTAAAAAAAAATTTAAATCTGGTGAAGCAGGAACAATAAATCAGACTATAAAAAAAAATTTGATATTCAGGAACTGTACACAACTGTTGAACCATTGCTTTCACGATGGCCTAGGGCCAGTGGATTTGTGCTGACTTAATATGAGTAACTCCCCCTGCTTGGTCATTGGGGTTTCTCAGAATTAATATAGATTACTTCAGTTTGGTTATCAGATGGCCTGATTATGCCTTGTCTTCTTGAATGCTGAGATACAATTTTGATGCAATTCATCAGGCCCTGTTATTGAAGCAGAATATTGATTTGCGTTCATATGGGGGAGCAGTAGTTTCAGACATCATTGGTAATTCTGAGCTGCTGTCACCACTGAGTTGCCTAAAAGCCTAGGTCTGTGTAATGCTTTTCAAAGTAATACACATCAAAGTTGGTACTTTGAAATTGGAAAACATTTTCAAGTTGAGTTACATGAAGGATATTTAGACTAGATAAGAGCATTTGTGAGCCCTGAACTGTAAAACGGTTATCATGATGGGGACAAAGAGAGATGAGACCAAGAAGGAACTGTTCCATCATTCCTCTTGGCAAAGCGATGCATTATGAATAAGAGAGGAACCGTACAAAAGTTTTATCCTGTTCTATCCTTAAACACCAATAGGTCGATACAGGACTTTCTGAAGCCACCTGTTAAATAATCAACATATTTCAGCACCTTAATCATGTAAATTAATCATTAAATTGTCTTACCCGAGATGTGCAAGCTCTTGTTCTAACACAGCATTATGGCACAACTTAACCATGATTAATTAAGGAACGGTTGATGTCCAAAACCACGTAGCTGGCCGTTAACTACCATATTGTTTTTGTTAGATGTTAGCTAAATAATGAAAGCTGGGGTGAGTAACGTTTTCGTTTTAGTAGGATATTCATAGCTAACTCAGGTCTTGCTAGCTAGATAACTGTCAAAATATATAGATATAATTTGCACTAATGATGAACGTTAATAAACTCCCTTGTACAATTTGTTTTGCTCAGTAACTAGCTAGCTAATACCAATGTGTTTGATTAATTTGTATGAGTAAGAGCGTAGCTACAGTAAGTAGCTAACATTAGCTATAGTTAATGATCTAACTAGCCATTTGAGCTAGATAAATGCATTGTGTTTAACTTACATACTCACTAAGAAGTTATTGTTTCAGGTGTGTATTGCTAGCTAGTTAGATGTAAATATATGTAGGGAACATTTAAATCTATACACGAGGCGTCACTTATGTACTCAAGTATGCCACTACCATCCTTATACAACTGGTGGCATAGTTTTTGCATAATATCAGTCTCATAAAATGTATTCTATTCTCAAAAGAGAATACCAACTAAAAATTGGTAACTTGAATTTATAATAAAATGAATTACCAATCAAAGTACACGTTAATAATTATCTTAGCAAAATCACCATATTATGTAATCAGTTGATACCGAATTAATATAAATGATTCAGCTAAGGTGAAGGCATTTGGGGAATCCCTGCGATTAACATTGGCTGACTCAGTTCAACACAAGTGCAACATTAATACACACAATCTTGGAAAATGTAATCGTTTATTGAACACAAAGTACCAAACAGAGCAAAGCATGATTCACTACTATAATGTACAACAAACTATGTGTTGAATTGAATTGAATTGAATTGAAAGCCTTTATTGTCATTGTATAACAAGATACAACGAGATTGCGAAGAGCAACTCCTCAAAAGTGCACACATAACTACACACCACATAACATCAGCATCAGACATATAACTAAACACAATAGGTAAAGTGATAACACATAATTACACACCACATAACATCAGCATCAGCCATATAAATACACACAACAAATAGAAAAATATTGCACAGATGTGGGGTAAAGTGACAGCAGTGCGGTTTAGACGGTGCAGTTTAGATCAGTGCAGTCGGTGCATGTTTGAGTTTAATATGGTTACAGCTTTGGGGAAAAAGCTGTCTCTGAGTCTGTTTGTTTTTGACTGTATGGACCTGTAGCGCCTGCCAGAGGGCAACAGGTGGAAGAGGTGGAAACCGGGGTGAGTGATGTCCTTGATAATGTTCCTGGCTCTGCTGAGACAACGGGAGTTGTAGATGTCAGGCAGAGAGGGCAGAGGGCAGCCAATGATCTTCTGTGCTGTTTTTACCACCCTCTGCAGCCTCTTCTTGTCAGCCTCGGTGGAGCTAGAATGCCACACCGTGACGGCGTAGGTCAGCAGGCTCTCAATAGAGGACCGATAGAAGGTCACCAGCAGCTGTGTGTCCAGGTGTTCCTTCCTGAGCACTCTCAGGAAGTGTAACCGCTGCTGGGCCTTCTTGACCAGCGCTGAGGTGTTCTCCGACCAGGAGAGGTCCGCAGAGATGTGGACGCCGAGGAACTTGAAGGACTGTGCTCTCTCTACACATTCACCGTTGATGTACAGGGGGGCGGGGGCGGCACTATTACGCCTAAAGTCCAGGATGACTTCCTTGGTTTTTGTGATGTTCAGTGTAAGGTTGTTCACCGAACACCACTCACCAAGCTGTGTGTGTGTGTGTGTGTGTGTGTGTGTGTGTGTGTGTGTGTGTGTGTGTGTGTGTGTGAGACAAACACAGTCTGCTTAAACTAATACCACACAAACAAATATATGTTTTCATGTTTTTATTGAACACACCATGTAAACATTCACAGTGCAGGGTGGAAAAAGTATATTTTTAAAAAGGGGTTAGAATTATATGCTACCAAAATAGAGGCTAGGCTGAAGGGATCTCTAACTACGTGCTTGTAAGCTCATGAGTGGGTCACGTGACTCTTCACAGTCTAAGGCTGTGTCCGAATCAGAGCCCTATCTACTGTGCCCTGTCTCCAGTGCAGTGGCAGAAGTGTGCTGTTTAATGTGCACTGTTTAGCAGTACACGAAAAATATCCGCCATACTATTTTCCAACCGTACTGTGGAAATGCCCTAAGCAGGTCATAAGACGTCCCCCCAGTGTTGCCATGTCCGCGGTTTTACAGCTAAATTTACTAAACTAAAATACTTTCAACGTGTAGTCACGGGTAAAAATGAAAAGTTGCAAAGCACACACTTATTTTAAAAAGTAAAAATATGATTTGTATTTAAAATGTGTTTGTTTCGGTTAAAAATATATTTTGTGCTAGTTTTGAGTCGCCATTTGGCTGGAAAGTCTCTGGCAAGATCAGGCAGCCCTGCGTCCCACCCTTGCGCTGCCATGTCACGTGTTGTTTTTGTTGTATTTGAAGGAAAACGTCAGTGAAGCTGCACCTAATTTTTTTCTTGTCTTGTCTGGTAGCAATTCCTTACAACAACACTAATGTTCCGTGATGGCAAAGTCATATGATCATGTCGACACTCAAGCATGTTTTTAATGCAAATGCAATACGTGGCTAGGTAACTAATGTTATATAGGCCTAGTTCTATTATCACAGAGTTAGCTAAGCAGTTTGTTGTTTATACCTGCAATGTGTAATCTTTTTTTTTTTTTAAATTTATCTACTGCAAGCCACTCTCTTTAAATGAACAGGCTAGTTACCGTAGCAACAGTTTACAGCTGATTTATAAAACCATTAAATAACATTAAATCTTTAGATAAAAAGTATTCTGCAAATATCTTAGTTCCAACCACTTTAATCTAGCAAAACATTGTTGTGGTTAGAGGTGCAGTATTTGTTCAGTTTGGAAATACAATTTACCATGTAATGCAGGTTAACGTCAGCAACATTCATTTAAATTGTTCTAAGTCTTCAAGGGTCTGACGTAACAAACAAGCCTCAAACCATCACTCTGCTGCCAGAAATACAGTAGATATGGATGGATAACTTGAAGGGTTTCTTCTCTTATTTTTCCATAGAGCTCAATCGGAAAAATTCTCAGTAGAAACAACCCTTAAAGTTATCCATCCATATCTACTGTATTTCTGGCAGCAGAGTGATGGTTTAAGGCTTGTTTGATACGTCAGACCCTTGATGACTTAGAGCCATTTAGCCAACCATGTGTTCCATACTGTTCCAGTGTAATTTACAGCTAAATCTAGTCCCACCCCCAAATTCCCATAGAGATCCATTCAAATGCAGAGAGGTTATAGTATTGGAGTACCAGAAAATAAGATATCAAGAGTTTTTTGATATTGTTGGGTCACAGACATCAGGAATTCATGGCGTGCAAAGGATATGCGGCTTGCGGCCAAATGATTACTTTATTCTATATATAAATGCAGGGGTGCCAATACTTGTGGCACACGTGATTTTGTTAAAAATAATTATTTCTTGATGAGGGATGTTTTTTTCTCATAATAAATT
Organism: Ilyophis sp. 1 JC-2022; assembly: GCA_022702515.1. Classification (NCBI taxonomy): domain Eukaryota; kingdom Metazoa; phylum Chordata; class Actinopteri; order Anguilliformes; family Synaphobranchidae; genus Ilyophis; species Ilyophis sp. 1 JC-2022. The sequence goes on along the minus strand of CM040406.1, from coordinate 11,802,806 downwards.
AACTTCAATTAAAGGTAGGATTTCTCTAATTTTTTCAATGTGAGAGTAAGCTAATTCACCAAACGGTGAATTTTTTATAACCCTTTTTGTTCATCTTAACCAAGGGTGCCAATAATAGTGGAGGGCACTGTATCTGTATATATACTCCTCAAAAAAAGTTTGGAAACGTTATTTCGGTCGATTATTCCTCCCCTTTAATAATACCAATTGGTATTGTATTTTATATCGTTGGAAAGCCTGATTAGTCACCTTTACAACGAGGTACAACATGTAAGGATCGTGCATTCGTGGAATGAACAACACAGCTAACCGTGTGGGTAGCGGCCCAAAAAAATGTGCCAAAATCCCCTGCAATATTCTTCTGTTGGTATTCACTCTCGTTTTGAGCTTCAAGTGCTGGCAGGTGTATGCCAGTCACAGGTGTGTGACTGGCACCTGATTGGCACCAAGGAATGGGATGCCATCCCACAGCAGTGTGTGACCAGGCTGGTGACCAGCATGAGGAGGAGGTGCCAAGCTGTTGTGGCTGCGTATGGATCTTCCACACGCTACTGAGGTCCCTGACAGTGTAAAATGAATAAAGTGTAGAAATGGCCAATATGTGTTGTTTTTTCCTTATTACTGTGGGAGAGTGCAATCATCCAGTCCACCAAGCAACTCAAAACGAGAGTGAATACCAACAGAAGAATATTGCAGGGGATTTTGGCAATTTTTTTTGGGCCGCTACCCACACGGTTAGCTGTGTTGCTCATTCCACGAATGCACGATCCTTACAAGTTGTACCTCGTTGTAAAGGTGACTAATCAGGCTTTCCAACGATATAAAATACAATACCAATTGGTATTATTAAAGGGGAGGAATAATCGACCGAAATAACGTTTCCGAACTTTTTTTGAGGAGTGTATATAAAACTCTTATTTTGACTCTGGCGAAATTTCTTAGATTTGACCAGTTACAGTGCAGTTCAAAAGTGACACAATTTTTGTTGTTTTGGCTCTGTACTCCAGCACATTGAATTTGAAATGGAACAGTGAGGTTAAAGTTCATAAGGATAGATCACTTTAAGGGTTGTTTATCCTGACTTATTTTTTCATAGAGTTCAATAGGAAGATGAGAGGAGAAACAACCCTTAAAGTGATCCATCCATATCTACTGCATATCTGGCAGCATAGTGATGGTTTGAGGCTTGAAACCTTAGACCCTTGATGACTTATTCCCATGTAATTTACAGCTTAATCTAGTTCCAACCCCCCAATTTCTATAGAAATCCATTCAAATGCAGAGAGGTTATAGTATCGCTTGTAAGAGTACCTGAAAATAGGATATCAGGAGTCCTTTGATGTTGTTGGGTCACAGACATCAGGAAGTAATGGCATGCAAAGAATATGCAACCAAATATTACATATGATGACTTTATTTAAGTTTATGTAAATTTTTCCAATTACTTTTGGTCCCCTAAATTCGGGGGGGGGGGGGGGGGTTATTTATAAAATGGCTACAATTGCAACACCGTTCACCTGATATGGATGTAAAATCCCTCAAATTAAAGCTGAAAGGCTGCACTTTAACCTCATAGTCACTGTTCCATTTCAAAGCCAGTGTACTGGAGTAATGTTATATTCCCCAGAGGTGCACCAGAAAGAAGCAATTTTCTTGGGAAGCAGAGGAACAATGGTCTGATAATCAAACTTGTAAACAAACAAATAGGGTCTCTGGGCAACAGTGGGATATAGCCTTCTGGTCCTAAACCCTGGGGCCTGTTTATAGTTATTTTTAGACTAAACGGTGAATAACAGCTAAATGTTCCTGGAAGTGACGATAGCATTGATCCTAACCAAAAATAATATCAACATTGGCAGTTCTTATTTTTGTCCTGAAACTGTATCAGTGGTGGCTTAATCGTTGTACTCTTGTCCTTGGGTCCATATGTAAAGGACACTGACTACTCTGTGAAAAGCAAAGGCCTCAGTTAATCTTACAGTTATATAGTACATTTAGAAGAACTTAATGTGTTTCCTGGGGAAAGCTCAACAATATTTGCAAATGAACACCCAGGGAAATGTTTAGTTGGGCATGTTAAGTGTTTACTTGAAAAACAGCATAGTTTGCAAACGGCCGTCTTATTTAACAATCCGGGAAATTGATGGTAAGACATATTCACTAGAAATGGTTGAAAAGTAAGCTTTAGTTAATGTCTACGCTCTAAATGAATGGAGAGTAAAGTAATAATTTTTTATATTTGGTCGCATATCGTTTGCATGCCATGACTTCCTGATGTCTGATATCTTATTTTCTGGTACTCTTACAAGCGATATTATAACTTTTCTGCATTTGAATGGATCTCTAAGGGAATTGGGGGCCGTGGGACTAGATTGAGCTGCCAGATATGCAGTAGATATGCATGGATCACTTTAAGGGTGGTTTCTCCTGACAAATTTTCCTATTGAACTTTATGGAAAAATAAGTCGGGAGAAGAAACCCTTCAAGTTATCCATCCATATCTACTGCATATCTGGCAGCAGAGTGATGGGTTAAGGCTTGTTTGATACGGCCTACCCTTGATGACTTAGAGCCATTTAGCCAACCATGTGTTCCATACTGTTCCAGTGTAATTTACAGCTAAATCTAGTCCCACCCCCCATTTCCAATAGAGATCCATTCAAATGCAGAGAGGTTATAGTATCGCTTGTAGGAGTATCAGAACATAAGATAGTAAACAGCAACAGCATGGCCACAGAACTGGGGCTTGTATCATGAACACAGAACTGTGATCACGAAGCAGGAATACTAAATTAGCTGGATTACTGCTGTGAGTGAAACCCGGAACAACTCTTTGTACTTTAGTCCATTTTCCAGATTTTGGAGGGTTCCGGGTTTTACTCAGAGCAGTTATCCAGCTAATTAAGTATTCCTGCTTTGTGATACAAGTATGATTTGTGATACAACTCCATAATACTGCTTCGTGTAGGCTACAGTTGCCTGTTGAGCACGGCTGGTGCACAGACCTGTTGTGGGCTGATGCCAGCCAACTTCGCTAATTAATGCAAGCTATAGGCTAGCTCCACAGAACTAATATCAGTGCTATTAATATTCAAATCAGGAGCGGCCATACGATGCAATTTCTGATTTGTATGATGCAGATGTTTTCTGTACATAAAATAAGAAAACTATTTTCAGGGGTTTTTTAGCCAGTGAAATGTTCGGTTTTGTAAACTAGCTTATTACATGCGGGCAAAGAAAATATGAATAAAAAGTTAAGCAAATGCAATTGCTAGTCGCTATAGTTGCTAGTTTCAATCGCTAGACGCTATAGTTTTTTCTACAGTCAATGATAACACTAGCGTTAGCTTTCTAGCAGACTCAGACAGCAATGAAGACCAGGAACTGCGAGTGGGCATTAGCCCACGATAGCTAGCTAGCAAGCCCACATTATCTAGATAGAAATTTGTCTTAGTTTTCAACGATTTTTGTTGTATTCCATTGTTTTTTTTATTGCCAGTTACATTTTGTTACTTACTTACTTACTTACTTTTGTTGTAAGTAGGCTACTCCTTTCTTTTCTTTGAACTTTGTGGCCTAGTTACTGACAGACGTAGAACACTTGTTACGATGCAACGTGTGCTTTGTGTTTTTGCAGCTTGCTTTCATTCCCATTAAATATTTGTAGGCTCATTCAATAACTGTGGATGCATTCTTTTGAGGTATCCTAACTATGTTGTGAATGGATGTGCGGGGGGTGTGCAGCTAGAAAAAGTAGCTAATATAGCCCCAGGCATTACCGGAGCCTACTATAGATTCAGGCCTGGGCCTTAGTTATTTATAAATGTTATTTTTTATCTGACTGGTGCACGTCTCACATTGGATCATTTTACGCAGAGCGCAAAGCAACGCAAGCAAGATGCAAAGTACAAGTAACAGGGCTATGTTTGACAAATCTAGCCTAATGAAAACAATAAAGCAGCACACGCGTTTTAACGTCTTTGAAAATAATAGAATTTACTTTGTGCCCTTTAAGAAAATCTAGTTAATAGACTAGTTTCGGTGCAATACTAAACTGATGAGCACATTGGTAGGCTATGAATACGACATCTGTTGAATAGCACAATTGAGTTCATTTTGGAATGCACCATGTCAGAAATCGGATTTTCAACACCCGAAATTCCAGCCCTGAATTGGCTATTCGCTTAGATAAAGGACACGAAAAAGTGTCTTAAAAGGTAAACGCTTTTCAAGGGGTGGAAAATTATAGGTAGGACATAAAAGTGTAGGTTACTTATTAGTACCCAAATAGAATATTATTGTATTTCAGGGTACAGTGTGGAAATTTTTTCCTTCAGTACACCTTTATTTCTGAGAGTGTAGGTGCTGCTGCTGGTCATCATAACTAGCTGCACAGAAATCATGAGATGTGAAGAAAGGGGATGAGACCATAACCTCTGACACCAGAGGTTGGACCAAAGAATGGTTCGGCACTTTGTGTAGTATAATGGTTAAGGAACTGGACTTGTAACTGAAAGGTTGCAGGTTCGATTCCCAGGTAGCACACTGCCGTTGTACCCTTGAGCAAGGTACTTAACCTGCATTGCTTCAGTATATATCCAGCTGTATGAATGGATAAATGTAATAAGAAGTATGTAAGTCGCTCTGGATAAGAGCGTCTGCTAAATGCCTATAATGTAATGTCATGGATCAACATCATCCTATTAAGCTGCTGCTAATATGGCCAATGCATTTTTTTCAGTAGGTACATATTAGCCTAGACGTGTTTGATCCATGAGAAACACAGCATATCCCTCATAATGAACAAATTATGCCAAGTAGTTAACATTCAGTTCAGGGGGGTATTCCACAAAGCAGGATTCCTGAATTAGCTGGATAACTACTGAATGAAAACTGGAACCCTCCCAAATATGGAACATGGACTGAAGTAAAAAGAGCTGTCCCAGGCCTCAAAAATAAAAAGCCTAATCAACATAGGTAGGCTTGTTTATTATTATTATTTATAATAATATTATTATTATAAAAAATTCTGTGAGGTTTATTATTAATATTAAAAAGAATAAACCTCACAGAATATCATTAACATCAACAAATGCTGAGGGCTGAAAATTTTTTTGGGGGGAGGAGGCTGAACATTGTATAGGGGGGCGTTGGTCTAAAAAAGGTTGAGAACCCCTGATCTAGCACATATCAACGCATTATATTACCCGTTATATTACTTATTACTTTGCGTTACTCTGTCATAAAATCACTTAAATCAGTGTTAAATTATTCCCCTTTCAGAAGTATGATTATTAGGACCATTTAACCTTATGTATTCATTATAAAATGTTGTTTAAATATGTTGTAGATTGTTATTGTTTTACAAAACGATTGAAAAATATATCACCTTCCTAGCCAGTAGGCCTATAGCAACTGATAAAATAAAAGTACCCGTATTCGTTCTTGCATTCTCACAATGCTTTGCACCTCATGAGGGCTAGGGCAGAAAATACGGTCCACCCCAGAGAGAATCTTGATGTTTCTGAATGGTATGATAACAGTCGTATGTAATGTCAACATCTGTTATAAATATTTGCCTAGAATCTGCAATCCTGTTTTGTTTTTCTATTAACGTTATGTGTTACCGCAATAACAGGATAGCTGTGTGCAAATCGCTGGACAGCAACAACTGTTTAGCTGTTAACAAATCATAACGTCTATCATTTTAAACTAAAATCAGTAGATATTAGTATTGACTGTCAAAGCTAACATGACCCGGCAAAGCAAAGGGGGTTGGGAGTTGAAAAACGGCACAACACCAGTGGTCAAATCTCACCCTGGTGCCCAAATCCTCCGTCTTTCTTACAAGGGAGAAACCGCAGTTCTTGAAGTGTAGATAATATAGCTAACACTACATAACTAGATAGCTACAGATCATTTAATGAATCAACAACAAAATAAGCAATGTAAGCTACAGCTAACGTTACACCTAACTTAGAGGCAGCAGCTCCCAGTTAGCCTAGCGTAGCGGTAATGTTAGTAAAAGAAAGCAGACGTGCCCAAACTTTATTTGCAGACGTGCTCCAAGTTACCTCGAACGACAGAAATTAAGGAAAACAACCATTATAAATAAGAATTTCAGCTCAGCTAACATTATTAGCTTACCTTTACTTCTTCTAGGCACCTGCCTCAGTTACTTACAGACCAACTTGTGTGGCTCTGCTGGTGGCACCACGCAGTCTCACACTGACATGCAACCTATCTCGTTTCTGGCTGCATAGCAAGATGATATATAAGGAGTTATAGCTAACTTTGCTATTTCCGATGGTGAATTAAATATAACGTTATACAGAAATGCTAATTTGTTACTTACTTTCAAAGGGAGTGAGGGACCATTGTAGTGGATGGTGGGAATGGCCCACTCAGTGAGGGAGTACAAGCTCCAAAATCCCATCTGGACAGTAATTGCATTCGTGAATAAATAAGTCTTGAAATGCAAATTACAGATCCTTGAGCTCGAGCAGATTGCAGCCTCCTTCATGTGGCCAAATTCTAGCCATTTTTTCTGTAGCCATGCGTTTGTGGGGAAACCAAATGGCGTGTGAGGACTCTCACACCCAAACAAGCACTTTCGTCCCATTTTGGTCACAGTTTGCACTGACAGTTGCTACTGTGAGCAACCTAAATTACTCTAAGCTAGCTGTCACTCACATTGACGTTGAGGACAAGTTGAAAATCGAGCAATGTAATTGGAGGAAAAACTTTTTTTCCACTGCCTGCCAGTGCAGGTACGCGTCACCAAAACGTCACACAGCCTTTTACAGGAAGAAGTGAAGGAAATATTTTGCCGTGCAAATATCAACTATAAAAATGATTTATTTATTTTTTTGGTCTGCATCAACGTATTCAGCTCGTTTCAATTAATAATTCAATTATAAACGTAGTAAAAGGGGGTTCAAAATGTTGCTTTTAAAACGACATTGACAAATATGAAAAGCTAATCGAATTAAATATAGGGCTTTCACACTCAGTCAGTGTGGATTCGTGGAAATAGGTTAAATAAGCTACTGCTTTTAACGTTTAAATTATTAACACTTCAACTCATCAAACAATGAATTACATTAAATCCCATTTCAATAATGTAGCCTTTTGAAATGTAAAGGATAACAAAAAAAATCCCGTACAGCTGCCATCTTGTGTTCATTGAACTGCGCATGATTGAGTTAGATTGAACTTACTTTACTTCCGCACTGCCAATTAATCGATTGGAGAGTTCTTCGTAATAAGTAGCCTTAGCATATCAAACGCAGCATGAAACGTTGCCTACAATATTAGGTTGAATAACGCGTTGCCAATTTCGAAAATGTAAAGTAATATTATTACACGCATTTATATAGTAATGCGTTATATTACCGCATTACCCGAAAAACTAATATTACATTATTACATGACATTATTACATTTCCATTACCCCCAACTCTGATTACAAGCAGTACTTTTTTCATATTGAGGACGAAAAACCGTCATGCGTTTTTTGTAGCTGTTTGCGTCATATTGACTGGATTAAAAATGCTGTTACGCTGGGCTGTAATTAATTGTCCAAAGCATCCCAGAAAAATTGCAAACACTGTTGAAAAGGATATACTGTCCTTTATCGGATAAAACAGTTGAATAAAACCAGAATGACGTGGAATAGGTAGGGTATATAGGGTTCTGTGTGCAGACATTCCATATCGTGTAATAATGTGCTAAACTGGTGTGTATTTCTCAACCAGTTTGTCCAAGACCAGAGGTGGAACGTAACAAAGTACAAATACTCGGTTATTGTACTTAAGTAAGTTTTTCACATATAGATACTTTACTTGAGTATTTATTTAGTATGGGACTTTTCACTTTTACCCACTACATTTAAAATCTAAAACCGGTACTTTCTACTTACTACGTTTCTAAAACAATGTCGTTAATCTTTGCTTACAGCGTTTTTGAAAATAAAAATTTTCATCCTTTCGTTTTCATTTATTTAAATGCAAAGGAAGCGGAACCAAGTCGACCAATATGCGCGGCTTAAAAAAAAAAATTTTTTTTTAAATGTTCATCTTCCTTCTCCGACTATTGAGGCTACTCATTGCTGAATCTCTTGTACCTGAAAAGAGTGCAGACAGGGACCATCGTCATAGTGATGGAAATTACGAATCGCTTTACTGATTCAAATCGTTCAGTTCAGTACAAAGACTCTAGTCACTGACTATGTGCTTTGTTCACGGGTCAGTTGCGCAATCGCGCGAATATTCCAACAGCATGTATTGTTCAGTTCACTATAGCTACTCGTAGTTCAGTATATCCTTCCTAGGTATTGTGCAAAATGATTCCAGTCAAAAGCACTGCAAGTAAATAAAAAAAACTTTTTCTATAAAAAAGTTTTCATATGAACTTTTAGTATTTTTTAGTTATATAGTTTTCTGGATTAGGCTACTATATGGCCGCTCCAGGTGAGCGTTTTAAATATGAATTAGAAGCTACGGAAATATGACATGACAATTTGTGTCTTCTGACCATTTTGTGGTAAGTAGCCTATTGTAAAACATTGCGCTTTCAAATGGTAAAGTTGTCAAAAGGGTGACAAGGGCCATAGTTTATCCTCTTTTTTTTTTTAAAGCAGAGGATTTTTTTTCTCCCAAATTGAATGTCAATGTTCAGTCATTACATTACAGTTCAGGACTGTACAGTGTGACATATGAATACATTTATAAATTAATTTACTGCAGTAGCACCCGTGCGATAGCCTGTGTGTGAGGAAAAAAAACTTTTTTATTTTGCGTGTGAAGTGAGGGTTTGTGTGAAGTGAATCGATGCGCCTCGATATTCTCTGTTAGTTGTAGTCTATCGTGTGATTAAAAAGTATGTCCCCGTCTGCGTAGAGTCCATACATCCAACACCAAATCCCACAATTCATAGCGAACAATCCCCTTTTGGTCAGCGAGTCGAGCAAGCTAGCTATCTATCTGGAACACCGGGATGACGACAAAATTAAGAGGTATTTTTAAGTATTAAATCAAAGTAAAGTAGGAGAAGTGCAAAACAAAACCCCCAAACGAGCCGGCGAGGAATCCCTGCCAAATTAAAAGTGCGAAACAAGAAAGAAGATTTACGGGCACATTTGGACGTTTGTATCAACCTCTGACTCTGATCAGCCAGTAGCTGTGTAACGTTAGCTAGCTAGCTGGCACTCAAATAACGGCAATCAAACAAGCTTAACGTTTATTTGGGAACACGAGCTGGCTAGCATAACCAGTATGTTTGTATATTTAGTTTTTTTTTCAACTAACTTAGTCATTACCATTTGTATCACAATATACCTGATGGCCACCTCCATTTAATTAATTGGCATATTGATGGTGGACAATTCGAGGGAAACCAGGAAATCTTTGACTTGTATAACCATCACATTAACGTGTGTGTGTGAGAATAGATGGAGCTAACGTTACAGATTAGCCTCTGTTCACTAATTTACGACATTTATTAATTTAGGACAGCTTGATCAGAGTGACCGTGATCGCCTACGTGCTCTATATCGCCATCTGGTGTTCTGAAACTACATAGTATACCTTTAATGGGAAAATGCATATACATTCTACATTTTCCACAAAGAGCTAATAAACACCTTAAGCTCTGAACTCTGTGGATTTAGAAAGTCGACGGTCTGCTGAGTAGAAATTCCACTATGCGGAGACATCAAGCATAGTTTTTTATGTACAAAGCAAAATGTACTTTGCTATGGGGAAATGTATTGTAATAGCGCCCCTCTGGTGGTGGGCTCTGGTACATGTGTGACACACAGACAGACAGACGCACACACAGGGATCAAATTAAAATAAAAAAATGGCCAGCAGACATGCTAGATCTGTGACACGCACACACACACACACACACACACACCGTTTGTTGTTTTTATTCTCTAATTAGTGATTTACACACTTTCTCAATTTAAAATAAAAAATATTGTATGATGATATGAATTTAAACTGAGATTTGCACTGCTAATTTGAAGCGTAACATATTGATGTCTTGTATACAGTTGTTATGTTCCTGCAATTTACCATTATGGGCAAATAAAGAAAAAATTTTTGTCTGAAAACATTTCTTGTTCAGGTTTGGTTTTTGTGTGCCCTGTATGCAACATCCATGTCCTTTGCCAGTCACATACCTATTTAAGTGATTAACTGCATTACTTGTGGTTGTTTTTAGAGATTTTAGAGACGTTTTATACTCGTGCTACAAGTTTTTGGCCTGTGCTACAAAACTATCAACCTCTGTCGCACCAGTGCTATGTGCAAAAAAAGTTAACTTAACTTAAAGTTAAGTTGCAGGTATTTGGCAGACACTTTTATCCAAAGCGACGTATAATAAGTGCATATTGAAGGTCATTGACACAACTACAAAGCAAATCCGACAAAGCACAACTTTCTCACAACGTAGGAGCTATCCCTAGTAATGAACATAGAATACAGTCGGCTATACATTCTATAAAATAGTAAAAAACACAAATAGAAAATAAAAAATAAACAGGAAGTACTTACTATATAATTGGCCCTATATAGGTAGTTTAGTCAAGGTGGACTAAACAAAAAGTGAGTTTTCAGACCACGACGGAAAACAGACAGTGTTTCAGCTGAACGCAGCGGAGTGGGGAGTTCATTCCACCACCGGGGAGCTAGGGTGGAGAAGCTCCGCAGATGAGCGAGAGCCGTTAACACGGAGTGTTGTGTTTTACACTGTAAAATTCCCTCCCTTTGCATCCCTAGTTACAAATACAATGTATATTATATATTATAGTTTTTTTCAGCTAAATCTAGTGGCTTGGATTCACTGGCTTGGATTCAATCAAAATTTGCCCTTACCTTTGAAAAGGAATGAATATTTACCATGAGAGAAAGGACTCTGACTTGTGCTCTACCTTTGAGCTAGGATTAAACATTATTGGACATTGAAAAAATGCTGTTTTCTGGGGAAGAATAAGGAAAAAAGTATTTGGAAATTAACCTAAATTTGTTGGACACACAAACGACACACTTTGTAAGTGATTCCTCCATACAAAGATTTATCACTGCGTTCACTCAAGAAAACAAAAAAGTTACATCACCAGCTATGATGATAACTAGAAGAGCATAGTTTGCTGGCAGGCCTTATTATTTCGTAATGTTCACATATGCTCTGGAAAGATTGAAGGAGAAGCACTAAATAGCTTGAATAATTTCTCTGCCACTGCCCAAATCTTTTGCTACCATTGGGGAGCAAAAATAGGATAGACTCCTGGAGTGTTATTTACTGTAGCTACAACATGGTCCATGGACTGTATGTATGAAGTCCTGTGGTTTCCTGATTAAACTCTTTTTCTCAAAAAAATGTTCATTATATATTGGCTATATCAGGAAAGCTGGCACAGCATTGGGTTTGATCCTCACAGTTTACAACGGTATTGTTCGCATAAAATTGTGTCAATATCCATCCAGCCATTTTAAAATGATTAAAACTGGGGGGCTGCTCAGTGGCTCATCTGGCTAAGGCACCATTGTTGTTCTTGTGCATGGATGAGCTCCACAGTCTGGGATCGAATCCTGACTGTGGCTGGTAGCACTGGGATCAAATCCTGACTGTGGCTGGTATCACTGTAGAATAGAATAACTTTTATTTTCCCATTAGGGAACTTCAGTAGCCCCATCAACAACAAAAAAAGACATAGACAGTGGGGCAGACCCACAATACACGAACAAACACGAGACAATTTGTCAATATTATCAAAACGAGTAGCAGGAGTGCCCTGAAAAACTCCAGCCTGCTTCCCCGTCCCACCAAAGACACACAGTGCATGAAAAAAACAAACGACAAAAGCCAGACACAACAAAACACATTCAACACCCTCCGCCTCTTTCCAGTCCACTTCCCTATTGTTTTCCGTGTTTTCCCCCATTTCCTCCCGTTTCTTGTCACATTGTTACATTTTCCTGTCTGTCTTCTGTGTTGTGCAGGCGTGGCGTGGTTTTCCTTCTCATTTCCCCTCTCATTTTCCCCAGCCTATCACTTACCTGCCCCGCTTGCATTCCACACACTTTAAGTACCGTTCAATCACGCTCGCATACATTCTCACGCTGCACTCACTCATTGACTCATTATCCACACTATATATTCCCTCTGTGTTTGTTGTCTCGTCGCCAGTTTGTTAGCTTTGTTGCGATGTATGCTTAGTTCGTCTAACTTGTGCTTGGTCTAGTGATTCCCTGTCTCGCGTTTGTTTAACCTGCTAATTGCTTTCCCTGTTCACCCTCCAGCCTCCTGCTCCAGCCACTACGCCATTCACTCCCTGTTTCCCGCTACTGTCTCCATCCAGCTCCCCGCTTCACTGCCCACTCCCGCTGTGCCCTTCTGCCCTGTCCTTCCCCGGATTCTGCCCCCTTGCCTTCAGAGGCTTCTGGAGGATAAATAGTTTGTGAAGGCTGAAAAGTGCAATTTTCACATGTCCTCTGTCCCCTTCCTGGGTTCAATCATCGAGGAGGGAAGGATCAGACCCGATCCTGAGAAGATCAAAGCCGTTGCCGATTGGCCCCATCCTGTCTCCTGCAAGCACCTTCAACAGTTACTGGGGTTCGCAAATTTTTATCGGCGGTTTATCCGCGGGTACAGCCAGGTAGCCGTTCCCCTCACTAACCTGACCTCCACCTCTGTCCCCTTCTCCTGGTCCCCAGAAGCCTTCGCCACCCTCAAGACCCGGTTTTCCACTGCCCCCATCCTGTCACCCTGACACCACCCGCCAGTTCATTGTGGAGGTTGACGCCTCCGACACCGGAGTTGGCGCCGTCCTCTCCCAACGTTCCGCCCTGGACCACAAGATCCATCTGTGTGCATACTTCTCCTGCCGGCTCACCCCGGTTCAGTGGAACTACGATGTGGGAGATCAGGAGCTGCTGGGCATCAAGCTGGCACTGGAGGAGTGGCGCCACTGGCTGGAGGGGATGGAGAAACCATTCACTGTGTTGACTGACCACCACAACGCTAAACATCTGAATTCCCGCTGGCCTCCTCCGCCCTCTACCCATCCCGTCCTTGGAGTCATGTGGGGGTAGACTTTGTCATGGGTCTACCCCTATCGGATGGCAACACGGTCGTCCTGACCATCGTGGACTATTTTTCCAAGGCGGCCCACTTCGCCCCCCTACACAAACTACCCTCTGCACTGGAGCCAGCGGAGCTCCTGGTGCGGCATGCGGTGAGGCTCCACGGGATTCCCATTGACGTTGTGTCCGACCGTGGGCCCCAGCTTTCTTCCCAGGTGTGGAGGGCGTTCTGCGCCTCCCTGGGTGCCTCTGCCAGTCTGTCCTCCGGTTACCAAGCAGAGCGCACCAACCAGGACCTAGGATCTGCCCTGCAGTGCGTGTCTGCCCGGAACCCCTCCTCCTGGAGCAGTTTTTCCCGTGGGTGGAGTACGTGCACAACTCCCTGCGTTGTTCCCCTACCAAGCTGTCCCCCTTTGATGCCTCTTTGGGATACCAGCCTCCCTTATTCCCTGTCCAGGAGGAGGAGGTTGCTGTCCCATCTGTCCGGGCCCATCTCCTCCGCTGCCAGAGGATTTGGAAACAGACGCGCACCGCTCTCCTCAACACCACCGCTTGCACCCAACGCTTAGCCGACCTTCACCGGACTGCAGCCCCATGGTACATCCCGGGTAAACAGGTCTGGCTTTCCACCTCCTCCATTCCACTTCAAACCACCTCCAAAAAGCTCCAACCCCGCTTCATCGGTCCCTACCCCATCCTGTTAGTTGCCAACCCCGCCATCGTCAAGCTCCGCCTTCCCGCCTCAGTCAAAGTACACCCAGTCTTCCACGTCAGCCTGATGAAACCAGTCTCTTCCAGTCCCCTCAGTGCACCCGTCACCACCCCCCCCCCCCCCCCCGATCATTGATGACACCCCGGCATTCACCGTTCGTCGGATTCTGGATATACGCTGCAGGGGTCGTGGATACCAGTACCTGGTGGACTCGGAGGGTTACGGACCGGAGGAACATTCCTGGATTTATAGAAGCCTCATCCTGGACCCCTCCCTCATCCGCACCTTCCACTGAGATCACCCCGACAAGACCAGGCCCGGTGGCACGCCTGTAACACCCTCCGCCTCCTCCCATAACTTGAAGGGTTTCTTCTCCTGACTTATTTTTCCATAGAGTTCAATAGGAAAATTTGTCAGGAGAAACAACCCTTAAAGTGATCCATCCATATCTACTGCATATCTGGCAGCAGAGTGATGGTTTGAGGCTTGTTTGATACCTCAGACCCTTGATAACTTACAGCCATTTTGCCAACCATGTATTTCATACTGTTCCAGCAATTTACAGCTAAATCTAATCCCACCTCCCAATTCCCATAGAGATTCATTCAAATGCAGAGACATTATAGTATTGCTTGTAAGAGTACCATAAAATAAGATATTAAGAGTCTTTTGATGTTGTTGGGTCACAGACGTCAGGAAGTCATGGCATGCAAAGGATATGCAACTAAATATTAAAAATGATTACTTTATTCTACATTATGTTAAACTATCCAATATTTTTTGATGCCTGAAAATGGAGGGGGGGACTATGTACACAAGGTTCTATCATTTCTAAACAGTTCATCTGATATGGATGAAAATACCCTCAAATTAAAGATGACAGTCTGCACTTCAACCTCATTGTATCGTTTGAGACTCGAAGTGCTAGAGTACAGAACCAAAATAACAAAAAATGTGTCACTGTTCAATGAATTATGGTGCTCACTGTATATACAGTGAGCACCATAATTCATTGGAGTTCAAGTTCTGTCTGGAAACTCTTACTGTAGCCGAGTAAGATTCCTCTGTCTGGAAACTCTTACTGTGGTCGGCTAGCAACCACGCGTCTCAACCAATCACATGCACATACCTCTAATGCAGGGGTTCCCAAACTTTTCCATGCCAAGGACCCCCAAATAGTCATAGCCTCTGGCTGGGGCCCCCCGATTGCGAAATGGCTTTTTTTTTTAAAAAACTTTTAAATTACACTGGCAAATATAAAAAATTCTAACATACAGCTTCTTAATACACAACACAATACTTTTGACCCTATTTTGATTCCATAATCGGGCCGTTAGCAGCTCAACGTAGTGCTTTGACTGACAGGCAGACGGTTAGTTATTGGCTGCGATTGAAAGAAGGGCATGGCAAAGACCTAATTTCGATATGAAAGGATTTATAACAATTTATATCTTATTTTAAACCGGCACAGTAATCTTATGAATTTAATTGAAATTAATTTTTTAAATAAATGTTAAAAAAAACAATTTTTTTTTTTTTGCAGTTTCCATTTTCCTCTCCCTTCCAATTGGCCCCCCTGGCGCCCCCTGGCGGCCCCCCGTTGGGCCGCGGCCCCCACTTTGAAAACCCCTGCTCTAATGGAGCGGCCTTTTTAAGCCAAGCACCAGTTTTCTCTGTGCTGCTTGCTGATGCGCTGCTTACAACTAAGCTAATAACCCATGGGAGCTCATCAGATGGCAAGTTGTGCGTATTGCAGCCATTTAAAATCTTCATAGCCTATTTGCTCGGCTATACTATTCCTCAGTTTTTCTTCAAATCATTGTAATATTAATGTTCATGTCTTATCATAAGGTATATTATGTATTTTATGCTGGGAAACAAAAGCAATCAATTGGTCCACCATGGATGTTTGTGGAAGTCCGTGACACTTAGAGGACAGAAGACTTGATAAAACAGTAAATAATGTTGCAACTGAAAAAAATATATTATTTGCACTGAATAAAATGCTGCCTTTTTGAAAAATAAATAATAAATTAAGTAAAATAAAATAAATTTTGCATTTGATGTGCACGATTTATGAACAACAATGAGCTTGCATTTTGTTTTCAACGTGCGATTTGTTCTCGCAAATGAGCATGGTCAGTGCATAAAGGCTTTTAGCTTACGTGCTCTCTGCAGCTAACTAAAAGAAATGGTAGCATATGGTATCTGGTATCATTGTGGATCGGTTTAATTATGTTGTGGATCGGTTGCATTTGTTTATTTGTTTTTGAGACAATAATACCCGCATAGTCCAGTAGCCTACCAGGATACATTAACGGCACCTCATTGGTTAGACGTATTTCACCAATATAGCGGCCTGTTAATAAACTTTCTTTTATTCCACAGTCACTAAAATATGTTTCTGAAAACATTTCAAGTTAGAAATAGGTTCAATCCTGATTCATATTTGATCTAAAACGCCTTGGCCTACTTTGACTGTTTGATCCGAGTTTCGCGAGCTGCGCAGGACGCATTTGTTTCCATAGAGTATTTGTGAATACTATCCTATGCAAATTCAGAACCGGCAAACATACCACACAGTCGCTGCGCTACATCCATCATGCACCACACAATCACGTCGCATCCTCTCCATAGAAAATTAATAGAATGCGTTGGACCGATGCACCTCGCTGGATTTGGTGAGAATCCACCATGTCTTTCAGGCTATTTCAACGCAAGTCACTGCACCATTGGTCTGGTTTTCCACAAGGCTCACTCCCTCTGCATAGGTGCTACTACAACTGCTGTTCTGCGTGTGCCTGCCATAGGCACGCATTTCCTGCTTGGAGGTCGAGTTGGTGGAAGAGTTGTCCGCGTTTGGAAAGTACGGAGGAGGATAGTATTGTGCTTCAGTGTGTAATCGATATTAGTTTGAGTTTTAACATCCATATCATTAACCGGTCAGACGAATTCGCTCCGAAGGTAAAAATCTTTCTTGCCACAAGGGGGCAGGGAGGGAATTTTCCACTTTTTATTTCCAGTAAGCACTTGGCTAGCAACCGGTTAGCTAATTTGGCCACCCCCTTGCTGACGGGAGGTTTTTTGTGGTTTTCGCCCTCTCAGGAGCAAAACCTGACTCCATTATTTTATTAATTGGCTAACTGTAGCTTATTATACAACACAACCAAAACCCTGGTTAAATGTGCCTCCACAGTCCTATGCCTTGAGATATCCTCACAACTGTGACGAGTCTCCATGTTTACACTTACTTCTGGGTATCATGCATAACAAAAGCAGCGTATAGAGTACTCAAGTGACTACGTCACGCTGGTTTCGGAAGTAAATTCCCCATTAATTTAGACCGTAGACATTAACTAAAGCTTACTTTTAAACCATTTCTACTAATTATGTCTTACCGTCAATTTCCTGGATTGTTCAATATAACGCCCATGTCATTTTTCTGGACCAGCTTAGAGTATATTTTACGTTTTAGTATTTTTTGTGTGAACATACCTGCGCTGGCACTGTTTAAAAACTCTGCGTCCCATAATTCCCTCTGAATGTCTCCAGACATTGTCATATAACGTTAGCCAGCAGTAGCACACAGCTCCGTTTTTAAACACTTTTTTCTAACGCTAGCTTGAAGGACTAAAAGCTAGAATTGCTTTATGTGGTTAACCGTAGTGCAGTTTCTGACCTTGTCTGGCGGGCTTCTCTACTAAGCTAACATTAGCTCTTCTTCAGTGGCAGTAGACTACTCCAATCTGCCACAGTCGGACAGATGAGATGATGATATCTTATTGGTCGAGAACCACCCTTGCATTGCAGTACTGGATGTGTAGTCCGTTAAGGTTGACTACAAGTCGAACTACATTCATTAATGCATTACTTTAAAAAAAATTATTGGAACATGCGATATATGGAATATATCCTTGTACCACACAGGCTAATCCAGGAACGTTTCAGCTCATTCTATAAATCAGATTTCAAGAAATAGTCGATAGTTTCCGAAGCCCATTCTATCTTCCATAGGGAATTTACTTCCGAAACCAGACTTTGCCCACGACTGACGTACTCACTTGAGTATATACAGGATGCAAATAGGCTACAATTCCACAAAGCAAAACTAAAACCGGCTTCCAAACGGGGAATCACGCAGAAATGCATTTAACAAATGCGTACCCATACAGCACGACAACAAACAACAAAATGTAGCCTAGTAAACGCTGCATACAAACGAAGACAAACGCCACAGCAATATTCAAGATGAACTTCAGCATGGCAGCAAGCTGGCAACGTACATGAAGTTGGCCGAAGGGAAAATTAACCAACCTCGAACTAGAGAATGCCTCCCGTATCTTGGGAAATCCAGCACAGGTATCTGCAATTTCCAATCACAACTCAGGTGATACATACCCTTGCAGGGTTTCGCAGATTTCAAATATCAAATTTGGTCAATTCTCACCTATTTAGGGGGTGCTCTGTTTAAGGCTTTATAACTCCGGGTGTGAGCATCACATAAACATGGCAAACGGCTTAAAGGAAAAAAGACAGGTGTACCATTTATAATATAAAATTTTGATGTTTATTTTCATAATTTAAGTCAAAATAAAGTGCCACAAATGCAAAGAAACTTTGGTTTTTCATTAGTTTGCTACATAAGTGAAACTGGTACTATACATACATTTCCTGGATAATAAACTCCATGTCCACAAGTATGCAAACTTTGAGGATGATATGCAGAACTACTAAAGGTTTATGATGCAAAATATAGGCAGTGTACCCTGTTGTTCATTAGTGTCTCCAAATCTATCCAAATGGCTAAATTGTGCACTGCTCTAAATAAAAGAAATGTATATATTTAACTACAAATCAACAGTTTTGGCTCATAAAACTCACTTTTGCATAATGTTCAAGTGGGAATGAATATTTTCATCAGTATAGGGGGGTATATATCGATGGGTCCAAAACCCCTATGCAAAACATGTCATAAAATGAATAAGATTAGTTTTTTCCATTATAAAGCTGCTCCTTCTGATGGTTTAAGATAAAAACATTTATATCACAGTGTTACATACACCTAAATATGTAGCCTAATCATTCACTCTTGTACCTCAATAAAACATTACATTTCCCTGTACTCTACAGTATGTCTACTTTTGCCCTGGGATTGCATTTTTCTGCCGTTTAAAAAAAAAAAATTCCTATTCATAATGACATTTAAATAATGACATAATATATATTTTTTACATTAATCTACCACATATCAGCGCACAGTACTTCAGTTGTAGTCACCTGCATCAACAATTAATTAAATGTGAATTAAAGTGGAATACAGCCATTATTAAAAATAGCCCCCGCTGTCCCGAGATGTCCATTGTCATTAAGTAGTCCAATATACAAACTCTGCCTCCACGACTTTCCTCCATTCACGCAGTGTTGCGGTCTCTGTACACTGTCGAAACGGAGCACCGAACTGCGTCAGCCTTCCCACTCGTCGCCTCGCTCCTCCCCTGCATTATCTTCTCCTTCCCTTACCTGGTTGCCTTTTGGAAATTGCCTGCACTCTCGGATCAGTCCCGACATTTTCAACTCCAGTGAAGAGCGATGGTAAACTTTGTTGCTGCAGATCCAACGGATATTCCCGAGCATATGTTGCGAATGCGTCTCCATGTTGAAGACCACAAACAAAATGATCTCGACTAGACAATTAGTCAATATTGTCAAAACGAGCAGCAGGAGTGACCTGAAAAATCTCCAGCCCGCTTCCCCGTACCACAACAGACGCAAAGCGCATGAAAAAAACAAAAGCCAGACACAACAAAATATATTCAAATGAACACACACGAACACGAGAGACAGCTGGACTACATGTCGTCATTACAGCACCTCGTGACGTCATATACGCCATAGCCTATATTATGTATGATAACATGAAAATAAAATCGTATTCCACCATCTGCAAAATGCTGCCAAATGTTCTATCTTCAATGAAAATCGGTAGCCTACATCAAAAATAAATTTAACGATTGCACTATCTATTCTATTCTATCCCATAACCCCGGAGGGTCGTTGGGGCACCACAGACGATCTGCTGACCAGCTCTCTCCATCCCTCTCTGTCCTCTGCAGCTCTCATTGCCTCACTGAGTTTCAAGTGAGTCCATTCTCCGATGTTATCTTCCCATCTTTTCCTTTGCCTCCCTCGTCTCCTGCCACCTTGTACGGTGCCTTGAAGGATGGTCTTTGCTAGGTCTGAGGATCTGGTGATGTGTCCGTACCACCTCAGTTTTCGCTTAATGACAGTGGAGAGCAGGTCATCATGTGGGCCGATGGCTTGGCTGATCTTTTGCCGAACTTCCTCGTTTGTGACATGTTGGGTGTAGGAGATACCCATGAGTCTTCTGTAGCATCTCATCTCCATGCTCTGCATTCTCTTCTGTAGCTCTGCTGTAAGGGTCCAAGTTTCACAAGCATATAGGAAGATTGATATGACCAGTGAGTGCAGTAGTCTCACCTTTGATGCCAGACTGATGTTTTTGTCTTTCCATATGGGCTTGAGTTTTGCCAGTGCAGCAGTTGTTTGAGCAACTCTGGCGAGGACTTTCCGTTTGGATCCTTCATCGGACACGATTGCTCCTAGATATTTGAAGCTGGACACTGCGTCCAGAGCCTGTCCATTTACGTTGATGTCTGAGCGGATGCCATTGTTGTTGTTGGTCATCATTTTTGTTTTTCCTGCATGGATTTCCATTCCATAGGCTCGGGAGGTGGTGTCAAGCCTCTCAACTAGGCTGGCAAGTTCTTTTTCATCGCCAGCTAGCCCATCAATGTCATCCGCAAAACGGAGGTTGGTGATTGGTCTGCCTCCTATGCTGACAGTTCCTTCATGGTCTGCCAGGGCATCCGCCATGATACGCTCCAGAAAGATGTTGAAGAGAATCGGAGAGAGAAGGCATCCTTGGCGCACTCCAATTGTTGTCCTGAACCAGTCTCCGATAGCTCCGTTGTATAGAACTGCGCTGGTAGCTTTATTGTACAGGTGTTGAATGACTCTGACAAGGTTAGGGCTGATGTTATACTTCCTCATGGTCACCCACAGTGCAGCATGCCATACCCGATCAAAGGCTTTCTTGAAGTCTACGAACACGTGGTAAAGGTGTTGTTGATGCTGCAGGTATCTCTCACAGATAATCCTCAGGTTGAATATCTGTTCTGTGGTGCTCCGCCCTGCCCTAAATCCAGCCTGTTCTTCAGCTATGATCATTTCAGCTTGAGGTTTTAACCTATTTAGTAGGATTTTCAGAAGGACTTTGCTGGGATGGCTAATAAGACTGATGGTGCGGTAGTTTTGGCACAGTTGAAGATTGCCTTTTTTCGGAAGTGTGATGATGAGTGACTGGGTCCATGATGTAGGCCATTCACCACTCTGCCAGATTTTGTTGCACAGGATGGTGAGGGTGTCGATCATGGATTCTCCCCCTGCTTGCACGAGCTCTGCTGGGATGTTGTCCATTCCGGCTGCTTTTCCTTTTTTCAGTGCTCGGACTGCTGCCTCAACTTCTTCACGGAGGATGGGGAGCTTTTCATCCTCCTCCGTGGATTGAGGACATGTCAGGACTGTTGGATCTCCACTTGCCGTGTGGTTGTAGAGCTCAGAGCAGTATTCTGTCCACCTGTCCAAGATCTTCTGTTCCTCCGCTAGGCATTCACCGGTCTTACTCTGGATTGCAGAGACTCTGGTCTGTTTTGCTCTTGTTAGCTCTTTAACAGTTTGATATGCCTTCTTGGTGTTGTTGTTGGCATTCAGGCTGTTCTCTATTTCCTGGCATTTTCCCCTCAATCCAGTTCTGTTTTGCTGACTGCATGCCTTTCTTGATGCTCTTGTTGATTTCTCTATAAGCATCAGATCCTTCAGGTGAGTTCTTACTCTTCTTCAGGGCTCTCCGCTTGTCACACAAGTCCAGCAGTTCATTTGTGATCCAAGGTTTCTTCTTTGGACGGAGTTTGCCAAGGATCTCAGTGGCTGTTTTGGTTACGACTGTGTTCAACGTGATGGTCATACTATTGACATCAATTTCTTCTGCACCTAGGATGAGCAGTGGTGCAAACCTCCCTCCTATCGTTGCCTTGAAGGCTTCTGCCACCTCAGGGTCTCGCAGTTTATCCAGATCAAACTTCATTCTAGTGCACTTGGAGCTTTTGATCTTCTTCAAGTGTAGGCGAAAAGACATCAGGACGAGATCGTGGTCGCTCCCAACGTCTGCTTTTGGAAAGCTGCGCGTCCTACCGGTGTTAACGCTTGAGCGGAAGCGCTTCTTGACCAAGATGTAATCGATCTGGTTGTGGTACTCTCCACCGGGGCTGTGCCAGGTCCATCGTCTGGAGGCCTTATGGTGGCCAAGTGTGTTCACCAGCAACAGATTGTTGTACCTGGCGAACTCCAAGAGCCTTAGGCCTCTGTCGTTGGTCTCGATGTTGCCGTATGGACCACAAGCATCTTTCCAGTTGGTGTAAGCATCTTCTCCAACCTTTGCATTCCAGTCTCCTTGTACAATAATGATGTCCTTCTTTGGAGTTTGATCTAGGACTGCTTGTAATTGATCGTAAAAATCTTCCACCTCACTGTCCTCATACGTGGATGTTGGGGCGTAAACCTGAATGATGGTGATGTTGAATGGGGTTGCTCTCATACGAATGGTAATGAGTCTGCTTGAGACTGGCCGGCAGCCCATGACAGTGTCCGTAATGTCTTTGTGAACAAGGAAACCAACCCCATGCTGGTGTTTGTCTTCCTTGCCGCTGAAATAGAGCTTGTGGCCTACGTCGGTTGATGTTTCTCCGAATCCTTTCCAACGTAGCTCGCTGATGCCTAAGATATTCCAGCAGTATTGATCCATTTCGTGGGCTAGCTCTTCGAGTTTCCCATCAGCAGTTAGTGTTCGTACGTTCCAGGTTCCCACAACTATACTGTCTCTAGTGCGGAATCTGCAGAGTTTGTTTGCACTACAGTATGTTAAATGCAATAGGCCTATTAATCATACTGGACGAACGTACATATGTAGCCAATGAGACCAACCGCATTTTAGAGCAAAAATAATTACATATTAGGAAAGGTAATACTCCCCTCCCTAATGCATTTTCTATAGAGCTTGCGTAATACTAGACCGTTAAAAAGAAAACTGCCATTACACTGGCCTGCAATTAATTTTTCAAAGCACCCAATAAGACGTTGCATGTTAAATGGACTTTCTACGGGCCGCTGCGGTAGTACAACGGTAAAAGTTGTACTCCGAGGATCGGGGGTTCGCGCCCCGGACCTGCCATTTTCCGAGCATGGCCGGCGCCCTGTGGGAGCAGCAATTGACGGCTGCTTCCGGGTGGGGGGAGGGGCTCGGAGAGAATCGCTGTGCATATAGCAGCCACGGACGGGTTGGAATCACGGTCAGGCTCGGAAGGAGTCGCGCTCTGGTAGCGTGGCTACCTTCGCTCTATCGCCGGCTGACGGAGGTTGTGCAGCAGTGATTCTCTAGCGGTTGCTACACGGGGGGAATTGAATTAGAATAGGGGTTCAATTGGCTACTAAATTGGGAGAAAAACGGGAAAAAATCCGAAACAAATAAAAAAAAATAAAAAAAGGACTTTCTACAGAAAAATAGTGACACTTAGAAACTCTCTATTCAGCAGAGTTGTCACGAATCGTCTACCAATAAAGTTACAACACAGAGTATCTGATTTCCACTAATAGTTTCGCTGCAGGAGCAACGAATGTCTCAGTTGAGCAAAATGATGCCGCCGCCGGCATTATCACTAGGCATCTTCACAAAGAGGTTAATAGTTTGATGTTGCAAATTAACCACCTCTTGGCTTTTCTCCAAAATAGAAACTAAAACACCTGTGCTATTTTCACCTGTGCTATTTTTGTATATAATGGAAGAATAGTTTCGCTTTCTCATATGAGCCCATATCCTGTAAACAATGTCATGCAGCCAACTTTTCTTAAAAATATATTTAATGTACTTTAATGTGGGTAGCCACCCCTCCCCTTTTTCCACATGACACATGCATTTGAATTGCCACCATTTGTAATCCACTCTGCTTCAAGATTCTAGAAGTGTGCCACTCTAACGCAAACCAAGATTAAGAGCAGTGTTGCAATTTATGTCTTAGTTCTACAAATATCACAGACAGAAGCTGTTGTGTACTTTTTTATTTTGTTTTTAAGTAGCATCTTGGGAAATCTCCCACTGAGGATTTGAGTGTCCATTGAGGGACTAGGGAAGGATAAAGGGGCATTTCAGAAATGGGGAGTTGAAAGTGATCTCTGCCATCGCTTAACCACCCTAAAGTTTAATTGATCAAAACATCCCATCCACTCTAAGGCACAGTGTTCTTAGAATAAAAACTGTAATTGCTGAACGGAAGCGATTAATCTGCCTCTATAAATAATTCAAGTTCTGCCCTAGACCGGACAAAAAAGTACTGTGTGTACTAAGGAATAAGAGACTGCTGCTCTATTATATGAAAAAGAGTGGCACAGATGCAGTATAGCACATCACAACATGCAAACATGCATACATGATAAATACTGTATGAGAATGCTAATGATAAGAAAGGGAAATAATAGATTTTGTGGTTGAGCACTGCTTTGAAGCTGATTTTAAGACTACTATTTGTTCATTATAATGCCAAAAAGCATTGCTTCAGTATATGAGCCTTTAGTACATTTTTAATTTCCAAGACTATTCCTAATTTTTTATGACGGATTGGAAAGAAGTCAAAGGTGCAGTAATTGAGCCATTCACTAGTCAAGGAAAGAATTCATTGTGTGTGCGTGTGCACTTGTGTACATGCGTGGTGTGTGCGTATGTGCATGTATGTTTGTGTGTCTATATAAATCTTGAAATTCATCCTAAATGTGAGCGTACGATCATTTCCTAAAATGTTCCTACGAACAAATTATAAAATGTCCATACGCACAATTAAATGTTCCTACGCATTACCTGTTTATAAATCAGAAATCATCCTAAAATTGTGCGCACATGAGCTTGTCACCCTCAAATATTCTTATATGGTCAGGTTTTTTGCTATATACTCCCTACGTGACCATTGTCAAGTGATATAAAATTAATGTAGCTTATATGCCATTTCATATATTTTTCTTTCAATTTTAATAGTTTCCAGCAAAGTTAATGTTATACTTTCAGTATTGCATAGCCTAATATTTGTTACAATTATTGTATTTCAAGCCTTCTGTTGCTCACTCATCTATATAGCATTTCTGTATATCAACCATTATGACGTGATGTTTATGTAAATTACACATTGATTGTAAGCTTTAAAATCATAAAGGTATCGAAAAGATACGAAAAGCGAAGCTACCCTATTGTTTTTGTTCAGATTCTTTTTCATAAATTTTTTTCTCCCCTTTCACCTTAAATTTCCATGAGCTGGTTTGGCCTAGAATCACTGAACTTGGTAGGACTGTTGGGATGGTCAAATTCTTGGATCCTTTAAATGATGACGCTGATTGAACATCTGGTGGTGCTGTAGTGCACGTAACAAATTTTTGACATTGACACACCCAATGCAGACGCCCCCGTTGGACCTAGAGTCACAAAATTAGGTGTACAGGTCCATCTACTCATGGCGGACACGCTCCTAAGATAAAAGACATGTACAGATTTTTGATATGTTAAAAGATGGTCGAATGACGAGCCAATGAATTTTCAGTGGGCGTGGCTTATCACAAAAATTTGAATAATTCCAAAAATGTTTGACAGAAAGTTATGAAACTTGTTAGGTCTATTAAGAGTCACATCAGGACTTCAGTTTTAGCCACATGGTGAGATCCAAATATTTTTAAAAAAATTCAATAATTCACTAAAAACCACTGTTCCTTTGCAGAGATTTTAAACTGCTACAGTGACAAAAACCCAAATTAGGAACATAGATATGTACAACTTGGGTCAGTGACATCTTGAATTGGCTGCCATTTTGTTTTAAATGTACTCATCTATTACTCTTCCATGTTCTTCCTTAACCAGTTGGCTGATTTTTATGACACTTGGCATATAGTTAGAAGGGATCACCCTCATCAAATCTGGTGGTGATAGGCCACTTGGTGGCACTATAATAGTCAGTTGAATTTGCAATAATTAAACAATAATAGATCCTGCACTGTTTGACCTCGAGAGTTAAAATGAATGTCTTTAGATGTCCCTCCTCACACTGAACAAATGTCCATCAAGGGAACATGAAATTTTCAATAGTCTTAAAAACACTTTAAATGCTACTCCTTTTAGAAAATTAACCTTTCCAATTTGCATGAAACTTGGTACTTTCACTCATCTTATGTGCCTTCATATGGGCATTACTTTTCTTAGGCCTATGTAAAAAAATTTACCGAATGACGATCCAATGAATTTGCAGTGGGTGTGGCTTATGACATAAATGCTAATAATTCTAAAACTGTTTGACTGTATGATACTTGGTGGGGTGATTTACAAAGGCCTAGCCCCATGAAACCACATGGTGGCACTATAGAGATCCAAAAATTCACTGTTCTCATGCAGAGATTTCAAACTTTCAACAATGACAAAAGCCCGGATTTTACACAGAGATATTTGCTTTTTGGGTCAACTCTGTCTTGAATTGTACACCATTTTGGAGTCTCTGTGTTTGCCAAATGCTTCTTATGCAGCTCGGTCCCTGGGAATCCATACTTGCAACTTTATTTATTATTAGGGGACCGAGCAGCGCAGCTTCTGGTACCCTATTGTTTTTGTTCAGATTCTTTTTTTTTAGCAGGCTTATTGGGATGGCCAAACTCTTGGATTCTGTACATTATGATGCAAATTGAAAACCTGGTGGCACTGTAGTGCACGTGACCAAATTTTGACTTTGACACACCCACTTTGACCTAGAGTTACAAAATTTGGTGTACAGGTCCATCTGCTCATCACGAACAAATTTGCCTCAAGGACCCCTGAAGTCCGCCATATTGGATTTCCCGCTAATTTGCATTTTTTGTAAAACACTTGAAATGCTACTCCTTCTACAAATGTGGAAGGTGGACTCATCCCATGTATTACTTTTCTAAGGCCTAGTTAAAAAAATTTACGAGCCAATGAATTTTCAGTGGGTGTGGCTTATCACAAAAATGCTAATAATTCCAAAACCGTTTGATAGGAAGTTATGAAACTTGGTAGGTCTATTTAGATTCACATCAAGACTTGAGCCCTGCAGTTTTAACTCAATCAAGCCACGTGTTGGTGCTATAGAGATACAAATATTGAGATGGCAGGACATGCCACTTTTCAGGTTTTTCTACAGAAATAACCACAATGACCACAGACTCTCAGCCCTTAAAAACATGAGCTTCTGTGCATTCGGACCTCATGTAACTACACAGAATTAATGTACAACGCCACATATCCACGCAATAAAGCCCCAAACTTGGGTTATTTTCACATTTTTTCTTCTTCTTATTCTTCAGTTTCCTGCCACCATACCTTCAAAGAATGATTATCCCCATTGGATAACTACCTTTAATGGTTTATATATTCATTCACAAGGCATTTTAGCTTGATTTGCACTGCACTATATCACTATATGACTAAATCCAGTCACTTGTATTTTCTGATTGTGTTATAAAATGAACAAGCATGCAAACTAACAAGAACCACCCATTTAGGCATAAGGTGACCACCTGATGTTTTTTTTTATTGTTTGCATTTAATTCAGTCTTTTCCAGTAAAGATTATGTAAATAAAATATTCATAAAAGCATTTCAAGAACACCAGTGTCGCAGGTGTTTTAATAAAAGGTTAAGGTTTTTTGAATGTTCAAAGAAATTATAATTATTTTTCTTACTGTAATAAAGCAATGTAACTACTGGTGCCCTGTACTTACAAGTGAAAAGATCAGAGGTAATGAGGGATTTATAGATAATGCATGTAATCCCATGTATGATGTGTTAATACTAAAAATGGGATAATGATAATGAGGATGATAGGGACTGTATTACTCAATCAAAAATACATTTTATGTCTTCATTTGTGTTTGGAGACATTCTTTTATATATGGATACGTATAATTATGCGTATAATACACAGTAAAATTTCTGTGAATATCTCTAAGTTATTATTTAAAACAAGCTAAAAAGAAATGCAGATAGCAGAGGAAGTAAAATGCCAATGCTCCATCAGAGTTCACCCCATTGGTAATTACTATATGCAGCTACCCACACACATCTGCCAGCGAACGTCACTCTAAGAGCTTTCCACAAGCTATTTTTACTTCTTTTGAGGAAGTGAGTGGGTATGGTGGTAAACAGTGACTCACAACTTCAGAAGTGTTTTGCACCTGCACAATTTGACACTTTCCATAGAAAAACATTTGGCTTAAACATTAGATGCTGCTTAAACTGTAGAGGTAACTTGGCTTGTCGGTGCATGATTCATAATGAACTTAATACGTGTAAGTCACATAGCCTTGTAAGTCACTCTAGATAAGGTCATCTGCTAAAATGTCTAATATAAAATAATAAAACTGGAATCACTGAGAAATGTGTTCATGGACAAAGAAAACCAGCCATTTCAGTGTTACTTATTTTTTTAGTACATTGTCAAGTACTGTTTTCAGATAAATTAAAGGGAACTATTACTCTTTAATATTTGTTCTATAAAATTTGTTTTATAAAATATGTTGAAACAGTTTCTGTGACCTCTAAACATTGAAATTCTACCAAAAGTTGTAAATGGCATCCTCCATTATTGTATTTCAAAACACTATTTTTACTCAAATGCTGAATGACACCCCAATTTCGGTTGTTATCACTGTCAATAGAAAGAGGCATTACTCTATATGGAATGACTGACCTGTTTTAAACCAAACTTAAAGCCGGAGTACACAACTTTCTCAACGGTCGCATTTGTTGTCAAAACATTTCAAAGTCATAACATCCCTTGGCCCTACCCACAGTGAAAGAGACACATCACCCCACTGCTTCCACAGACCTCACCGTGTATGGTGCAGCTGGCTTATCTCTTTGATTGGTTTGTGTCATTAGCCGCTTTGTTTTGAAAACAAAAATTTGGGCCGAATCTCTGATTTTAGAATGCAGACTTTGAGGGTATAAACCCAATGTACGGTGCTGGATTTTTCTTACAACATTTCTTTCTATGATTGCTACCAACTGAGCATAACCATTCCCCAATATTTTTCTAAATTTTTTTTATGTACTCCAGCTTTAATATTTAACACTTTCATATTTTAACTATTACACTCCAATATCTATTGCATTACATAGGGAATTATATGTATTCACACACATTAATACATTTGATGTGTGCTCATGCATACACTTGTTTATATGCAACCCAGTGTTTAAATTGTGGGTTTGGGTGGAAAATAAACTAAATTAAACAAAATTGGCTAGATGGGCTCATAAACCTTGCGCACTGCATGAATAAAAAAGACAAATTAAGCTTTTTAAGGCATCAAAAGTATGCATCTCTACTGCATGTACAAATTTGTACTTCAGAAAAATAATAAAAGGGATTTATTCTATTTATGCGTTTGCAAGTTACAATATTTTATTGGTAGGGGAAACACTGTCTATGGTAGGCTACTATTAACAGTTACTAGTACCATTAGTTGTACTGTTACTTGACCCTGCCCCAACTTTTTTGGAACGTGTTGCAGGCATCAAATTCGGAATTAGCATATATTTACAAAAATCAATAAAGTTGATCAGGTAAAACATTAAATATATATTTTTTGTACTGTCCCAACTTTTTTGGAATTTGGGTTTGTACAAATGTTATTATATATTATATGACAAACAATTGAAAGCTTTTCTTCAGCTTGTATAAACATAATTGTTTTTATTTATAATGCTTAACATAACAAAGATATATGCATTTTATAATTTTAATATATGTATTTATTTTATAATTGTATATGGGTCATTCCATATAAAATAAATCAGTGCTTCCCACCTGACCCCCTCAGAATCCCCAGATCTGTTTTGCTTGCATAACACGTCTCACAACCTCAAGCCAAAATCTCAATTTCATTCAGCTCGCTAATATAGTTTAGGGCAGTGAAATTGACAAACAACATTGGTATCCACATGTTTTATGCTAGAAGTACAACTGACAATGTATACTAATAATTATGATGAAGATATAACATTGTAAATCACATCATCAGCGAAGTTCACAACCTGACAATGGAAACTGGGTTAGGGTTTGGGTCCCATACAGGTGGAGATGCTGAATGCTTCCAACTTTTCCAATGTTATATCTTCATCATAATTATTAGTATGCATTGTCAGGTGTACCTAGTATATAAAACATGTGTATACCAATGCTGTTTGTCAATTTTACTGCCCTAAACTATATTCGCGAGTGTGAAAATATGCCTACGTTTGACATATATTTTGAAACAGAAGGAATCATGGCTAGAGGTTGAGCCTGGTATCAAAATGTAGGGATACATGAGCCCTCTCACTTGGCACAATTGTTTTCACCAACCACCTATCCCGCATGGTAATATGAACCTTCAAAGAAAGTGCAAAACTTTCTTTTTCAACATTTCTATGATGAATTCTCAGAAAACAGATTATATGTACATGCTACCAATACCTGCTTGTATTAGCCTGGGCCACAAACATTAAACTGGTGCATTGATACTATGATATATCCCGTGAAATTGGTGGGCAAAGTTGGTTGTAGAAAAATTGAGCTGAACGAAATTGAGATTTTGACTTGAGGTTGTGACAAGCATGTGTTAAGCATGTAAAATAGATCTGAACACACTACGCAACACCAATGTATCTTTGAGCCTATTGTGAGGGGGTCAGATGGGAACTTTTCCCAGAATTTATTGATTTTATATGGAATGACCCATACATATTTTTATAATTTTATTCATGATGTGCTTTTCATACACCCAAAGCACTGGATGCAGACAATTGTTCAAACATATATTGCAGTCATTTTTTAAATGTTTAAGTGCTGATATTGCAGATTACTTTCACGATAGATGTTTGGCAATTGACATCTTTGATGTGACACATGAAGTTTGAATGACCACATAATCTTTAGATGGTAAGATGAAAGATCACAGGGCCAAGTTACATTAAATAATTTAGGAAACATTGGTAAGCATTTCTTTGGAATAGAGCTCGTTTCATTTGTGTGAGATAAGATAGACAATATTGTTTGTTGCAACTTGGCCTCATTTTGATATCAATACTTTTAATAGCAGGCCTATATTTTTTATGGCTTTTAGAAAGTGCTTTGTATGTGTGAGTAACAGCATTTTTGTATGTTGAAAACGTTTTTTGTTGAGATAACAATAGACTAAAGAGGAGTTTAGATACTATGCCTAAAAGCAAGCTGATATTTTTAATAAAATTGAATGCTGGATAATATGCTAATAGTGTAAACAGAATCAATTGAACAGTGAAGCAACAGAACAAACTATTAGTTACTCATGAATATGTTACCATATATCCTGCTCTGACATGGCAAATTTTCATTGGTATTTCAAAACTCCATTTGGGATTTTACAGTTAACTGAGAAGCTATTTTGAAATTCTTTAAACTTGGTATATCAAACCCCCTAAAATGATGGTGGCTTCATCAACCTTCAATATACTTTCTTCTAACAGTGTGTGCTATTTTGAATAAGCTGTAATGAATGTGTCCTTGAAAGGCCACACATTGATAAATAATGTGCATTATGTAAAGTTTAAGTCAACATTTCTCCCAATATTTCTTTTCAATTTTCTATTTCAGATAACGTGTGGATTTAGCAGTAATGAAGTAATTGGACTGACTGGCTGATTCCTTTCTAAAAGACGTTGGTAAAAAAAGACAGAAAAAAGGAATGGATTTGCATCAGTAAAATTAGCTGTTAATTTTACTAATTTCAACAAAAACGTATCAAAGGAAAGAAACACCCTTTAAGTGTTTGAAATGTAAAAGAAGAAAGAAAGTGGTCTGATGTCAATTAAAGAAAGCTTTGAAAACACAAACTAAGAGGAACATCTTGTGGGATAATCTCAGAAATTCATAATGGGAGGACTGTACCTTTAAGGACCATCCTTGTGGGCAAATATGCGACATGCCCTCTAGTTTTAAAGCAGTTTACCAAACATAGATTTTGATAATTTTTTTCAAATAGAGTGGAAGATGGAGCCACTTGAATCTGCTGCTGGCCAAAAATGCACCAAAGAGATTAGAGAGAAAAACTTAAACCAGAGGAGGTGGGTTTCGGAGCCCACTGCCAGCTCGAAAAGAAGCAGTTTTGCTGATTCACAGGGGGAAAAGCGCTTGCAATGTGAAGATGCTCAAAGTAGCGACAGCAGCAGTCACACATGCCTTTTGGAAAGATGTAGCCCTGGGACACCACCGTCACCTACAGTTAGTCATTCATCTCATGAAAGCGAGTTCCATCAGCCTTTCTCTGGTGCTTTCTCCTGCCAGTCTCCACATTCTTATCCGCAGCTGCCTGCACAAGAGACATTCCCAGTAGGTACAAAGCCACGGTTACAACCTGGCATGGACACACAGAGCTGGGTCTTTGCTGGCCAGCCGCAGCCACACATGTCAGATGACTTGTTACATGGACACTCCCGTGGTCGCGGGGCAGCGTTCCCCCGTAGGAAGTCCCCCAATTTCCCTTTCAGCAAGTACCCCCAGTCTGGAAAAGATCAGCTGGAGGACACAGAAAAGAAAGAGCAAAGGCCCAAGAAGCCCGGGAGGTACATTTGTCATTACTGTGGGAGGGCATGTGCTAAACCCAGCGTGCTTAAGAAGCACATTCGCTCACATACTGGTGAACGTCCCTACCCATGCATTCCTTGCGGCTTTTCTTTTAAAACCAAGAGCAATCTGTACAAACACAGAAAATCTCATGCTCATGCTATCAAAGCAGGGCTGGCACCATTTTCTGAATTATCGTCCACACATGTAGACACAAATCAGCCATCCCCACTGGGAGAAGGGGAGGTGCATTCAGATGGAGAACAGAGCACAGACACTGACGAGGACACAGGTGAAGGTTTGACACTCTTTGGCAGAAGCAGCCCCCTGCCCCAAAACCCCATTAAAGCTGACCGAAGCACAGCAGGGGAAGATGTCAGTGAGCTAGCAGAGTTTGGTGAAGAGCGAGCTAAAGGCTCTGCAAATGTGCCACTCTTGATTGTTCCAAAACAGGGGATCCTGGTGCCAGCTGTGCAGTGTCCCAAGTTGACAGAAATCGAGGCATCTCCTATCAGTCCTCGAGAAGGAATTGGAGACGAATGCCACACTGTAAAACAGCGGCTTGCTCTGAGACTACATGAGAAAAAAGAGCAGGACTCAGAATCATCTTTCAACCTCCTGAGCCCCCACAGCAAAGGCAGCACAGACTCTGGCTACTTTTCCCGCTCTGAAAGTGCTGAGCAGCAAGTCAGTCCACCAATCACAAATGCAAAATCCTATGAAGAAATCATGTTTGGGAAATATTATAGACCTAACCCCAGGCCTAGGCAATCCATTACAGTGGGGATGGCAACAGCAGTCCACAAAGACACTAATGTAAGCAAGCTAGGCATCATGCAGAAACTAGCCGTGAGTGATATTTCTGATGATCATATATCCCACCATTACACAAAAGATGAAAATATAGTTGACTATGCGAACCTACATGCTAACATATTTTTAAGAGGAAACCTTATAGGGGCACAGAGGATAGAAGGCTTTCGCCAAAAACAGTACCCCCCAAAACCTTGCCAAGTCAAAACTGTTCTCATCGAGACACCCTCTGATACAGGCTCACTAATAAGGAGCAACTCAATGCCAACATCCTCCATTGCTAATCTAGACATTCCACCAGGTTTGCGAGGTAGCCACTCATTTGATGAGAGAACGACCACAGATGAAGTTTTTTATCCAGTTTCTGGAGGCCTGAGGAGGCTGAGAAGACAAGCTGCTTTTGAACTCTCCACCCATGAAGGGCATGCAGAATCTGACACCCAGGAAACCATCTTCAAAACCACTGTTCTTCTATCTGGAGTAGCAAAACTAGGGGAACATTGTCCTCCTGTGCCAGAGTTGAAAGGCTATAGTTCATACAGCTCTAAAGTCGGAATGGAGGGTTACCCTGAAATTCAGCAACAGCTTATGCATCAAAGGCAGGCTATGGAAAGTGCCACTAGGAAACGCAGGAAGGAAAAAAGTGCTGGGGATGAGGATGACAGCCCCAGTCATTGCAGCAGTGACCACAGCAGCTCAATTGAAATGCTGGGATCCTCTGAGGACTATGATTCAAAGCTACTGAATCAAGAACCATTAAGGGCTACTTCTACCGGGAAAGGACACCTCCACAGTGTATACAGCCACCTGGACAGTATTGACATTGGCACCAGAATGTCTTTGGAGGATAGAATGCTCATTCAAGATCCTGACCGAAAGGCCACAGGCAACGTCATCTCTGTTATCCAGCACACAAACTCTTTGAGCAGGCCTAGCTCTTTTGAAAAGTCAGACTCCATTGACTACTCCAGTTACCAACAAGGCAAGCCATCTATTTCCTATTGTGAGCAGTCTGACTCAGAGAACACTGAAGAGGTGCAGAGCATGGGTTCAATCCTGAGGTCTGAAAGCATGGAGCAGCAGCAAAGTGATAGCAAAACAGTCCACACTCCACACAGACTGGTCCGTCAATCCAACATCCAAGTACCAGAAATCAGAGTAACAGCAGAGCCTGATAAACCAGAAAAGAGTCTAGAAGTACAGGTTAAAGAACCAGAGAAGTATGTGGAGGAGTTCCAGTGGCCACAGAGAAGCGAGACACTCTCTAAGCTTCCCCCAGAGAAGCTGCCCCCAAAAAAGAAACGCCTGCGGCTGGCTGAAATTGAGCACTCCTCTGGGGAATCTAGCTTTGAGTCAACCTGCACCAGCCTCTCCAGGAGCCCCAGCCAAGAGAGTAATCTGTCTCACGCCTCAAGCCTCTCTGTGTCATTGGACAGGGAGGAAAGCATCAAGTCAGCTTCCCCAGTGAAGCAGGAAGACCTTGGCAAGCAATCTGAGTTCCTGACCGTTCCAGAACTGACTCAGCATCAGCAGAGAGAGATGAGGCGCTCCTCCTCAGAGCAGGTACCTTGCACTTTACCTACAGAAATCCCAGAGATCCGGAGCAAGTCGTTTGACTACGGAAATCTTTCCTCCTCATCTAGACAAGGTGAAATCTATGCAAGTGCTTCATCCATGAAGGAGCGGAGACGGGGATACCTGGTAAGACAGGCATCCTTAAGTGTACACACTGAAAGTTCCGTGCAAGACAAAGGCTTGAACATAAACGCCAAGCAAGAGCAATCTGAACAAATGATCATTAGTCACCATCGATTACATCCTGCTTGGCAGAATGCTCCATTGCCTCTGCTTGGTACAGATCGTGATGTATCTGTTGCTAATGTAACGAGACACAAGAGAAACATTCAGCCAGTGCACAGTTTACATACCCCCCCATTGCAGCTTAGCATCAATGAGGACAACCAACCAGATGGTCATTTGTTAGTCCAAAAATTGTCACACTCACCTGACCAGCAGCCTTCGGGAAGAGACCATCCAACACATGAAATCCCCAGCGGAGAAGTAGCATGGTACTCCTCTCTTCAGAGTAGCCTTGCACAGCCACCATTCATTCCATTTCAACCAGGTATCTTCTGGCACCAAGAGTCAACACAAAGACACAAGCAGCACACTCCTCTCCATTCACATCAGCTGCTAAAACTGCAAATCAAGCACTCCGGTGTGCAGCAGTCCCAGCAGAAACCTCTCCATTCTCCTCAGCTGCCTCAGATTCAGGAGCAGGGGGATTCCAAAACTGTCAGCTTTGCATCCGACCAGAGCTACCTGTACTCTCCAAAAACCTCTGCCTACCAGCTTAGTGATCAATCAAGAGCATTTTCCATGAGTCCACTTCTGCTGCCGCTGAGTCAGCCATCACTGCTTGGTACAGTAGTTCCTGTTAGAATTCAGACGAATGTACCTTCTTATGGCACTGTGATGTATACTAGTGTTTCACAGATGTTAGTTACCCATGCCCAGGTTGGAACGAGTTCCAGTATGATCATATGCAATGTATCAGATGACTCTCAAAATGTGCTCACCAAACCTCAAATGAGTTTGTCTCAGATATTATCTCAGTCAGGAGGGCATTTACACCATCAGTGGAAAGTATCAGAACCCATGTCAGTCCAGATAAACACGGGAATCCCTCTGTCTTTGACGTGCGGAACTATCTCAACCACGGATGCCTTAAGCATGGGGGGCAACAAGCGCATGCTGTCACCAGTCAGCAGCCTAGAGTTCTTCACAGAGATCAAGCAGCAGAAAAGAGTAAAGGAGGAAAGAATGTATGGTCAGATTGTAGAAGAACTGAGTGCTGTGGAGCTTAGCAATTCTGTTGTGGCAAATGATGGTGGTGAGTTGCAGAAACCATGCCCTCAAAAGGATGGCATCCCCTCAAAGTTATCTTCCCTTCATACTGAAGAGGGATGCAGGAGTGGTCATATCACACCTCCTCGGCCAATGCTCCTGGACAGTCCTGAAGGTAGGGAGTCTCCAGAGAAGCTGGAGGTAGATGAACAACCCAGCAAAGAAGGTCAGGCCTCAACTCTCTCCACAGATAATGCTGAAGAGGTCAGACAGGTGAACAATGAAAAGACACCAGAGACAATACAGGTGGAGCGTCCTGCTATTGAGGGCACTGCTGCTGTCGGGGAAAGATCTTTGCTTACCGACATTCAACAGGCCTCCCAGTTCCTGAGCCTTCGCACATCTACAAGCGTGAGCTGGTGCTTCCTGAATTACACCAAGCCAAACAATGCTCATACAGCTTCTCTATCTTCTGTCTACGCCTCGTGGTCTGTGACCTCATATAATCCAAACCCACCAAACCTGAGCACTAAAGCAGCTCTAGCACTATTGTGCTCCAAGCAGAAGAAGAACACGGAAACTTATACAACGGCTGCCATGTATCAACCTGGAGTGGGAAAAGTTGTGTCATCTTACTTGTTTAAGCAGAAACCTGAACAGGTAGGAAAATAACTATTTTTTAAATAAATGTATTATTATTCTGTTTACAAGTGTTCTTTTGTGTCTCATTACTGTATCTACTGCCCATGAAACATTTGAAACCAGGTCAGGAAAAAATTCCATTTTTAATAACTAAGGAACATCAATATTTAACCTTTTGAGCCCGACGGACCCTGTACCAGGTCCAGTAGAATGATACCATAAATAACTGCCTGGCGTGTTATGCATGTGGGGTTCAAAATCAGGATGTGTAACTTTTGCTAGACAGACTCTTCCCTCTTTGTCTGTTTCTTGCTCCACAGATGACAAATTAAAGTGTGCCCAGTCCCACTCATCGCAGCAAACATTTCCATTTCAGTTGGCATTGCGGTACAGTTACCACACGTACACCACTTGTTTACCCGGCTGAAGCAGTGCCGAGTTGGCAGTGTGTTCAGCTCCGGATCTGGCCATGTATTCAGGCTCAAAACAGAAGCCTTCCACCTCCGATTCAAGTAAAATTTCTCGGAAGGTGTCATCATCCGTTGTATAGTCCTGGGGTGCACAAACCTTTTGAGCGATGACATCAATCCATACTTTTTGCGACCCAAATTGATTAATGAACAATTAATTAACAATACATTTTTAAAGTGCTGACAATAGCCGTGTTTTAATACCTAGAACTAAATGATGGGACAAAGTTAGCAAGCAATTAATCACAAAAAGCAAAGTGAAATTACCAGAATTCTATGCCCTATTCGCACTGGACTTGTATTACCTGGGGACCTCATGTGATTTAGGAATTCAAAAAGAAATGATATCTCAACCAAAAAGTATTCAATGCCAAGTAACTCATGCATACAAAGCACTGTCAATAATGAGACTAACAAAATCTAGGCCTGCCATTAAAAGTATTGATATCAAAATGAGGCTAAGTTACAACAAAGAATATTGGCTCATATAATATCTTAGCTCACACAAATTAAACAGGCTCTATTAAAAAGCAGTGCTACCCAATATTTCTTATATTATTTCATGTAACTTGGCCCTGTGTTTTTAAATTTTACCATCTGAAGAGATAGTGGTGATTCACCTGCCATCCCAATATGGCGGATGGCATAATTCGCATTAATAATTTTCACCGCAGCCTCCTTAATTCTTGACCTAGAAAGATGCAGAAAAGGGCGTGGGGAAAAAAAAATCCTTGCGGGAGAAAAAATGATCACCCAAAATTACTGAGATGCCGATTCACACAGGACTAATATTATCATATGAACTCATATGAAATATGGCAGGTAATTTGCGGTGGAATTTTTACTTTACAAATTACAGACATGGCAGATTCGCAAGGTTTAAAAATCTTTGCTAATACACATAACTAATTTCAACGATTAACTATCTATGGTGGCCCTATTGTGGTGAGTCCTCAGCATACCAATTATAGTATTCACATTTCTATTAAATTATAAACTATGAAAACCCCAAAATCCCGACACAGGATTATTAGCCATTGTTTGTTAAAATCTGCACTACAAAAGGGAAAGCAATGTGTGCACTAGCTAGATGCTGCTGCCTACTAAAGCTCTTACTGATATGTGTCAGTGTTATTGAATGCTTATCAGCTTAAATAAATGTATAGATGTTTATTTTTTTGATCAAACTATTGTCTGTTATTGAAGGTATATGGTGTGCTTTGGAATTCTCATGGTTAATTTCATTAACAAATTTTATTGTCACTTTTCCATGTCTAGTGACATCACAGAATATTTGGTCATGAAAATTAGGTTTAAAGTCATTGAGAAGTCATGAAAAAGTAATGGAAATCCATTGGTCAAAATGTGTATGAACCCTGGCATAGGCAATGAATGGTAGACCAGCTTAATAATAATAGTATAACATCCGCCGTTTCCCTCCAGTCCACCTCCCTTTCGTTTCCTTCGTTTTCCCATTTCTCATGTTTTATGTTGTGTTTTTCAGTTCTCCCTGTCTGTTCCATGTTTCTTGCAGGCATGGTGTGGTTCCCCATTTTGTTCTTTGATTTCTCCCCTCATTGACTAGCCTATCACTCTCCCTCCTCGCACACATTCCGCACGCCCCTCATTCATTCAATCAGCATTCTCACCTGTTCCCTGCTCCATTTAAGTTCCCCATTCTCATTCATTCATTGCCTGTTTGTTTTCTCAGCTCCGTCTCAAGATCACTCCCAGCCAGTTTGTTTTCTCTATTGCTTGCTAACCTGTTTGTTCTCTGTTCCTCGCTCCAGCCCGCCCTGCCTGCCTCCCGTTTTGCCCACTCTAGCCCTGACTCCTCTCCAGCCCCATTTAGTTCACCAACCCGACTTCCAGTCCATCACTTTCAGTTTTCCCTGTTCGTTTGTTTGTCTACTCCTTGCCTTGCTAATAAATCACTCCTTGTGGAGTTTTCCACGAGTTTGCCTTGCGTTTGGGTCCTATCCAGTGTTCTAACCATAACAGAATGAACTGGCCAGCTATGGACTCAGCAGACTCTGAGCAGCTCCAGCACACCATTGCCTGCCAGGGATCCATCATCAGCCGACATGGCCAGCTCCTCCAAGAAGTCATGGAGACCCTGAATTCCATCTCGGACCAAGTGGGTCAGATGGAATAACGGATGTCACGGCTCTCCTCCGATCTGCCGTTCCCGAGGCTCTACACCAGCCAGCCAGCCAGTCCCAGTTCCCGCGGTCCAGCCTACTGCCTCCCCGCTCCCCCCAGCCTGAGAGCCCTATATTCCCCATCCGGAGCGCTATCTCGGTGATCTGGGGAACCGTTTTGATCAAAGCAAGATCGCATTTGTCATAGCCTGTCTGGGGGTTAGTGCGTTGGACTGGGCCACTGCGATATGGGACAGCTAATTACCCGCCAGCATCCACTTCCTGACCTTCTCTGCTGAAATGCGGAAAGTGTCCGGCCACCCGGCGGTTGTGATGCCGCCCAGCGACCTGTGGTCCCTCGTTTTGCTGAACCCCCAGGTGAAGAGCCGATGCAGCTGGGCAGAACCCGACTGACCTGTGAGGAGCATCAGCGAAGAATCCAAGTCGGGTCCTGTCTCTACTGCGGCTATCAACGCCACGCTCAGCTAGAATCACCAATCTCTACCCCTGTCTGCGCTGGTCGACTCACAAGCTGATTCGAACTTCATCAACGCTGCACTCGTCCGCCGAGCAGGCATTTCCACCGAGCCGCTCCGCAACCCACTCAACGCCTATTCCCTGGACAGGAAACTCATCGCTCGGGTCACCCATTCCACTTCTGCTCATTCTGTCTGGCAACCACTGGGAAACCATCACATTCCACATCATTAATTCCACCCAGTCACTACCGCTCCTCGGTCAACCCTGGCTTAAGCAACACAACCCCCATCTCAATTGGAGCACTAATCAAATACAAGG
Organism: Ilyophis sp. 1 JC-2022; assembly: GCA_022702515.1. Lineage (NCBI taxonomy): Eukaryota > Metazoa > Chordata > Actinopteri > Anguilliformes > Synaphobranchidae > Ilyophis > Ilyophis sp. 1 JC-2022. The sequence goes on along the minus strand of CM040406.1, from coordinate 11,762,532 downwards.
CTGGAGTCCCTACTTCTACTCGACCTGTCTCCAATCAGCCCAACCTCTGTCTGGGGGCACTGATCCTGCACCCCTATCACAACCGCCTAATTTGTCCTCTGTTCTTGCTCCTTATCATGGCCTCGCTGAGGTATTCAACAAATCTCTCACCTTATCCTTACCTCCCCACAGACCATACGACTGCTGCATTGATCTGCTCCCAGGGGCCACTCTGCCTTCCAGTCGCCTATAGAACCTGTCCCGTTCTGAGAGGGCTGCCATGGAGACGTATATCCACAACTCGCTCGTAGCAGGTATTATCCGTCCGTCCTCCTCCCCTGTTGGGGCCGGGGGTTTTTTTTGTGTCAAAAAAAATACGGCACTCTACCCCCCTGTATCAACTACCATGGCCTGATCTCCATCACTGTCCATAACAAGTATCCACTGCTCTTAATTAACACTGTTTTTAACCCCTCCATGGAGCCACTATCTTTTCCAAACTGGATCTCCGGAATGCCTACCACCTGGTCCGGATCCGGGAGGGGGATGAATGGAAGACAGCGTTCAATGCACCCCTGGGACACTTCAAATACCTGGTAGTCTCATTCAGTCTTACTAATGCCCCAGCTGTTTTCCAGGCCCTAATTAATTATGTCCTCCGTGACCTTCTGAATCACTCTGTATTCGTCTATTTGGACAATATCTTAATCTTCTCTCGTAAGCCTGAGGAGCATGTTCTACATGTTCAACAGGTTTTCCAACACCTCCTGGAGAACAAATTATGTGTAAAGGCAGAAAAGTGCGAGTTCCATGTCCCCTCAGTCTTCTTCTTAGGCTTCATTGTGGAGAGTGGTCGAGTCCGACCAGACCCAAGTAACACAACCATTCTTACCATTATCGATCGTTTCTCCAAGGCAGTTAATTGTGTCCCTCTACCTAAGCTTCCCTCAGCCTCTGAGACTCTTAGTCTTCCATGTGGTGCAGCTTCACGGGATTCCTGCTGACCGCGGGCCCCAGTTTTCCTCCCAGGTATGGAAGGCTTCCCTATAGTCCATCACAGACTAACGGCCAGATGGAGAGGGCCAACCCGGACCTGGGAGTGGCCCTACAGTGTGTGACGTCCCGGAACCCCTCCTCCTGGAGCAAGTTTCTCCCCTTGGTGGAATACACCCACAACTCACTCACCAGCTCCACCACCGGGCTGTCCCCATTCAAGTGTTTCCTGGGTTACCAGCCACCCCTGTTCCCTGTCCAGGAGCAGGAGGTCGCCGTACCATCTGTCTAAGCCTATATCCTGTGCTGCAAGAAGGTATGGAATAACACAGCACTCCTCTGATTCACCACCCACACCCAGCAGCAGGCGGACCTCCACCGCACCGCAGCCTCCAGTACCTCCCAGGACAGCAGGTCTGACTCTCCACCTCCACTATTCTCGTTCAGTCCATGTCCAAGAAGCTCCAAACCCGGTTCATTGGCCCCTACACTATCAAGTCCATTATCAACCCTATTGCCGTTAAGCTTAAGCTCCCCCCAGCCTTCAAGATCCATGTGTCTCAGCCCGTCTCCTCCAGCCCACTTAGCCCTCCGGCCGATCCCCCTTCAACCCCCCGGATCATCGACAATGCTCCTGCCTACACCTTTCACAAGATCCTGGACATCCGCCGCAACGGACGCGGGTTCCAGTATCTGGTGGACTGGGAGGGTTACAGCCCTGAGGAGCAGAGCTGGATTTCCCGCCAGCTCATCCTCGACCCCTCCCTCACCGGGACCACCCTGAGAAGATCAAGCCCGGTGGTGTGCCTAGAGGCGCTCGTTGAGGGGGAGTTACTGTAACATCCGTCGTTTCCTTCCAGTCCACCTCCTATTCGTTTCCTTCGTTTTTCCATTCTTCATGTTTCATGCCGTGTTTTTCAGTTCTCCCTGTCTGTCTAGTTCTGTGTTTCTTGCAGGCTAAAATGTAAACAGTGAAAAATATGTTTTAAGTGGCTTTATTTTTATATATTTGTACGAATGCAGAATAACATGAATGAATACTAAGTTTGTTCATGATAGGACTAATTGCATTGGAATGTTGCTGTATCCTACATGATTCCACCACCCAATAGATATCTCCCACAGTTTGTGCACCGTTGGTATAGTCCACAAAATTGTTGGAAGCTATTGACTGGAATAATTTGTAAATTAGTGAAGAACTCTTTGAGCTAGCTCGCAAGCTAATATTGTTTACAGTTATAATAGCAGGTTCCCCTCCCCTCTCTCTCTCTCTCTCTCTCTCTCTCTGTGGCTGTGTCCGAATCAGAGACCTATCTACTGCATCCTGTCTCCTGTGTACTAGCGTGCTGTGTACTGCTTACTCCATACTATTATCAGCGAAAACCCGGAAATAAGTCTATCATCCGGAGATATTAAGAACACATACTTAAGCTTTTTAAATAAAGTATACTCAACTGCCATACTCAATAGTAGGCAAGTGCGCTGATTCGGACCATAGGCCATAGAAAAATAGATTCGGACACGGCCTGTGAATAAGGTCAACGCCTCTTTCACAAAGCAGGAGGAGGTATATCCAAATGTAACTTAACCCGCCCACTTGATGCCACTGTAGCTTTTCAAAAATGAGGAAGGGTAGAGGTTTGCATCATATATCTTTACCTGCAGATATCTCAGTCCAGAAATGGTTTTGGCCAGCCACAAAGAGAGACCTAATTAGTTGCGCCTTGATTTGTTAAATAAGGAATGTTGTTTTTCGGTGGAAATCTCCTTCAATTTTTTGTGTTAAGTTTCAGTGAGATCACTGTGGTTATGTTTATTTTTATTTTTGTACTCTCAGGAGAAGCCAGAGCTTATGCAGTTGGACATTAAATCTGAGAAGAAAACAAAGGGGATTAGCTGCCGTGAAAAAGTGAAGGAGGACCACAGAGAGAAAGAGCTTTCCCAAAAGCAGGCTGAGCCAACCCGCGTCAAAATCTTTGAAGGAGGGTAAGTAGCATAGAGGTTAAGGAACTGTGTTTGTAACTGAAGGCTGCAGGCTTGATTCCATGGTTGGATGTTTGCACCTATGAGGCAAGATATTTACACTGATTTGCTTCAGTCACTATTCAATTAAAGCAGAAGCAGGCCAAATTTATAGACATTGCCTTACTTATGCCTTCCTTAATACTTCCTTGTATGAAATGGATTTAATTTGAGTTAAGTTTTTAACTGGTTGAAACTTAAAATGTTTCAACCCAACAAGTACTCTCCTATACTTGCTTAATGGTATCTGATAGTCTGTTCTGTTTAGTTTGTACACTCGTAACATGCACCTTTGCTGCTGATATATTTTGTAATGATAAGTACTAAGTGATGTTTTTCTCTTTTCTAAAGGTACAAATCAAATGAAGACTACATTTATGTGAGGGGCCGTGGCAGGGGGAAGTACATCTGTGAAGAGTGTGGGATCCGCTGTAAGAAACCCAGCATGCTGAAGAAGCACATCCGCTCTCACACCGACGTCAGGCCGTACGTCTGCAAGTTCTGCAATTTCGCTTTCAAGACTAAAGGTCGGTGCCATTTTCCTTTTAAATACCCATTAAGGGCTCTATTTTCCGGGAATCACATGGCGTGCGGCGAGCGCTCATAGTCAATGGTGTAGCGTATGGCACACTGGGCGTGGCTACTGAATTTAGCTATTTTCTGAAACAAAGGCGAGGAGCGCACAGCTCACAGTGGGCTGCACAGGTTGAAAATGGGCTGGGTTATGCTGAATATTTATCAGTGGGTGTGCTTCAGCTGCACCATAGCTAATCAAATTACCTCTTTTCAATCCCTGTAAGAGCCGTGTGCATTGGACTCGTTTTGGCCATGTCGGGCTATCCGACATCACGTGGTTTAGTGAAAAACGACAGAAGAACAAGACCATTCGGTAGTGATCAAGCTTGCAGAACGAGAATGCTAAAGGCAATAAAGGTCACTAATAAGTTATCTGGACTGAAAAATAAAAAGGTTTTAATAATTTCCTTAGCCTCCAATCAGTCAATAAAATAAATAAAATAAATTTTTAAAGCGTGCATTTAATCATTTATCTATTTCCCATTTTCCCCATGCAACATAACCCATTTCCTCACCACATTTATTAGTGACTTTTGTCACCTTTAGGATTCTGCATTGGAAGATGATAGGCTATCTATTTTGCATTGATTTAATTGAATGTAATTGAGTTTTTATCGCTATACGTGCAAAGAATGGATGCACCAAGTTTGTCATTATTCTCATTACAGACGGGTGTAAGAAAGAATACAGTACCCCTGGGACCACAGTGCAATATAATAACAGCCATAATGAACCATGACCTTAACACATCTGCAATCTGCAAAAAGGGCCTGCAGAGACTTCACATTCTGCGCAGACTGAATATTTTTAATGTGGACAAGACACTGATGGTTATTTTATAAATCTTTTATTGAGTCCATTTTAATCTTTTGTTTAATTTCTTGGTATTCAACATTGTTAAAGTAGCCAGCAAAATAAGTGGCACGCAGCAGCTTTCTTTAGCAGATATCTATGACAGACAAGTTTTGCAGAAGGCACGGTCGCTCTTGGCCAGCTCTGACCACCCACTCTTGGAGGAATTCATTCTTCTCCCTTCTGGGCGGAAATACACGTCCCCCAAAAGCAATAGGTTCAAATTTTCCTTTGTTCCAAGTGCAATAAATGTGCTTAATTTGCACTAAACCCTGACTGTACTGCTCAGCAGCACTTTATTATGGTTACCATTTTTTCTTTTGGTTGTTTTACTGTAACTGTTGTGATTAATGTCCCATGTCCTCTTCATGTTGTATTGTTTTTGCCCTCTACTGTAAATCAAATTTCCCCTTGAGGGACAATAAAGATCTGAACTGAACTGAACTGATAAACAATTAAAAACAGAAAACAATAATTAACATTATAAAAAAAACAATGAGCAATAAATGCAAAGTATAATATTTTCCTGCTTGGGGGATTTATTTCAAAGTCAAATTGGACTGCATATGATCCACGAAAACAGTTGATTGGCTTTTGAATAGGTTATGATCATGCACGCATTGGGGATAGCCCCAAAATGAGCAACTCGCCGTACGTTGTGGTGCGATTTGTGCTGTAAACGGGAATTGCAGTGTAATTTAGCCCAAAATAGCATTACACTCGAGTACAATTGAACTGGGCTGCTCCTTCTTGACAGACAGCGCCCCCCCCCCCCCCAGCAGCGGCTTCCTTCCCAGCTCCCACTTCAGCTCTGGACTGACACACCTCCACCAGTGACTCTCCTCCCACTTCCGGCACACAGCGAGTCAAACGGGCTCAGGAGTGTGAAAGTACATGCCGAAAATGTCACTTGGCCAATGCGCTGGCTCGCCATCCGCCATGCGCCAGCCGGAAAATAGAGCGGAAAATAATGTCTTTGGAGATATATTATCCTGTTTGTACAACCACTACTAGAAATAATTGTGTAAAGAACTAATTCAATAATAACTACTACAAATAGTGGGAGGCTGCATCAAGCATAATGTGGATGGATTTATCATGTGCTGTCAATCACAGGCTTGTATAAATCAATCAATTTGCCTTTTCGTCAGATTAAAACATTTATAGTGATTAAATCATAACTCCTCCCATCGCTTAATACTACTACTGCTGCCATACAAGACCACTTGAAATATAATTATTACAGAAACACTTTGTAAAGGAATTATTACTTGCAGTATTTTAATTTTAGATCTATTAATATGTTTATCTTCATTGCCTATGAAAAAATTGTAAAATGTTAATTTTGAACATACTTTTTCTCAGACATTTTATACTGGATTTAGGCACAAGTCATTTATATGCTTTGCTTCGATTTCAGGGAACCTGACCAAGCACATGAAGTCCAAAGCCCACATGAAGAAGTGCTTGGAGCTCGGAGTGCCAGTGACATCTGTGGAGGATGCAGAGGTGGAAGAGGCTGGTGAGATAACTATTCTTGGTAACACTTTACTTGAACCCTGCGACATAAGGCTGACATAACACTGACACATGACATAACAGCTGATGTCAGTTTATGTCAGGGCTCTTGTCATAAACATGACATAACAGCTGGCATTAGCTGTTGTAATAGCTAGCTTATAGGGGTGGGACGATTCAATCAGATAACGATTCGATTCGGTTACGATTCTTTAGGCAAAGGTTCGATGCATCATAACATCTTACATTTGACCACGATTCGATTCGATACAATTCGATACAGTAATTAAATATTCAATTAGAACCTTACGCCAAGTTCACAGAATTATGTTTATTGTTAAGGCATGCCATACATTTTGCAGCTGTCTGCAGCAAATAATGCAGCAACAAACATGACTAACAGTGTATTTTCTAAAGTTGCCCTTTTGAGGTTTTTTTTTTTTCCAAACAGTGTCAGACATGGTACCCTAATACCTTTCCTTTATTCACTAAAATGTTTTCTGTATGGTGTATCTAGGTTCCACGACATTCATTAAGTGACTAAATCCCTCTTCTTCTACCGCACTGTATGGTCTAAGCCTCTAAGGTCTTTGCAGATGAACGTGGCTATAGCAGATGTCACCTCTTTTGCCCGTTTAGAACCGTTTTTTTTAAATTTTATTTTATTTTTTGTCTGTGTGATATGTAGGGGAAGGGGGGGGGGGGAGGGGAGGTTTGGAATCGGACAGGTAACGTAGTAATAATTAATTCAACGTAAGACATTGGAAATAGTCTTACTATTTTTGTTTTTTTGTCTCTAACGTCTACTTGATTTTGAATAGAAAATGGTTTAAATTAAAATATCAGAAAGCACTTTACAATTAACTGTCTGGACACAGTATGTGTATAAAAACTAATAAAAACAAATAAAAGAACCGTTTGGCCATTTCTCCAGGAAAATCTTGACTCCCGAGTTTAGCTTGCTAACCCGCTTGCTGGCCTTCACGTCAATGGTGTGTCGTTGGCTCAAATGGTTTATCATGTTTGTGGTGTTGCCTGTGTATCTGATTTCAACTTGGCATATCTTGAATATTGCAGCGGTTTTGTCAAGTACACCCTCCTTCTTTCTAAACCCGAAATGCTTCCATACCACTGATTTTCTGTTCGGAAAATCGCGAATTCTGTCAATTTCTGTCTCTTTTGTCGCACTCGAGCAGCTAGCCATTTCGCTCAGATCTGTCCGTCTCATTGTCGCTTGATTCCCGCCTGTCGCTGCTTTCAACTCACGCTTACATGGGGGTTGGAGCAGAAACATGGATTAAAGCTAGTCAAAACAAAAAATATATTTTTTAAATAATGAAATGAATATTTTTTTTGAATAAATAAATACATGTGCACATTCATTTACAAAGCGATATTAATCGATGCTTATCAATTCTAATCTTACAGATCGATGCAGTTGTATGTACACATGCATTGTCCCACCCCTACTAGCTTATGACAACATACTTTTATATCACTTATGCATGCTATCAGATACTGACATAAACTACTATTATAGCAGATATGTCAACTTTTAAAATCTTTTTTGAATTTTCTCCCAATTTGATGGCATACCTACTTACATTCCAATTATTCCTCCCTCATATAGTAGAGTCTGTCGTTGCGGCTGCACGGTCCAGCCGTAAGTAACTCTTATGACAGGTACACAACAAACTATGGTCAGAGTTTCTGATTATTACAGATTCATGACATTGTTATGACAGTTTTTTAATAACAGAATAACGTTTAAAATCATGTCTTTCTCAATAAAGTTACAAAGAACAAGTATACATTCTACAAATTACAACTGACTTGCATTTCTTTTCGCAACAAATTCTTCCTTTTCAGGGCTTGTGTCCTGTTCCTCACTCATTTTCAGGTTGTAGGCTACAAAATTTCACAGACAACTGAGGAGACACTTAACTTTATTCGATAAATAGATCAAGAACGATTGGTTTGCTGTGCACGCAGAGTGTGCGTGACCGTAGCATAAGCGCCTGTGTATCCAAGAAACGTTAAATCTGAATAAATTATTTTATTATCAGACGGACCTTCTGTGGTATTTTAATAATTCCTACATATTTCTGACCAATTCTTTTCAGCTCTTTATTATACTATGTAAGGAAATATATATGGTCTCTGAACTGCTCATTTTTAGATAGAAACTGTGGTCTTGGTTCTTGGTTTTTACAAATACGCCTATGTACCAGGTGTGTCCAAGATGTGTAAACATCTTTGGTGATTAAACTATCCTCATGTTGTGATTTTTTGATCAGTAGACTTAAGTATTTTCCCCTTAAAATTCACCAGAACTAATCATTTCACAGCTGTTCTTTAAAAAAAAATCTTCCGGGGGGGCATGCCCCTGGACTCCCCAACATGGTTGTTGTTCTCAGGGTTTATGCATCTCAACCCCCACAATGTGCAAACCAAACTTTGGTATGACATCTTGGTAAACTGGCTGTAGTAGTACTCATTTCACTATAAACCCAAAGTTGTAATATCACGCATACTGTGAGTCACACATCCATCACTTAACTGCTACAGCAATGCAAACATTTTTAAGTTATCTAGGGACTGAAATAACATGCGCATCCATGTAGTTCCATCTGTGACTTTTATTTTAAAATGCAAATATACAGGCCACTTGCGTGTTGTCCATCTGACGAACTGCAATGTTGTTGTGAAGAAGCTGGAAAACAAAAGCGTGACATATCAGCATCTACATCGCTATTAGATTGGCCTGCTTATAGTGCATGTAACGCGGTAATTGTCAAATCGTATTAGTTCGCTGTGTACTTCTAGTTATTCATTTTAAACATATTTAGTGACTTTGTAACTTTGGAAAGGAAAAGCGCGGTACTTACGTTGGGTAGACATCCGCATGTGTAACGACAACCAGGATCGGACTGAAAAAATCAGTCAGGCCGGGAATCTAGTCTCTCTGTGAGCGCTTCGTTGACTGTGCTTTCTTTCATTTGTATACCCTATGACAGACAAGGGAAAAAGTATATATCTTTATAAAAAGTATGTATAACATATATATATTTATTTATTTTCACTAGTTTCTATGTGTGTGCATCTCACACAACTCAATTCCATTATTATTACTATTTCAACATTGACTGAAATTATAAAGCTGTGACATTTTGGTCAGTATAGTGGAAATGCACTAATTGAACATGTAATCATGATGTAATTTATATGCATAAGAAACATGACCATGAAACCTGACCACCCAAAAAATGCAGATACTACACTCTACATTTTACATTTAGTCATTTAGCAGACGCTTTTATCCCAAGCAACTTACAAGTAGTGCATAAAAAACCATGGAATAGAATCCACTCTGCTCCACAGTCCGTGGAATCACCAGCAACAAGTGCCCTAGTCGAGTGTACCGTTGATGTCCTTTAAACAGCTATACAAGAAACACCAAAGTGCAGTGACTGCAATAATACTGCACTCTTGTTTTATCTTCTTAAACAGTACAATGTTATTGTTGTTGTTTAGCTAGCTTTAAAGTAGATATTATGGGGTAACGGTAACAGCATGGATACACTAATTGAATGAGCTGCATTGACGCACAGAGGAAGAGCAAATGAAGATGCCATTTGGATTATCATGACTTTGCAGATAAGATGCCAGTATTTAAAGCCTTCAGAAGAGCAGGTAGGCTAACGTTAGCTCGCTGACTAGCGCCAGTATGATGGCTGGCCAGCCACATTTTGCTTTTGCTTTGAAAACTGGCCTGACTCTGCGGGCCAATCAGCAGGCCAGGTCACCGGGAAAATTCCAGGTCACGACATCATCACGCAACTGAAAAGGAAGGTGCCGGTATTTCCTGTGCATTTTTGTAGTTTTTAGCTGCCAGAATTAATGGGATGGTCCATGTTCCAGGTGATTTCATGAGAATATTCAAATATTATGAAATGGCAGGTATTTTAAAGTAATCTGTTGATATATTTAATATATTAATTGTTGATTAGGTATTGATTGTGTTGTTTGGTACATGTTAACATTATTAATTATTATTGCAAGGTTCTGTAAATGGACATTCTGTACTTGCCCTTCATATTCTTCTTTTGATCATGAATCCAAACTGCTTGAGTATTTAAAAAAAAGAATATTTTGTTTGCACTGTCCCAATACTTATGAATGGCACTACAGGTACGGTGAGCACCATAATGCATTGGACAGTGACACATTTATTGTTATTTTGGGTTTAAGCACTTTGAGTTTGAAAGGATACAATGACAATGAGGTTGAAGTGCAGAGTGTTCATATCGGATGAACCGTCTAGAAATTATAGAACCTTTTGTACATAGTCCCCCCCATTTTCAGGCATCAAAAAATATTGGAGTTTAACATAATGTAGAATAAAGTCATAATTTTTTTATATTTGGCCGCATATCCTTTGCATGCAATGACTGCTTGACTGCAGACGCTGGTTATCTTCCCTGGTGATGCTCTGCCAGGCCTGTACTGCAGTCATCTTCAGTTCCTGCTTGTTTTGGGGACTTTTTGCCTTCAGTCTCCTCTTCAGCATGTAAAATGCATCTTCAATTGGATTCAGATCCGGTGATTGACTCGGCCAGTCAAGGATTTTCCCATTTTTGCCGTCCAATGAGGTGATGAAGTGCTGTCCAATGAGTTTGGAGGCATTTGGTTTTATCTGAGCAGATCAAATATTTCTGTAGACTTCAGAATTCACTTTTCTACTTCTGTCTGCAGTCATATCATCGATAAAGACAAGTGAGACCGTTCCACTGGCAGCCATACAGGCCCAAGCCATAACACCCCCTCCACCATGTTTCACGGATGAGGTGGTAGGCTTTGAATTATGAATTATTAAATTATTTCCTTTTTTTCTCCAGACTTTCCTCTTTCCATAACTCTGGTACATGTTAATCTTTGTCTCATCTGTCCACAAGACTTTGTTCCAGAACTCTTGGGGCTCTTTTAGGTGCTTCTTAGCAAACTTGTCTTTCTGTTCTTCAGGCTTATGATTGGTTTGCATCTTGTAGTGTACCCTCTGTAGTCCTGCTGGTGTAGTCTTCTATGTATGGTAGACTTTATGACACATCTACACCTGCATCCAGCAGAGTGTTTTTGATCTGTTGGGCCGTTGTCAGGGGGGGGTTTCTTCACCATAGAGAGTATTCTCTGGTCATCCACTACAGTGGTCTTCCTCGGTCTACCGGGTCTACTGCCCTTTTTAAGCCAAGAATCAGTTCTCTGTGCTGCTTGAACGCTGATGCACTGCTCTTTGTTTGCTCACGGCTTGTGTTAAAATAAAATTGCTGTCATTTTGCCACGCCCTGCTGCTGCTAGGCATGCCTAGACTAAGCTAGGTTTGCCCTGCTTACAATGTTTTGCACGGTTGTTTTTTGCACGGGTATACTAGCTTGTGTGCTGTTGCAAGCTCTGCTGCGTGACTGGCATCCTATGCTTTCGTTAAGGCAGAGGTCTTCTTGGAGTTTACTAAAAGCCGATTCCTATGTCATGTAAAGCTAAGTTGATGCCAAATTCAGTATGACTATTTAAGACGTGCGGACAGTCCATCCGTGTAACCTGGACTTTATTATCCTCTTAGCTTCAATGTGTTTTATTCAAAATTTGCCAACCGGTTGTTGCTATCATTTTGTTAGTAGCCAAATACGCCTGTCACCTTGCCAACGTTTTACAAAACGGGAGTTAGATAAGTGTTACTTTCTAGCGGTTAAAGGTATAGGAGTTGTGCGTGCTATCGACTGCTTTGCTTCTCTACACGGTTCTTGTTGGCAGTACAATTTAGAATATGTAAAGTGCGCTCTTTTATTTCAGAGCAGAGGTTTTGGTTTCTTTGTTTTCCTCTCAAACCTATGAGTGTCTCACCCTAAGGTTTAGAGTTATTTTCATTTCTCTCCTTCCTTTCTTTTTGTTCACTCTACTAGAGTGAACAAATCTAGAGTTAGATAAGCGTGACTGCTTATTTATTTTGTTTTGCTCGGATATCGAGCACCTCACTTTTTATCGCAAGGTTATTTGTGTTCTCCTTATTTTCCCCATCCACTACAGATTATTGTCCGTCTTAGTGGTGTTCGTGGAACACTTTAAGAGTCCTTATCTGTCGCACCTGGACCTCCAATATTTCCTCCGTGTCTCTGGCATAGAGAACCCCTACAGTAAAGTTACATTGTTGGTCGATTAGCTAGGCTAACGTTACTCATTAGCTGATTTACTGTCAGGAGGTTCGCAAAAGCTAATAGGCTATGTAATTGTGACTAATTCAGGACATTTTGCTAGTTTATACTGCTGCTGCTGCTGCTATGTTGTGTTAAATGTTAGGTATTTGCATCCAGTTGGGAAACGTTATGTTGTACATTATTACCGAGAGATACTCTTATTGTTGTAGCCTAGCTACTGCAAAATTGAACCCGGAAGCTAAACTTCAGTTCTCAAGTTGGCCTATTGTCGCTCATGGTGGTTAGCTCAAATGCTTATGTAATACTATGCATTCTCTGGCAGCCTACCTTAGACACAAATACGTGTCACCTTTTCTTGTCTAACATCCGAACCGTAGTTGGAGACATAGTGGAACCGAAGCTGCTAGTCGCTTGTTATTTTTCAGTTTCAGGACCGAGCTGCTAGCTCACAGCTTAGGGGTAATGTTACTTATCAACGTTACGTTCCCATGCAAATGGAGAGGATGCAGGTTTCGTTCATGTGGCTTTGTATTTACACCAATGTACGTTATACAGCTTACAGTTTAGAGGGAGAGACCTTAAAACCAGCTGCAAAATGCACTCTTGACTGTTTTCCTTCTGTCTGCCCTCACTCACACGGACCAATCTGGATATCTTACAAAGGTACACTACCCATGATCCCTCATTAAAGCTGCATACCCCCGTTAACCATCAGATGGCTAGCAACTATGCTGCGTTCACACCAAGGAGGTAGACCGAGCGAGAGTTGAAACTTCGGGGCTGGAGCGTCCGCGGTTGTAATTTATTAGACAGACTGCAGGCGCTCGTTGAGTGGCCGGAGGTCAGTGGAGTTTTTGCAGACCGTTTGCTGGGCAAGTCATTGTCAGACAGACAAAATCGAAAGTCTCCCTTTTCTTTTTAGATTGTGTATGCCTAGGTTGTCGGGACCCAGTACACTCTGGGCATAGGCTACGTTGTGTGACTTTGGTTGCTGGGCTGACTAGAAGCACTGCTGTGCATGCATGATCACTTTCCCTTGTGGAAAAAAAATTATAATAAAACTCCAATAGGGCAAAGCGCCAGTTGCATATCAAATCTTAAATCTTTCGTTCACATGGTAGCAGTATCATCGAGATGTATAAGAATTGGAGACAGCTTACCGGTTCCATGAATTCCTATGGGAGCTGCTCATTGCCGCATGAAGCCAATTCATGGAAGCTGCCATGTTAGACTTTGGGGCTTTTTAGAACCAAAGCATGCGTACTGGCTAAATGTAAATGCTACATTACTCTTTAGGAATCGTTTTCACATTACGTATTTCTCAATGCGTGCTCAATGCAGCTAAAGCAAAAGCAGCGTTTACATAATGGCTGGAGTTGACAACTAGGCTAAACCGTGGGAGCTCATCAGATGGCAAGTTGTCCGTATTTCCACCATTTAAAAAACACACCATCTTCATAGCCTATTTACTTGGCTATACCATTCTTCAATTGTTCTTCAAATCATTTCATTTTAATGTTCTTGTCTTATCACAGGGTATATTATGCTGGGAAACAAAAGCAATCAATTGGTCCACCATGGATGTTTAGTTGGTGGCAGTGCATGACACTTGTACAGAGGACTTGATAAAATGGTAAATATTGTTGCAACCGAAAACTTAAATAAATTTGTAATAATAATAAATTAAATACAATTTGCTTTTGTTTTCAACATACGATTTATTCTTGAAAATGAGCATGGCCTTTAAACCTTTAGCTTATGTGCTCTCTGCAGCTAACTAAAAGCTGCAGCTTTGCGTGTGCCTACTTTAGGCGCGCATTTCATTTTTGGAGGTAGAGTTGGTGGAAGAGTTCTTAGCGTTTGGAAAGTACGGAGGAGGATACCATTATGCTTCAGTTTGTAATCGATATTAGTTTGAGTTTTAAAATCCATATCAGACCAGTAAGACGGATTTGCTCCTAAGGTAAAAATCTTTGTTGCCACTAAGGGGCAGAGAGGGAATTTTCCACTTTTTCCTCCTTTAAGCACTCGGCTAACAGCCGGTTAGCTAATTTGGCAACCTTCTTGCTGACGGGAGGTTATTAGGTTTTTCGCCCTGTCATAAGAGTCTGCTTCCATTATTAATTAGCTAACCGTAGCCTACTATAATCCGCTCTCAGCTTTTTCCTGAGATATAAATAAAAATAATAACAGTTCTTAAAATAATTCAGAAGTGGGTGGGAACCTGGCAAATGAAATGTGAAGCTCTACATGTGGGAATAAAAAACCTAAGACAATACTTGATGAGGGGAACAAATCGAAATGTGCTAAATTTGAAAAATTTGGGAATTCTCTGAGCATTGGATTTCTGACTACGGCTCATAGCTTTAACAAAACAAACCTTTATCGTGCTCAAAGGCTCAGGAGCGCTCATGCATCGTAAAGCTGCTGCTATTAAGTTTCACACATCTGATGGATTGCTGGATATTGCATATCGCTGGATTGCCGGGTTAATTTCTTATGGCAAAGCTTATTCTGCTTTATAGGCTATGCATATCTGGTGGAATGTTGGGCTTATTGCTTTATTCTAAAGGAAAACCATTTCTAATGGCTAGGCATTTTAATGGTAATCAAATCCTTATGGCAAGTTGACACTAATCGCTCGCTTCTGATAGTATTCCATATGGCCGCAGTGCGGCCTAGCTTCAAATCGCAAGGTTCAGGTGAAAATTAGAATGACTAGGTCGATCCAGGAATACAATAGCATTGCATTTCATCACATCATCTCTTGAAGTGAGTGGGGTATTGGCCGAGTTGTATAGTGGATGCTCCACTCGTCACATAACATATCCGAGTCAGACTGTCTCCAGCAGTTTTGGGGGGGTTTTTGCTACCGACATCCAATATGAGTGTTGCGATGACCGTGACCCCCTCATAAGCCTCTGTTCATGAACGATGCCGGCAACGATGCCGGCTTTTGTGCAAAATTCTGTCATCTCTGTGCTGTTAACGTTTGCTACTTGCTTAAAAATATATATAATAATAATAATACATAAAATATGGTGGTTACTGGGTACTGACAACAAATTACTATTTCCTTTTTCGATCCCGCTGTCATCAGCTTTCTCGTGCAGTGGTTAATGGGGATATTGATTCAGGATCTTCAGGAATCAACAGGTGCCCTGTTGTTACACATAGCTTTTCTCACTAGATAGTATAAGCCACACAGCCAGGGCAGCCAAGCTACACATAGCCTACATAGGCGTCACATTACGTAGTACGGCTAATGTCTGATCCAAGAACACAGCCATGTCTCTGTGCTGGAGGGATATTTATATGGTCTTCCTGATCTTCAGGAAACAGCAGGTGCTCTGCTGTACACATAGTCTACTGTCACATAATTTTAGTATGGCCAATGTCTGATCCAAGATCACAGCCGCATTCTATCTCCATGTCAAAGGGATATCGATATGGTCTTCCTGATCTTCAGGAGACGGCAGATGCTCTGCTGTACACATAGTTTACTGTCACATAATGTTGGTATGGCCAATGTCTGATTCAAGATCACAACCATGTCTTGCTCCGTGCTGGAGGGATACTGATATGGTCTTCCTGATCTTCAGGAGACAGCAGGCGCTCTGCTGTGCACACAGCGGGGTTGGGCACTGGATGATTTGTTGTTTTGGGGGGTCATCCCCCCCCTCTCTAATGCAGCGCCCTTCTTAAGCGAAGAATCCGTTCTCTGTGCTGCTTGAACGCTGTTGCACTGCTCTTTGTTTGCTTACGGCTTGTGCTAGAGAACACCAGAATTGGCAGGTTCGCCATTGGCGTCCCGTTCGCTTCACAAATGAGAGCAGGTTCACACTGAGCACATGTGACAGACGTGAAAGAGTCTGGAGACGCCGTGATGAATGTTATGCTGCCTTCAACATCATCCAGCATGACCGGTTTGGTTTAATTGACTTGGTGTTATACTGTGACGATTAAGTGTTCCCTTAATTTTTTGAGCAGTGTATAATTATATGCTGTGATTGCATTAGGTTATTAAATGTTTACTTGCACCTATTGTTTTTATTATCCTTTACCACTATGTATGACACATCAGGACAATTAGGCCTAAATGTTATGACTGAAATCTTTTAGACTACTACTCTGTATGCCAACAGTGTATAGTTTCATATAATTCATACTATTTAGGTGTACATGAGTGATTTTCATTGGTGGTGGTGGCATAAGCCTAGGCCAGTATAGGCTACTCCTTGTATGGATGATTCTACTCTGCAAATTAAGAGTAGAATCTATGATGGTATAAGTCACAATGAAAAACCACTGTACGTATGCACTCCAGCAGCAGGTTATATTTTGTTTTCAAGTGTGTACACAGTCTTCTGTGTAAAATTATCAGCATCATGTACAGAAATAGACAGAGTTATTGTGCTGCTATCTATAGCCTATGTCTAAGCCTACTCTAATGGGACTTCTATAGCCTAATACAGCAGTCGTAGGTCACTTACCATTTTGAAGTGTATGAATTAGGCTCTTTGAGAGAAGGTTTGAACCAATCTGTCCAGATATAAAAAACAGATTACTGGAAAACCCTGATAGTGTAGAGCTGAAGTTGGGCTTGCTGGTGCTCATTTGAATTTCCTGTCTTTTGATCAAGCCAAACTTCTCACTTGAAACATCGTTTTTTGTTATTAATAGATCTATAGCCTATGTCTAAACCTACTCTAGTGGGACTTCTATAGCCTAATGTAGCAGTCGTTGGTTACTTACCATTTAGAAAAGTATGAATTAGGCTCTTTGAGAGAAGGTTTGAACCAATCTGCCCAGTTATGAGTACATGTTGTTTGAAATACAGTCGACCAACATAGCTACAGAACTGTATAGCATTCAGATATAAAAAACAAAGTACTGGAAATCCCTGATAGTGTAGAGAGCTTAAGTTTGGCTTGGTGGTGCTCATTTAAGTTAAAATTTAATTTAAATGTCTTTAGTGGCTTCTCACTTAAAACATATTTTTTTATTTATGAATTGCTAATTGATTGTTCTGTTCATTTTTATAAATGTCTGTTGTACATATAGGCCTTGTCTGTACTGCCTTTAGTACTCTTATTTGAGAAAGACCTTCTTCTTTGATAACATATTTTCTGTTTCTTAGTAGGCATCATTCTCTAATGAATTGACCTGTCGCTAAGCTCCTCCACAAACCAGAAATTGTCCAATCATACTTTAGCAACCGTTACTATGTGTTCTGACCTCGGTCAAGCGGTTCGGTCAAGGTGCACTGAAACCAATGGAAAGATTGCAGTAGCTCACTGAAAATCGTAAAAAAAAAATATATATATAAATTGAGTCAGACAGGATGGTGGAAATATTTGCTTGGGGAACCTGTAATACCTACACCGGGGACCCTGAAAGATTGGGTGGGAGGAGAAATTTTTGTCCCTTTTTCGAAACCCAAAACCAGCGACAAATGCATTTGTGCTAACTTAACGTTAACTAACTTATGTAAATGTCCCAGTGCTGCTCACAAAGTAACATTAACGTTTGTGGTTCAGTCATCGAGACCGCACTGCTGTAACATTAATGCCGGTCTTGGAGCTTGTAAAGCCCGCTATTATTACCACCAGATCTGAACAGCAGCCAACTTGAGGTAACATTAAGTTATTTAACGTTATATAGCTGGCTATATAGTTAGCTACGTTAGCTCGGCTGACCAGACGTCCTCTTTTTCCTGGACAGTTATTCTTTTGTGACTGAAAATATCTGTCCTGACGGGTTTTCTAAATTCCTAAAAATGTCCGGTTAAGTTTTGCCTGTTCTATAAACCGTATATAAACAAACAGGTAGCCTTATTTTGTTCATAACGCCTGTCTAATAGTGGTGTGTCGTTTGCGAACGAGTCGGCTCTTTTAGGTGAACGTTGGGAGCTGACTCGCATATCTGAAAAGCCAATTTGTTTTGTAAATGAACACAGATAATGGTGATATAGTGGTATTATGGTCATAATTTTAGTTGTGTGCTTGTGGTCTTGGTGGTCTTCAAGTTCCATTTGTAATCAAAGAGAATAATTTTTAGGCCAAAAATAAATAAAACGGTCAGTTTAATTGTTCTGGTGCTGCAGTTTTGCACATTTATTTATATGCAATTATTTATTTTTCTTTGTTATGACGCACTATTATGTTCTATTTTATGAGTGTCTATTTTGTTTTGAAATGTCCAACTACGCACTGTGTTTATTGTGCAATTTATTTCTAGACATAAAAATGCCCTACTTTCAATGCACATGTGTAATAGCGTCTTACAGTTTTTACATTTATTTAAATAGTTTTTATAACAAACAAAATGCAAAATAATGTTATTTTGGTAATTATAAGGTAGAGTAAGATTCCTTTGAACAATTTAAGTGATAGATGTGCACAAACACCAATCATAGGTCAAAATATCGTTAACTTTGGCCGATTTAGAAAAACCGGAAATGCTACTGAATGAAGAGCCGTTTGGGAGCCGAAAGAGCCGGTTATCTCTTATTGGTTAGCTGAGCCAAATGATCTGACTCACTGAAAAGAGCCGGAATGCTCATCACTACTGTCTAACATTACCCGTCCCCCTTTTTGAAATCGAAAATATGGTCACCCTGACGTGACTTAGCGAGCTAGCTATTCAGTAGCCTAACTCATACTGGCGTCTTAACACGACAGTTTCAGGTCACTGGCTTTGCGGGGGGTTTATATTCATAATGTTAATGATGCTTAGGTTAGTTCATTAGCCTAATCTTACCTGCAGTGCAGGAACAACACTGCTCTTCGTTATCAGCTGGTGCAGTTTCTCCAGCTTTAGACTTAAATTGACCTTGATTCTAATCACATTTTCATTTTTACACACTTTCACTTCTTGCACATACCGCTCAATTCCATATTTCAAACCTTTCTGTCTGCTTTAAGGAAATTGCTCTCTCGTTTTTCCAAAATTAACGTTACCCGAGTATCTCGGAAAGAGCCACCATGGTAATTGTTTACACTGTAAAGTTCTTACTTGAAATCAATTGTTTGTCCGAGTTTGGAACATTAACCAAAAGGGGCGGGACATAGTGATAGGTCAATTTTGATTGATCAACTTGGTTCTCTATTGAGCATGCTTGTTCTTTCCATTGAGTGTCATAATTGATGTATTCACATCGACCATAACATAGACCATACGCGTTGTAATGGAATCTATGAATTATATAAATGTATAATTGTTTAATATACTTTCACTAATGGCTTTTATATCTATGGTTATGTGTTGTCTTTGTCCTTTATTGTTTAGTTGTATAAATTGGTTGAACACCTGTGCCAACTACCAATTGTACTAATTGGAAAACACCTGTGCTAACTTGATAGATCTGCATGCCATAATGATCTTTAGTAGACTATGTCACTTTTGCACCTAGAAGAGCGAACCTGAAGAAGAACTGTGCTTCCTATCAACGCATTGAGATAATTAAAATACTATATTTGTTTTTGAGTGTGCGGTCTGCTTACACTGAGCCATCATTAATTAATTTTTGCCTCAGAAATTGGACAAGCCCAGTGTTTTTTCTTCATAGATTTATTCTTGCTGCAACCAGCACCTCTGCATTGAAGAAACACGGAGTGCACTAGGCTGTTTTTCCATTTGTATTCAATAACCAGAATCTTATTAAAAAGCTTTAAGTTGTAATGGTTCATTCGTTTCCTTTCAGATAATGCAGATTATGACCAGAAGGTTTCTGGGAAGACTGACATTGTGGCAGAACACCAATTCTCAGACGCCGATGACTCAGAAGGCGCAGATGATGATGGGGATGACATTGAGGAGGAAGATGACGATGATGACGAATATGAGGGCGACTCCACCCCGAGGACCCGTTCCAGGAGCGCAAGCCCCCGCTCCTACACAGTTACATCTCTCTCCACCTCCCGGGATCCTGCTACCGAATTATCTGGCTCCGCCCCGAAACCCCCTCTCTTCAGCTACTTCCTCACCCTGCCCAGCATCCAGATCACACAGCTGGCAGGTGATTCCTGCTGCTCCGAAGGCCAGATGCACCTGCAGCCAGCCCAGTCAAATGAAGAGCATGGGAAAAACCTGGGTGTGCAAAGCTCCATGGAGGAGGACGGTGGCTCCACCTCCTTCGATGTACCCCCATCCCACCTTTTGTCTCCAGTTTGTTGCTGCTCTCCCACCAGAGAGTCCTCCCCCACCTCCCGGAGATACCTGTCCCCGAAAAGGGATCTGTCACTGCGAGGAGGCATGTCGTCCCGGCGTGAGGCCTCCCCCCTGCGCTACATCACGACCAAGAAACGGGACCTGTCTCCAAGGGGCCACCTCTCATCCATAGCCGCTGGCAGGCCCCTGTCCCCTGGGAGGGACGTCACTGGCAAGCGGGAGCTATCACCCAGGAGCCGCCACAGGGGCATGATCCGGACTGTGTCCCCCAGACGAGGTTTACACCACCACAGTGCCCCCTGGGATCTAGGCCAGTACCTGCTGCCTGAAACAGGGCAACTGAGCCAGGTAAGCAAGAGTCACACTTGTGTCCATGGCAGTGCTTTGATTAACAGCTTGGATACCACTTCACTGTAATTATTATTATTTTAAAGCTCTAAACTACTTAATTGTTCCTTTTATCTTAATGGTATGTGACAATTCATATACCCTAGATGAGCTTAAGGTAATTGAAAGTGAAAGCTGCTGAGTTACGGATTATACTGTATGTTTGTATCATGTTATTCACCTATTTTTCTGTAACGAGAAGCACAATTATTTTTTCTGTTAAACCCACTTGGCTACAATGGTTAAGAAAACTGAATAGGCAGGTCAAATGATAAATGGAGTATAACCTATCAATGGCCTGGATCAATCAACATTTGTCTTTGCACGCGTTTAAATGCTCCCACCATGATATGATATGATATGAGCAAATTCCTTTAGTAGAAACTACTTTAGAAAGTTCTTTAGCAAAACAAAATTTTTGCTCTGTGCACTGCAGTAGTTTTATTATTTCCTGCTTCCTGTTTCCAGGAAAAGAGGAAGAGTGCACTGCGGATCTCCGGGGAGGTGACGAGTAGCCAGGATTCCCCAATGGTGGCTCAGCGGGGGCTGTTCAGCCACCTCCCCTTGCACTCCCAGCAGCAGGTGCGAATGCCCCTCCCCATGATCCCCATCGGTGGGATCCAGGTGGTCCACTCTAACATTGGCCCCGCCCAGCCCGTGCGGCTACCCCTGCGGAAGGAGGAGTCCGCCCCAGGTGATGTCCCATCTCATCTCCTGGAGGGTGGGGCCAATGCTGAGGCCACGGACGGATCACCCAGGCCACAAGAAAAGCTATTTTCCTCCCTGGCAGCTCTGACGGCAGTCTGCAGCGCACGTGGCTCTCACCAGGATCAGGTGATTGACGTGGGGGATGAGGACAGCAGGCAGGAGGAGAGCATTCAGACGTGCACCAGGGCCATTGCATCTTTGAGGATTGCTTCAGAGGAGGCCCTCGAGAAAGCCACTGAGACCATCGACCTCCATCCTCCTCATCATAATCGTAATCAGAATCCCTCAGAGGGCATGCAGGTCAGGATTCAGAACATTAGTGGCTCAGAGAGCGACGGTCCTCATACAAACATCTTGGCCACTTCCCCGGAATCTCTTGGCTCTGAGAAGGACAAGCTTGGGACCCCCGAGACTCCGTTGGGCCATAACACGTTCTGCTGTAAAAGTGGCGATGAGAGACAGTCAGGTCAACAGGACCTCAGGGAGATCCCGAAAAGCACAAAGAAGGGTAAAGAATAAGATTCTTCAAAATAAGCTATGGTATACAGGTGAACTGAATGACAAAGGGGATTTAAATAAAAACATACACGCATACAAAAACATGTCTTTAAAAAGCTAATTTACTAGAAATGATATAGATTAAATCTATGTATAGCATGTCTATTATAACCTGGTGTGCTATTTCAAGGTTCTGTTTTTATTGAAAGTTTCAGAAATTATGTTAACTTATATATAAGCCTGACCAAAATTGAGGATGGACTTTTTCTGTATTTGTTGTTGAGTTAGGTACTTTTAAATGAACAGACGTTTGTGCCTTTTTGTTACTTTTTTGCTTATATTCATATAAGCATACTAAGCAGGTCAAAAGTGTAAATATATGGAGTTTGTGTATTGGCTTTGTAATACATGTGATTTCTCTTCTTTATCAGCTGTCTGGATGATGTGAAGTATCAATTCACACAAGGTTGCACTAAAAACATATTTTTATATGAGTGAAGTTGATTTGCCTGCGTGTACGGCAGCAGTTCTGTAATGAATATTTATTGTAACATTTTCATAAATTGTACAATTTTCTTAATGTTGTGGATGCTTTTTTGTATGTAACAGGTGGGGTTTATTAGGCCAATTTGAAAAAAATGTGCATTCTGTAAAATTGCTTTAAACATTATGCTTCTATATATACTTGTATATATGCCTGTATATATATTCACACTGGACTGATTTTCCCAATCTCCATGGTATTTATTAACCTTTTCCTCACCTGAGTATACTCTTGTGCAATCTGCTCTTTTGCAGTATATACCTGGGGTGTTTGTTTACTTTCTTACAATTTTGCCAATTGGCTGAACACTATCACTTTTTGAACTATTCATTGACATAACAAAATTCAAGATAGAATTAGAAACTTGTTCAAAGTAACAAGAAATCAAAGCAAGTGTTATATTTTTAGTAAAAAGTCAAATATTGAATATACTTCACATATGGTAATTTAAGGCATTATATTGCCTGAAATAATATTAAATTGATGCTTAAAACATGAAAACTGATATGTTATCACCCTGACCTTTTTTCCAGAGAAATGCCCACATATGTATGCTCATACAAGTGTGGATGGTTACTGAGGTCAAGCTATTATTTAAAATACCCTGGGGGGAAGACTGGAAAGCTAGTTCATAGTACTTTAGTGTTATACACTGTATACACTGCAATTGTGAATAGATCAACACCTGCATATGGTGATTTTATTATGAATGCTTGAAAATGACCTTTTTGCCAGATTGACCCCAACTAACTGCTAGTTGCGGCTCAAAATTTAGAAGTGTCCAGCATTAAATTAATGAATGTGCACTTTTTTCCCCTTTTGCTCTGACTGAAATAGTTGTGAGAGTATTAAAGGTATTTGGTTTTCTGTGAATCACTCAAGGTACTTGTTTTATTGAAATTAAAGGGAACATTCCAGCTAATTTAAATCATCTCATAAATGATTATACACACAACATACTGTACGTACATGTGTGTGAAAAGAGCTTGTGGGCAAGTCATTCCCTCACCAAGCGCCAGTCAATCTAATAAAATGCTTTAGTGTTTTTCATGGTTTGTCATTGCATAAGTCTATACATAAAATGAAAGGTAACCCGCCAGAGTTGGTCTGCAGTCGACCCCCAAGTAAATTTGGCCATTTTGCACTCATGTGCATGTACAGTACTCTGATGTATGTGTGTGTATGATCAATCATTTAATTCAGTCTCATTTTTGTCAGCTTTCCCTGGAATTTGATTCACTGTATTAACTTTTTTTTTTTTTAATTGTATAGTCTCCAAGAGGAATAAAAGCACAACTGTGGTTAAAAATTGACAGGAGAGAAAAAATGGAAATTGAAAAAAGAAAAGGATGTTTGGTGAAAAATTGTAAATAAAATTATTATAATTATAAGGAAAAAAAAGGATTGTTTTAAAAATTATGGTACAGATAAAATGGATTGTTTTAAAAATAACACAATTACAGCAAATTGCATGTTACAGTATGTATGCTCAATTACATTTACGTATCTCTTACTATGATGATGTAGGGGCTGGAGTTTTTACCTCTGGAAGGGATATATCTCCATTACATTATAGTTATAATAGGAAAAAAGTTGACAATAAGCACTACTGTAATCGTAAATATTTTGTGTATTTCATAGTTTGATGTGTAAATGTGGAAAAAACCCAGCTATTACACTTTAGTTGAACAGTGCTACCCTTTACACATTATTCTGTCAATCAGGAGTTCCATATTTATATGTATTTTTTTATTTTCCCTAAAAAAGACATTGAAAGTTAACTTGTAAGTTATCATACTGCATTCTGTCTCTTTTTCAAGTTTTTAAAAAGCTCCTTTGATGCGCAGGGCTCCTGTCAAGGTTTTATCTTTGATCAATCCCATGTTGCCATGTTGTATGTGGAAAATAATTTTGCAGCCAATTTCATATCACTGTTTCTCTCCTGGTTCTATGTATATGTAAAATATACTTATCTGTGATCCAGTAAGGATACTTACAGTCAGCATTCTGATGGTTTTATGTGTTTGTTGCTAAGACCAGTGCGCCTTTCGATATATAGACTACTTTATAATCCATACAGAAGATGTATATTACAAAGATATGCTCTGACATTACATTACATGTGTTCCTGTGTTCTGTGAATTAATACTGTTTGGTGCTGCTCTCACTGGAGTTTAGATTTGGGTTGCTATTACGAGAATCTGCGGTCCTTCATTCTGAAATATAAATCTTTTTTAATGTCTGTTGAGGTGCTGTGTTCTTTATTTAACATATGCTGCCTATCCTCTCTATAACAGCTGCAGAGGCAGAAAAACGCGTAGGCTTACTTGTTGCTGCTGTCTAATATATAAAGACAAAAAATCACACCAATTTATACTTCCACTGACAAAAACTAACCAGGTTGTAAATATGAAATCTGAACATACAAAAATGGCAAGTTACTCACGCATAGTCTACAAAGCACTGGCTGTAAATCATTAATTAAAACTTGCAAAAGTATTGGTATCAAAATGAGGCCAAGCTACAACAAACAGTATTACCTATATCGTAGCTCACACTAATTAAACTAGCTCTATTCCAAAGCAATGCTACCCAATCTCTCCTAAATTATTTTATATAACTTGGCCGTGTGTTTTTTCGTCTAACCATCTGAACAGAATGTGGTCATTGAAACTTTGTACCACATCATGTACCAATGGTGATCATTTATAGTGTAAATAATCTGCTACATGTGTTACACTTAGTACAATATAGGCTAGTATGCTTGAACAATGGTCTGCGTCCAGTGATTTGGGTGTATGAAAAGCACAGCATGCTTTTATTATTATTTGGAATATTTGTATTTGAATAGGAACCTGTGTGGTCCTACAAAGCCTAGATATTGTTTTGTTCAGAAATAACATTTGTTATTATTTGACATGATAAAACAATTAGAACTACTTTAGTTATTTGGCTCCATCTGATCCACAAACATGCACTAGGCTACAATAATGTGCCAAACATATTGTATAGGTTTGTTCCATTCAATATTTAGGGTATTTACTAGGTGTTCATATTTAAAATTTGTATCTGTATTTATTAATCTCCTCTTTCTCTATTGTAAATGATGTGTCTTGGTATAAATGTATGTTTGTGAATTCAAATGTTATGTGCTGCTAGAAAAATTCCTACCACCATAGAACATTTGTATTTTTTTTATTTTTTAAACCTGTACATTTTCTAAAATTAACTTCACAACCAAGTTTAAACATATCTTTTCAGGAGTGTCCTGTTTCCTCAACTGTTTAAAACAATTATTCAAATTAAGTGTTCTTCCATGAGGCATTTTTTGACATCTGAGTGACCACATTCTCTTCAGATGGTAAGATGAAAAAACACAGGGCCAAGTTACATTAAATAATTTAGAAGAGATTGGGTAGCATTGCTTTGGAATAGAGCTAGTTTAATTAGTGTGAGCTACGATAGGTAATACTGTTTGTTGTAACTTGGCCTCATTTTGATGTAAATACTTATAACGACAGTCCTAGTTTTTGCAAGTTTTAATTAATGTCTTACAGACAGTACTTTGTAATGTAGAGAATATTCATTTAAATCTATACACGGGGCATCACTTATGTACTCCACTTCAGCGTGACGGTGTTAATTAAACACTGTTTAATTAAGACGGATCACATGCAAGATATGTTCTGTATATGATGCATTAAACCTTACGCAGCGCGGTGGATGGCTTACAGCCATCCAAAGTAAAATGGTAACACAAAACCTTTATAACACTTAACCATTCAATATCACAGTTACATACATCCAGTCACAAACATGTCGCGGTTGCTAACGGATATGCTATGCCCATGTTACAGCCTTACTTAAATCAAGTCCTTTGAATAGTTTACGCCATCTGATTGCACATTCACAATAAAAGGGGAAAGGTTCGCAGGGTTGCGATAGGGGAGCCGGTCGCCTGATCTTGGGTCCCTGGAACTGGTTTCTTTCGTCGTCAGGGTTGCAGTTCGTAAGGGTAGGTAATGGAACCAGTCGCATTATTTCTCCCAAAATATGCAGCGTGATCCTACTGCAGACCGCTTGCCTCTTTGGGGACTCACCGGCGGTGCTGTGCTGCAGGATCAGTGGGTGCGTGGTCCGCTTAGTGGTTCTTCTTGACCACCGGGTGCTCGCAATGCCTCCTTGCATCTCATCTCTGGTCCTCCGTGGCCGATAACGGGGATAGATGAGCCCATCTAGCTCATGCTTCCTTGTAGAGCGTGGGCTCTTCCCCGGGCGTGCAGGCCACACGGGGCGGTGAGACGAGACAGTGAAGGCCCCAGCAACTTGAGCAAACAACTGAACTGGGAGAACTGGGGTTAAGAGCGGCCGTGTTGCCCTTTTTATGAACTTTATTGCCAGTCTTGCATTTCCGCTGCATGGCATTACAATGCGGAAATCACAACTGGGACGCCCTACGTCATTTGCAATGTGGAGGAGGAGCTTCCTGTGGAGTGTATGGAATCGTAGTTCCTGTTGCCCTACAGTAAGCTATGCGTGAGTAACTTGGCATTTTTGTATGTTGAAAACAGTTTTTGTTCAGATATCATGAGTTTTTGCACTGTGTTATCATCAAGTAGCTAACTCATGATATATAAATGTATGAATTATAAGATAAGGAAATGTAGAGAAACCTGCACACACAAGACATGTAAATAGGCTACACATGCATTCTAAATTAAAAAAAGACATAGGCGTGGATTCTGTCCTTTACCATGAACCACAAATAAATGAAAGTAAGTACAATATTATGGCATGTTAGCAAATAACAAAGTCGCTGTGCGTACCCTATGCAAGACAAGGGGGTTTTCCATGTAAAAGCATTGTGATTTATTAAGAGTTAAACGAGGCAACAACTTCATTTTATGAGAAAAGGCAACGTATTTAATGTAAATGTGGTAAATGACAAATGTTACAGGCCCAGTGGGAGAATCAAAATGACGGAAGGGCATTTGAGATGGTAAATATTTTACTATTAAATGATGTAACGTTACCCTACTGCTAATAAGTAGGCCTACAGCTGGCTACATAACATTACGTTATTGTTATAGTATCATAATACAGAAAGCTATGTAGGCCAGCCTATATAGGATTCTTTTTCATATGGGATTAGTTTCTTCATAGTAAGTTACTCTGTAATTTCATCCAACGATTCGGACGGCCTGTGCCATCATGAGCATGTTTAAAAGTTAGTCTTATTTCTACCTGTCCCCAGCCGCGTAGCTGTGGGTGGGCCCGGGTGGGCCTGGGCCCACCCACATGCACGTCTGGCCCACCCACAGCCAATCAGCGCGTCACAGCGATTTTGAAGTTCCTGACTGCTTTCGCGCTCCTTCTCAGCCAGTAGCTAGCGCAACTGTACTGTAGGCTACCAAGTTGATTGCAAAATTTAAAAAAATAGCAAAATGGCGAAACAAACTAGTTTGTTTAAATTTCTAAAACGAGTTCGCACAGAGGATTCTGCTGAACTACAGGCGTCTACCTCCGAATCCATCCAGACACCGACTGCAGCTGCCGCTGCCGCTGCCGCTGCTCACAGTGATTCTTCCCAGCAAGCGGCGCCAGAGTCAGCATGCGAGATGGCTAACGTTATCACAACTGGTTTCAAAGAACCTACAACATTGACCTCAGCCTCAGGTGGAACAGACTTAAAGTTAGCAGCACCACCATCAGACTTGTCAGGTATAGATGAGCCCCCGACACAGCCCAAACACAAGGTGTTCCCAGCCACCACTTTTTTGTCAGGCAAAAGTAGGAGTTTTTCCGCCCGGTGCTATGACCGATTTCATTGGATTGAATACAGCACATCCAGAGATGCAGTGTTTTGTAAGGCATGTCGCCATTTCCCTGAAGTGACAGGCGAAGATCGATTCGTAAAAGAGGGATTTAAGGACTGGAAGCATATTTCTCAGTTTTGTGTAAAACATGAGGCTAGCAAACAACATGTTTCAGCATTGGCAAAAGTAGAAGGCTATAAGCAATGCCACCAGTCAGGGAAGGGAAATATTATTAACCAGCTTAACAGGGATGCTGCTAATCGATCATTTATAGAACGAAATCGAGAACACATAAAAGTTGTGATAGACCTCGTTTTATTTTGCGCCAAGCAAGACATACCTTTGCGGGGGCACCGCGAAAATGCGGAGGCATTGAACAGGGGGAATTTTTTGGAATTATTCAAATTAATTTGTACTTATGACCCCGACATAAAAATGCGCCTGGACGAACTACCGAAGAATGGTAAACTCATGAGCCCTGACATACAAAATGAGTTGTTGGAAATAGCTGCATCTCTACTCATCCGGAAAATAAAAGGCGAATTACATGATCAGCCGGATACATATTATGCTATTCTCGCAGATGAATGTAAAGATCTCTCCAAGAGAGAACTGGTGGCTGTCTGTGTTCGATATCTACACAAAGGAGTGTTGAAGGAGAGGGCTGTGGGTTTTGTAGAGACAGGGGACATGACTGCAAATGTAATATCAGAAAAGATTTTACAAGTACTGGAGGCACTAGAGCTTGATCCCGCATTATGTGTTGGATTTAGTTTCGATGGAGCATCGGTGATGTCCGGCAATAGAGGTGGGGTTCAGGTAATTCTGAAGCAAACGTTCCCCCACGCTGTATATGTGCACTGTAACTCGCACCGTCTCAACCTTGTGCTTTGCGCAGCATCCAAGGCATCACCCAGCGTCGCAACATTTTTTGATATTTTGAACTCCTTGCATAGTTTCATGAATGGGTCACATAGACATGCAAAGTTTATAGAAATACAGAAACAGCTCCGCCCACATAAACCAGCGCTAGAGCTTGAGTGGGGCTCCGATACACGGTGGAGTTCCAGGTCTGGTTCAGTCAATAAGGTTTTGAGTCTTTTTGATGCAATATTAGAAACGCTTGCCGAATTTTCTGAGAGCACTGGTCAGACAAAAATCGAGGCTGACTCTCTCTTACAACAAATCCAGAACAAGAAATTTGTATTTCTTCTCGTAACATTTAATATGTTGTTTGAAATGAGTGACTTCGCCACGAAGGGCCTGCAATCCGCCACGTTATCTATAACAGATTGCATACATCTAATCGAGGGACTTAAGGAGAGCTTCACTGCATGCAGGGATAATTCCAAAAATGACTTTGACAAAGTAATGAAACTGACGGAGGATTTGATGTTGAAATACGACATTATGAACTGGGACGTCACTGCCTCCCGAAAGAGGAAGATGCCAGCCAGGTTCGGTGACTCTCATGTGGAATCGACAATGGGCAAAGCGACCGCTGTGAGGGACAACTCTGATTTGAGAAGATTATATAATGACATCTTGGACAGGCAGATAATGGAGCTAGACACTCGTTTCCAAGCAGACTCATATGGGCTGATGAAAGCCGCAGCGGCCTGCATGCCCAGTTCCGAGACATTTGGCGAGATGGCAGCAATACAGTCACCCAGTGCCCACTTTGGAATAACAGTGGAGGCTGCAGAACACACTGTTTTTGTACAGCAGCTAAAGAGAAAGGAGGAAGATGGCAGGCTCTTTCCATCACTCATGGAAGTTATGGACACCTGCCCAAGTGACATATTTCCAAATATGAATTGTCTGCTGAGGGCACTCATTACTCTACCGATGACCAGTTGCTCTGTGGAGAGACTATTTTCTACAGTCAATCGAATCAAGACAGACAACAGGGCATCGATGGTGACTGGCCGTCTGAATAGTTTATCGCTCCTGTCATTTGAAAGGGAACTGGCCGAGTCTTTGCAGCATGACGAGATCATCTCAGTGTTCAATACCAAGCCCCGTCGTCTCCTGCTGTGATCATCAAAAAGGTAGGCTAATTCACATTTCACTAATTTGTAATTGTAATGAAGCCTAGCTATTTGGTGCGTCAATATAATATAATTGTTTATATTTTTTACTTTTTATTTGGGTGTTATTTGGATTTGACACACAGCTGTTGTCTGCTCGATCATGCCTTTAGACTACAAGTGCTCTGGCCGCCGTTCCAGTCATGTGGATGGGATAAACCTGAGGCCGCCGACCGCCGAGCCAGTCATGTGGATGTCAGTTTTACACACATTCTGAGGCCGCCGTGCCTATGTTTTTGTTTTTACTGCTAGTTTATGCTTATGCTTATGATTAATTAGTGCATTAAAAAATAAATAAAATCATTAAAGTTTCAGCTCAGACCCCACGCTTAATGAGTCTCCCCCTGGCCCACCTACATTTCTCCAGGCCCACCCACACAATAATTCCTGGCTACGCCACTGCCTGTCCCTCTCCTCGCCAAGAACAGAGCAAAAGGCGGCGCATGAGAAATTCCACAGCAGTTTCCTTGAATATAAAAGGCATATCATTGCGGACATATCATTGCCTGGGCGGCCGCCATAACAGCTGTTTTGCATGCAGAAGCTTGTTTTGCTACTTCGTCTGCCTGACATTTTATTATGGCCAACTGGTCTGGTTTTAGCATTGCCAATATTAGGTCCAAAATCTCTTCTATATCTCCCAATGAATAGACATTTGCCCATTGATTTTCTTTTTCCTTTTGCATGTTATACATCCCTGACAGGCTAATTCCTTCCCTATTGCAGTGTAAATTTAACCCTAATTCTAATATCGCATCTCTTCCTAATACATTTACCTGTGTATGTTTACATACTATCAGTGGCAGCTTTGTTTCCTTTGCCCCTACTCTCAGTGACAACGGTCATGTCAATGGGGTCAGCTGCATTTTTCCCGAGAACCCTAATGTTTTTACATATTGACCCGACATAGGTAAATGGGCAGCATGTTTCTTTTGAATGCACGTACATGTGGCTCCTGTATCTATCATCATAGGTAAATTTTCCCCTTCTATTTGAACATTTATTATAGGCTCTCATTCTGCATTTTTTGTTATTAGTACATGCTATCCTACCTTACCAGGGTTCTCTGGGCACCCCTATTGGGCTCTGTGGTAGGGGGGCGTGGTTTTAGGCGCAGCTAGCAAGAGAGAGAGTGAACACGGGTGGTTTAGGGAGCCGGCACAGCTGTCGGCAATCGGGCAATTGGGGACTATTTGATTATAGGATTGTTATCAATTAACCAATTGCCTTGATTGTTCAACAGTGAGCCTGAGAGCCTTGATAAGGTGCTGCGGGGAATGGAGATGAGGAGGAACTGGATACTGAAATGTGTCCCTGTGAAAAGCGATACAAAATAAAACAACGTGAAACTGCATCTAACTGTCTGCCGTGTCTTCTTCCCCGAGCTACAAGAGCTAACTTCGCCACAGTGGTGGCCCTGTACGTGGGGAGTGAAAGGGAAGAAAAGAAAAACGGAGAATGGAGACGGATCCAAGCGGGCAGGAGTTTCCTATGACAACATTGAGCAGAGTGCTGGAGGGGCTGGCGGCAATGCAGGAGCGACAGGCTGCGGCTCATATGGAGCAGATGCAAGCCCTGCGGGAGCAGTCGAGCCTACAGACACAGGCACTGCTCCAATTTACGGCCACCGGGGAGGCCACAGGAAGGCAGAGCGTCCCCTCCCCGAAATTTAATATACCCAAAATGACGGCAGAGGATGACGCTCAGGCTTTCCTGGAAGCATTTGAGCTGGTGGCAGAAGCCTCCCGGTGGCCGATAGAGGAGTGGGCTGTGCGGCTCCTGCCCCTCCTGACGGGGGAGGCGCAACGAGCGGCGCATGGCCTGCCGACAGCCGCGAGGGCGGTGTACAGGAACATTAAAAAGGCGGTCCTCGACCGGACGGGGGGTACCCCGGAGGAGCACCGACGACGGTTCCGGGAGTGCGACCTAACAGAAGAGGACCGGCCTTTTGCCTACGCCCAGCGGCTGGCGGACGCGGCGAGGCGCTGGCTCCAGCCGGAAATAAGATCGGCTGCTGGAGTCATGGAGCAGGTGGTCCTGGAAAGATTTGTCGGGGGGTTGCCGGCGGAGACCGCAAGGTGGGTCCAGTGCCATAGACCCACCAACCTGGATACCGCCGTCACCCTGACAGAGGACCACCTGGCGCAACACCCCTTCACCCAGCAGCAGAAGCCGGAGCCGGCGCCCAGGAAGAAATTCCCCCCTCGTTCCGCCCCCTTTCCTGTTTCCCGTCCCCAGAACCCCTCCTTTGCTGCTGTGAACCCCCGTAACGCTCTGCCCTCTTTTCCCCCCTCAGGCTCAGTGGCGGTGCAGTCCGACCCACAGGGAGTGCCTCAAACGCCTGGACCGGAGTGTTGGCGGTGTGGACGGCTGGGCCACCTGCGCCGCAATTGTCCGCTTATGGAGGTGGGGCAGGTGGTCCGGGTGGTCGGACCGCCCACCTCCGCTCCCGATTCAGACGGGGCGTACTGCATTCCGGTAAGGGTGCAAGGGAGTGAACACCGGGCACTGTTGGATTCAGGGGCTATGCAGACCATGATTCACCAGAGCCTGGTTCGAACCGAGGCTTTGAGATCGGCACGTTGGGTGGTAATTAGGTGTGTGCATGGGGATCGACACACATACCCAATAGTACCAGTGGAAATTTGGATAAAAGAGAAAAAGCATATCATAGAGGCTGCGGTTAGCTCCCACCTCTCGCACCCTCTGATTTTGGGTACAGATTGGGCGGGGTTTAAAATAATAGCAAAAAAACTGATGGGGGTACGATCACGACTGGTAGGGAAGTGTGAGGTGTGTGCAGCGGAAAGTGGTGACGCGGGGTCGTCCGACACTGACGGGGGGGGGGGGCGGCTCCGGGAGAGCCTCCAGTGGAGACTCCCCAGGTGCCGGTATTCCAACCCATGGAAGATTTTCCACTCGCTCAGTCTCGAGACGATACCCTACGCTTTGCCTTCGACCAGGTGATATGTGTTGATGGTCAGCTGGTGCGCCCTGACGCTGCACGCTCTCACCCGTATTTTTGCATTATTAAGGATAGGTTATATCGAGTGAGTCGTGACACTCAGACAGGTGAGGAGACGACCCAGTTGTTGGTACCGAAAAGCCGCCGGGAAATGATTTTCCAGGCGGCTCATTTCAACCCCATGGCTGGGCACTTAGGGTATGAAAAAACACTAAACCGGATAATGGCCCGATTTTATTGGCCGGGCATCTGGGCGGACGTACGTAGGTGGTGTGCATCCTGTCCAGATTGTCAGCTGGTAAATTCCCCAGCCATCCCAAAAGCCCCATTGCGGCCCCTACCATTAATTGAGGTCCCGTTTGATAGAGTGGGCATGGACCTCATCGGACCATTTGAACGGAGCACTCAGGGATACCGATTTGTATTAGTTCTGGTGGATTATGCAACCCGGTATCCCGAAGCAGTGCCATTGCGCAATATCTCGGCTAAGAGTGTTGCGCAGGCACTGTTTCAAATAATCTCCCGAGTTGGAATCCCGAAAGAGATTCTGACTGATCAAGGCACTTCGTTCATGTCACGCACACTACGCGAACTGTACGAACTTTTGGGGGTTCAGTCAATTAAAACGAGCGTGTACCATCCACAAATGGATGGGCTCGTGGAACGTTTTAATAGGACTTTGAAATCCATGATTCGGAAGTTTGTACACGATGACAGCCGAAATTGGGATAAGTGGTTAGTTCCTCTGTTATTTGCAGTGCGAGAGGTTCCCCAGGCCTCCACGGGATTTTCTCCTTTTGAATTGCTGTTCGGTAGAAAACCACGGGGTATTTTGGACCTGGTTAAAGAAAGCTGGGAGGAGGGTCCAAGCCCCAGTAAAAACGAAATTCAATACGTTATGGACCTGCGAGCAAAACTCCATACACTGGGGAAATTATCACGAGAGAATTTGCTCGAGGCTCAGGAACGTCAGCAAAAGCACTACAATAGAGGAACAAAACTACGGCAATTTTCACCGGGAGAGAAAGTCTTGGTATTACTACCGACTTCCAGCACAAAATTACTCGCCAAGTGGCAAGGACCCTTTGTGGTCACACGACGAGTGGGGGAAGTCGATTATGAGGTGGAGCGGTCTGATAGAGAGGGGGCGAAACAGATTTATCACCTCAATCTATTAAAACTGTGGAAAGAGGGGATACCGGTCTCCTTGATATCGGTAGATCAGGAGAGAGATGAGCTGGGACCGGAGGTGCCAAATTCAAACGATCAAACCTCACCCCTTTTTGATAGCCATCTCTTACCGAATCAGAGAACGGATCTTGCCAAGTTGCAAAAGCAGTTCGCTGATGTGTTTTCCCCCCTACCAGGCCACACCAATCTGATCAATCACCATATTGAGACAACCCCGGGGGTGACGGTGCGTTCGCGCCCCTACCGACTGCCTGAACATAAAAAGAAAGTGGTTCAGGCAGAAATAAAGACAATGTTGGAGTTGGGCGTAATAGAAGAGTCTAACAGTGCGTGGAATAGCCCCATCGTGCTGGTGAGTAAGCCGGATGGATCTGTTCGCTTCTGTGTAGACTATCGAAAAGTAAACGAAGTGTCACGATTCGATGCCTATCCCATGCCTCGGGTCGATGACCTATTGGATCGGCTGGGCACAGCTCGTTTTTTTTTCGACATTGGATTTGACCAAGGGCTACTGGCAGATTCCCTTGTCTCCAGAGTCCAAGGAAAAAACGGCTTTCTCCGCTCCGGGCGGATTGTACCAATTCCGGACACTTCCGTTTGGGTTATTCGGAGCCCCGGCCACTTTTCAACGTCTCATGGACAGGGTACTGCGTCCACATGCGGCTTTCGCTGCAGCCTATCTGGACGATATAATAATACATAGTGACAACTGGGCTCAGCATGTGCGG
Organism: Ilyophis sp. 1 JC-2022; assembly: GCA_022702515.1. Taxonomy (NCBI): domain Eukaryota; kingdom Metazoa; phylum Chordata; class Actinopteri; order Anguilliformes; family Synaphobranchidae; genus Ilyophis; species Ilyophis sp. 1 JC-2022. The sequence goes on along the minus strand of CM040406.1, from coordinate 11,727,284 downwards.
CATGTGGGGGCGGTACTGGAGTCCCTGAGACAGGCGGGACTCACGGCTAACCCAAAGAAGTGTGCGATTGGCAGAGCGGAGGTACGGTATTTGGGGTACCACTTGGGAAGTGGACAGGTGCGACCTCTGGTGGACAAAACGGCGGCGATCGCGACCTGTCCACGGCCCAAGACAAAAAAAGAGGTGAGGAGGTTTTTGGGACTGGCCGGTTACTACAGACGGTTCATCCCGGCTTTCTCGGACCTGGCCAGTCCCCTGACCGACTTGACTCGAAAAGGTGCCCCAGATCCGGTTCAGTGGACGGAGCTGTGTCGGCAGGCGTTTGAGAGGGTAAAGGAAGCTTTGTGTGGGAAACCGCTCTTGTTCACCCCTAATTTCTCTCTCCCCTTTAATTTGCAGACTGACGCATCGAACAGAGGGCTGGGGGCCGTTTTGACTCAGCAGGTGGAGGGGGTCGACCGACCAGTGCTGTACATTAGCCGAAAGCTATCACAGCGGGAAGCGAAGTACAGCACGGTCGAGAAGGAGTGCCTGGCCATCAGATGGGCGGTCGGGTCCCTCCGTTATTATCTGCTGGGTCGCTCATTCACCCTCTGCTCGGACCATGCGCCCCTCCAATGGCTCCACCGCATGAAGGATACCAACGCCCGAATCACTCGGTGGTATCTGGCTTTACAGCCTTTTAATTTCAGGGTGATTCATAGGCCGGGAGCGCAGATGGTGGTGGCTGATTTTCTCTCCCGTCCGGGGGAGGAGGAGGAGGGGGGGGGGAGTTGAGCATTGGCCGGATGGCTTCCCGGCCTAAGTCGGGCGGTGGGGGTATGTGGTAGGGGGGCGTGGTTTTAGGCGCAGCTAGCAAGAGAGAGAGTGAACACGGGTGGTTTAGGGAGCCGGCACAGCTGTCGGCAATCGGGCAATTGGGGACTATTTGATTATAGGATTGTTATCAATTAACCAATTGCCTTGATTGTTCAACAGTGAGCCTGAGAGCCTTGATAAGGTGCCGCGGGGAATGGAGATGAGGAGGAACTGGATACTGAAATGTGTCCCTGTGAAAAGCGATACAAAATAAAACAACGTGAAACTGCATCTAACTGTCTGCCGTGTCTTCTTCCCCGAGCTACAAGAGCTAACTTCGCCACAGGCTCCCATGTAGTTTACCGGTCCCTGAGCTTGGACAGGGACCCAGGGACCTGCAGGCCCTGGCTGGCAATACTGCGGCTGCTGGGGCTTGTGTGGGCAGTTCCTTTTGATGTGTCCTTCTTGCCTACATCCCCATCATGTCCACACCTCAACCGGTCCTTCTGCTTAGTCAGTCAGGAACACAGACCTTCTTCCAACCCTGCTCGCAGAGCCAATTTTGTTGTGGTTCCCAAGCAACAAGATCTTCAGAATTTCTTTAAGTATTTTCAATAAAGAGGAGGCAGAATATCAGACTTTATTCTCAACCAGTGAGCACAAAGCCGTTGTAACTCTGCAGAGTGACCCCACATCATTACAATTTCAGCCATTTTTATACACAAATCTTCGGACATTACTCCTCCTCGGTGGGTGTTTCTTCCGTGGTGCCACACTGGTTTATCAAATGGTTTATCAATTTCTTATCGACTTCATTTACATAATTTGATGTTCATTGGTTGGCACTTAATTCTTCAGACTGTCATGAAATCATGGTGGTTTCCATCTGTTGGAGCTGTTGGAATCTCCCCCAAGTCTTGTTGGAAGCTTCCCCCAACTCCCCACAATACCCTTTCCTAGACCGTTAAAACATTGTGGTTGCTCAAGCTTCAAATCATAGACATAATACACAGTGATTTATGAGTGGCTAATGTGACTAATATAACAACATAATTTATAACCATATGCTTTTTGCAGTGTTGTGCAACATGCTTCTTACTTTTGTGCCTTTTTAATCTGTGCTGATTATATCTAAATGTGAATATGAAGACGTCTGATATGTTAATACATGCAGTAGTGTTATACAAGATATAATGATAATATAATGTAATTTTATAACAGTAGCTTCCTGACTAGCTAGCAGCAGACTGACGTTCAAATTTCAAAGCTAACAGAAGCTTAACGTTAGTTGTGCCTCACCACACGCACGCATATTTCCCAGAAATGACCTTTTTAGCCCTAACTAGATGCCCATTTGTCCTACCTAGCTAGCCATATGTCCCAACTAGTTGCGTTAAAATGCCAGCTAGTTCACTGGCTAATGAACAAAGTGCAGCTAGTTTACTAGCTATACTAAAATAAGGGAAGCTAGTTTACTAGCTGACACTGTGTTAAGGCCAACTAGTTAACTAGCTACATTTTTAAAAAGACATTTGCGACCTAGCTCGCTTACTAGGTGGCCGGCTCTTATGGCCAGCTAGTTAACTAGCTGCACATTGTGGCACACCGTTTTAATATTTATTCGACTTCCGTAGCTAGCTACTGTCTTAGTCCTAGCTAGTTGGCCATTTGTTCTAGCTAGCTGGCCATATGACCGAGCTAGCTACCAAAATTGCCCTAGCTAGCTGCCATTTGGGCAAACTAGCTGGCCATACAACCTAGCTAGCTGTGCCAAAAAAACTACCTAACTAGCTTACTAGTTGAGTGCAAAAGTATTTGAAAACTTATGGCATAAATGCCACCTAGTTAACTAGCTACGTTTTAAAAAGGGCTTGCGAGCTAACTAGTTAACTAGTAAGCCTTAATGTCAGCCACCTAGTTAACTAGGTGCCATTTGTGCCATGTAGCTAGTTAACTAGCTAGATGTAATTTCTTACTTTTAGTTAACTAGGTGGCCATTTTTCACAGCTAGGTGGCTTTTTACAAAGCTAGCTAGGTCACATGGCCACCTAGCTGTGGCATGCGACCTAGCTAGGTGGCCTGCGACCTAACTAGTTGGCCATACAACCTAGCTAGCTGCGCCAAAAAGCCAGCTAGGTGTCCATAAAAAATAGCCAAAGGTTATAGCGAAAAAGGAAGTTAGTTTGTCTGAAAAAAAAGAAAGCGTGCCATCTTTAAATGCATGTTAGAGCCGAAGAAAAAACGTAGCCTTTTGTGAATGGCTATGTAGAGAACATAGCCAGGGACTTAGCCAAAGGTTATATCGAAAAGTAAGTTAGTTGCGTCTGAAAAGAAAGCCTAAGAGGACTCGAAAGAAAGACTAGAAAGATAGATTTTAAATAAAAGAATATGTAACGTTTTACAAAATTAAAATGCAAAACCTAAAAAAAACGTAGAAATTGTTTTTGGTTCCGGAGTTCCGTGGATAACCTATAGATTATAGCCTGCAGAGGTGTTCTCAGTGAGACCGTGAGAGTTCAACTGCGCCATTTCGCTCCGTATCGGAGTATACACAAAACAGGGATACGCCCGACGTATTCACTTCCTGGCCCCTGTGAAATTGATGGACGTTTACATGGTCCAATGAGAGCTATACAGTTTGTGCCAAGACTAGTTCGTAAAGTAATTAATGGCAACAGCTAATGAGGGGGTTGTGCGTGCGTGCGTGAGTTTTTTTGAACAAATGTCAGGTTTGGTGGGCTGTTCAGAGCATTTTGAATAAAGTAGCAACATAGGCTGATACATACCCAGATAGCAAGGAAACATTGAATCAATGTTGAATTAACACAAAATGAAGCATTGATGTAATGTTGATCTCTGATGTTGATTCTGCGTCCAGGTGCTTGAGTTTACATTGAATCAATGCATTGAAATAATGTTGAAACAATGTTGATTTTAACAATGGAAATCAACGTAACTGATGTGAAATCTATTTATTATCAATGTAATCTATCATAGCTAATGATAGCTACTAAAATAAATAACACATTGACATTTTTAATGATTTTAAACCTCTGATTAATGGACACAATACATGCAATAGCTAGCTATAGTTTCATGCTGAAAAACGAAAGTTGAAGTGTCTCGTCTAAATATTATGTTTGTTTACTGTTCGGTCGCGGTGTGAGCTGCCATGATGATGTGATGTCAAGTTCTTCCTAGTCGGGAGGTCGGGGTTGATTTCTCGACCCCTGATTTCCGACATGGAACTCCTAGTTGAAAGGGTGTTTCCTACATTTAGTCGGATATTGGGATTCCTAGTTGAAAATAAATAAACAAATCCAGCATTAGCATCAGCCACAAATACGTTTTGCTGTTAAGTCTTATTTTGTTTATTTTCCTACTTCACCCTCGTCGTATCAAACTAGAACTTTGAACTTAACCAATTTAACCAAGAAAAAATGTATTCACTTACCACGTAACATACACACTGTAGCTATATAGGAGCGTCGTCTATAGGCTACAGCAGCGACCGCAGAAACAGGCAATGAATAATTCTAACGTTTTTTTATTTGAAAATGAAAGCACACCTGAATCTGATTAATCTGATAAAAAAATCTATGTTATTCATCAGTATAATGACCTTGGTTGTTATTGTTATATTGATACAATGTTTAAATTTCAACCTAATACATCGGTGACCATTACCATCAGAAAGTGAATATTGATTCGACCATTGAAAATTGGTTGATGACCGATACCGATGCTCATAACACAATATCAATGTTGATTCAATACTTCCTTGCTATCTGGGTATAGCTAGCCTAGAAAATAATCCACTCAGTACATAAAAGGCCCAAAATGTCGTTTAAAAGCAATTAAAAATGTGTCCAAGACGCGTTTCCAAAGCAATCTAGCCGTCTATAACCTATAATGTTTTTACACTGGTCAGCTTCATGAAACAAACCTTTCAGTATTTTGCACAAGGTGATACTTAGCATCAATATGACTGTTTAGTATCGAATTGAATGTAAAAAAATGGGTTATTCAATTTAAACAGGGTTGAGCTACAGTTGTGTTCAAATAAATAAATAACGTTAAAAAAAGTGAATAAAGTGCAAATATTTCTTAATAACTTTTAGTTCCATATTTCAAATGTAGTGGAAACATTACACATTCAATTCCAAATCAAAGCATTAACAAATTTTATCAAGTCTGCATTAATCTTTTACAGGAAGCAAAGAAAAGGAATATTAATCTGTTCAAAAAAATAGCAGTCGACATTTTTTTCTTCAAACTCAAACACTTACTGTATAAACTGAAGAAATTTTTCAAGATTTAACTTTAAATTGCTTCACTGTCTTCACAGTGTACTGTGGCTTGAATTCAGTACCCGGGAGTCGTTTGACGTACTGTCGACGACCACTAGACCCGAAAAGAACAATTTTACTCTCATCAGTCCACAGAATGATAAGCCATTTCTCTTTGGGCCAATCGATGTGTTCCGTGGCAAATTTTTGCAGATTCTGCACATGCCGTTTTTTCAACAATGGTGCTTTACGGGGGCTTCTTGCTGATAGCTTAGCTTCGATCAAACGTCTTCTGACTGTAACAGCACTTACAGGTAATTTTAGATCATCTTTGATGATGGTGATGATTGGCTGAATCTTTGCCATTCTTACTATTCTTCGATCCGTTTTAACAGTAGTTGCTCGTTTTCTTCCACATGCTTCAGGTTTTTGTTGCCATTTTAAAGCATTTGAGATCTTTTTAGCTGAGCATCCTATAATGTGCTGCATTTCTTCGTACGTTCTCCCCTCTCCAATGGGGGGTACGTTTTCCCCTCTCCGGTCGATAGTCGACTGGGATATTTTAAACCCTTCTCAAGAAAGCCCTCCCTACAAACGCATGACCCCAGAACCACGGACAGCGCCAACACAGACACAGCAGCAGCAATCAGCACCAGAGACAGCAGCAGCCATCCAAACAGAGGAGAACAGGACTCTACCTCTATGACTTCTTCAGAACAGCCGAACCAGACCGAACGGCTCTTAAGTATATTGGATCAATATTTTTGATAAAATATTAATGTAAAAATGGCTCCTAAAATAACTTGTACGTGTTCGTGTTCAGAGTCCCAGAACAAAAGACCTGCCACTGAAAATGCTAATGTTACATGTTACAGCATGAAAATGTTAACCCGCATCTGTTAGCGCTTGTTGACGATGTTAATCAAGGCTCTATTAACAGGCATGAAACAATTAATGAAGTTGCAGAGCATGATGCTCTTGCGGGGTTATTAAGAGCGCTGGATGCTGTAAACTGTGAACTTGCTTGTCGTGTTGAAACAGATATGAACCCAAATACCACAGAAAATAACACGCATGGCCTTAAAGAACTAGAGATGTCCCAAAGCACTGCACAAAATAACACGCATGGCCTTACAGAACTAGAGATGTCCCAAAGCACTGCACAAAATAACACGCATGGCCTTACAGAACTAGAGATATCCCAAAGCACTGCACAAAATAACACGCATGGCCTTACAGAACTAGAGATGTCCCAAAGCACTGCACAAAATAACACGCATGGCCTTACAGAACTAGAGATGTCCCAAAGCACTACACAAAATAACACGCATGGCCTTACAGAACTAGAGACGTCCCAAAGCACTGCACAAAATAACACGCAAGGCCTTACAGAACTAGTGATGTCCCAAAGCACTGCACAAAATAACACGCATGGCCTTACAGAACTAGAGATGTCCCAAAGCACTACACAAAATAACACGCATGGCCTTACAGAACTAGAGACGTCCCAAAGCACTGCACAAAATAACACGCATGGCCTTACAGAACTAGTGATGTCCCAAAGCACTGCACAAAATAACACGCATGGCCTTACAGAACTAGAGATGTCCCAAAGCACTGCACAAAATAACACGCATGGACTTCAACCAAAATGGTGGTGTGATTAATGTCGCAGACATACAGGTGATACGCAGGCCATCATTCAACAGTACAGAAATTCGGCTCCGGTTTAACTTTGCATCTTTGTACGATATTGACAACTACGCAGTTTTGTGTGTACATCTTAAACACGTTAGAACATCTACTGGCTAAAGTTTGTGAGCTGTCAAACCCCAGCGATGCCGTACAGTTATAATTAAGGGGTGATTCTCTGTCTCAGGGTGTAACTACAGCTAAACGGTGATGAAATAGATGTTTTTTTGAAAATTTAAAAGTTGGTTAAAAGCTATTTTGATATCCTGTCGGATGAAACTCTGATGCTTGTGGCTCATTATTTGAACCCTAATGGCGGTACAGGAGACCGGCGAAAATTATCCACACGTCGCAAGAGTGAAATCATTCTCAAAAAGCTAAAACATTTCATTGTTAGCCATAACCACGGCAACAACCTTTGTTTTGCCATTTGTTTTACACATCTTTTAAACCCAACATTCACAGCGTGTGAAGCTGAAAGAGAGGCTGAACATTTACAATGTTCTGTAGGTTTGGGTGTTCAGGACAAGGTTTGTTTTTCGGACATTCAAATTTTTGAGAGGTTGTTAAACGTCAAGATAGTTGTATGGTCACGCAGCTCAAATAATGGCATCTTGACCAAGTTTCAAACGAGCAACACACCACACTCAAAAACGCTGTTCCTCTACCTCGATGGCAACCACCTATAAACTATCTAAAATCTCTGTTGAACATGACTCTTTCCTGATCTCCGGTGATTTCAACATTCATATTGACAACATCTCAGATCATTTTGCCAACCAGTTTACTGACATGCTATCAACGTTTGATCTCACACAGCATGTAGTTGGCCCTACTCACAGTCACGGTCACACTCTTGACCTAGTCATCTCCAAAGGCCTTGATTTAACAATAAGCTCCATTCTAGATATTGGGATATCAGATCATTTCTGTATTTTCTTTGATATGTCTCTGACCACCATACGCGAACCTAGACCAAAATCAATTCAAAGACGCTCCATTAGTGCAGACACATCCAACAAGTTTATTTTAAAATATACTAACAGGTCACAGTCTGCTTTTAATCTCAATTGTGTGTCTAACCTGACCTCACTGTCTCTATGTGACAATTTAGTCAATTCTTTTAATCAGTCGGTGACACAAATTTTAGACGATATTGCTCCACTCAAAATAAAGACAACTTTAAGTAAGTTAAAAGCACCATGGAGGAATATAAACAGTGTGAAAGCACTAAAAAGAGCCTGCCGTAAATCTGAGCGCAAATGGCGCAAAACTAAACTGCAGGATGATCATATTAATTACAGAGAACAACTCAGCAAATATAATACCGAAATAAAAAGAACTAGACAGCACTATTTTTCTCAATTTATTACTGAAAATCTCCATAATTCCAAGTTTCTGTTTAGTACAATTGATAAGCTGGTCAATCTCCCGAGACCAATACCTGCTGAGCACTACTCATCAGGCAAATGCAATGAATTTGCCTCTTACTTTGATCTTAAAGTCACCAATATTAGAAGCAATATTGTGGCTTCGTGTGCTGGTGAAACTCACTACTCTATAACTCCACAGTGCCATACTGCCGTCACTCTCTCCAATTTTAGCCTTATACAAAGCCATGAGCTCCAAAAAGTGGTACAGCAGCTAAGCTCTGCAACTTGTGCTCTTGATGCTATGCCTACCAAGTTTTTTAAAGGTGTTTTTAACTGTCTGGTTGAAGATGTGCTTGAAATTGTTAATACCTCGCTGCTCTCTGGACTTTTCCCCTCTGTTCTCAAACATGCTACTGTGACTCCATTGTTAAAAAAGCACAACCTAGATCCATTTGTTATTGATAATTACAGGCCCATTTCAAACCTTCCATTCCTGGGGAAAATTCTAGAAAAAATCGTATATCAGCAATTACATAGCCATCTGCTACAAAACAATCTGTTTGACGTGTATCAGTCTGGTTTTAGAGTCAACCACAGTACAGAAACGGTCCTTGTCCGAGTTGTCAATGATCTTAAAATCAACTCTGACAGCTACAAAGTCTCAGTCTTAGTTCTTCTTGATCTCAGTGCCGCTTTTGACACTGTTGACCATGGTATCCTGCTTCAGCGCCTTGAGCATTGTGTAGGCCTCAGAGGCACTGCTCTAAGCTGGTTTTCTTCCTACTTAACTGGTAGAACTTATTCTGTTTCCGTTGGTGATTTTAAATCAGACAAAGTTAGCATTTCATATGGTTGTTCCCCAAGGGTCTATTCTTGGCCCTCTTTTGTTTAATTTGTACATGATCCCACTTGGCTGCATAATCCGTAGACACAATATTTCATATCATTCATATGCTGATGACACACAATTATACATATCTGTTTCTGCCGACAACCTGAGCCCAGTAAATGATCTCATTCAGTGTATTAATGATGTCAGACACTGGATGACCGACAACTTTTTACAACTGAATGATGACAAAACTGAAATTCTTTTAGTGGGTCCGGGGACTCTGAGGCACCAGATCTGTTCCTTATTAATTCCTTTTCCTGTGAAACCCAGTGAGCATGTTAAAAACTTAGGTGTGATAATCGACGCTGATCTGAATTTTCAAAATATATAAAAAAAATATTTCTTACATCTCTAAGACTGCTTTCTACCATCTTAGAAATATATCTAAAGTTAGACCCATTTTATCTCCACCAGATTCTGAAAAGTTGGTTCATGCTTTTATTTCAAGTAGGTTAGATTATTGCAACGCACTTTACCCTGGATTAACAAAACAAGCACTTTATAAACTCCAACTTATTCAAAATGCTGCAGCCAGAGTTTTAACTAGAACCAAAAGGTGTGAACACATCACTCCGATTTTAGCATCTCTTCATTGGCTTCCAGTGAAGCAAAGAATTGATTTTAAAATTTTACTTATTGTTTTTAAAGCTTTGAATGGTGCAGCTCCTTCTTACATCTCTGATTTGCTCAATGAATACACACCAAACAGATCCCTGAGATCTTCAAATAAAGGTCTGCTCTGTATTCCCAGAATACAGTCAAAATCAGCTCATGGTGCCTTCAGTCATTACGGTCCTACTCTTTGGAATTCCTTACCACATGAACTTAGGTCTGCTACAACAGTATCTTCTTTTAAATGCAGACTTAAAACATTTCTTTTCTCCCAAGCTTTTAGTTTTTAACCATAAGTTTTTAGTTTGTAACTGTTTTTAAATTGTTTTTAAATTGTTTTAATTTGCAACATTGCCCTTTTTTGTCTTGTTTTAACTATGTTGTGAAGCACATTGAGTTTGCGCTTGTCGTATGAAATGTGCTATATAAATAAACGTGACTTGACTTGACTATTATGTTCTTGAAAAGTCATTGAAAGGTTTCTTAGGCAGTCAATATGTTTGTACCTTTTGTTACACACATCGTACACATCGAAACGTAGCCACTCCTGCTAACATTATTGTAACATCGTTCATGTCACGAACCAAACACGGGCTGAACCCAAATGCAACGACCAAGAGACAGGTGAACAGAAATGAGTATTTATTAGGAGCTTTGGGGTAGTCCCAAGCTGAACACACGTTAACACAATAGTAAAGAGAAATGAGGAAGTCCTCCGGCAAAGCGAACTGCTCCAAGCCGGAGCTGGACTTAGATCACCCCTGGAAGTACCAAGCCGGAACTTGGACTGGTACTGGACCGGGCGAACCAACAGGAACTGGATCACGGAAGCGAGGTGTGTTCCAAACCGGAACTGGACTTGTACTGGACCGGGAGGTCCACACTGGAACTGGATCACGGGAACGAAGGGTTGTTCCGAACCGGAACTGGACTTGATACGGGAGGTGAGTTCCGAACCGGAACTGGACTGGTTCTGAACCGGGAGGTCCAACAGGAACTGGATCACGGGAACGACGGGTTGTTCCAAATCGGAACTGGACTTGATACGGGAGGTGAGTTCCGAACCGGAACTGGACTGGTTCTGAACCGGGAGGTCCAACAGGAACTGGATCACGGGAACGACGGGTTGTTCCAAACCGGGACTGGACTGGATGCGGGAGATGAGTTCCGAACCGGAACTGGACCGGATCTGGACCGGGAGGTCCAACAGGAACTGGACTGAAGGCAGAGGTAGGTAAATGGCAGGACACGGCAGGGCGGAGCAGTGTAGCGGAGCTCAGGTTGGCCCGGTAGGGGCAGCTGGGCCGCAGAGGAGTCTAGAACCGTAACCGCAGCAATGGAGGTAGCCACGGCCGGACAGGAACCACTGTAGGGTGGAGAGGCAGAGCACCCAACTGCGGACGCAACGTTAACTGGGAGCAGGGGTACCGCAACACACACAGGGAGACTTAACAGCTACAGACTGGAAGGTACAGGTGAAGCTGGTAATTAAAGTAGACAGGTTAAAGGCAGGGTAAACCGCAACTGACAGGGCTGGATAACTACCAAACAGCTGGTTCTGGAACAGAGGAGCTAACAGGAAAAACCCACAGCAGAGTTTTAGCGAACAGGACTAGAAAACAGGAGACCAGGATACAAACGAAGTACGTTAACGAACTGGCGCCGAACAGCAGCCAGCCGGAGGTATAAGTAAGGGAGTGAAATTGAAAACAATAACGAAAGCGTGAGGAATGTAACCGAGGGTGATTGACTAATTGACCGGTGGGGAATGCATGCAACAAGGGGGGAAGGAGATAGGTTGAAACCGAAGTGGGGGAACAGAGTGAAACAGACAGAAGGGGCACGCCCAGCCTGTAGCAACGGGGAAAACACGGACAAAGGGAATCCGACATGACACGGGAGGAAAGGGAAAAACATGGAAAACGGACAGGAAGGGAACGGAACGTTACAGTTCAACAACGATAAGATGTAAGGATTGTAAGCGAATCTGTCGGTCGAGGTTTTGCTATAACAAGCATAAAGTTTTGAAACGACAGGAGTCTAGCGGTGAAATGCGCAGGTCGTGTGATACTTACAAGTTCTGTGACAAATGTGCACGAACATATGTTGTCAGTAGCAGCACGTCGAAACCACACACATTTAGCCTACTGCTTTGCACACCTTTAAGGCGGTATTGACCCCTGAAGCCGAACATGTGTGCTACATACAACCTGTGAAATCTGAACACCCCAGCGTACGCTATGTGTGTTATGATTTTGAGTGTCAGCAGGACCATGGCGAACACATTGCGGATTTCATATGTTGCATTGATTTGAATGGTGAGCATTGGACTGCAGAGGGCGATAGTTGCGTACAGGCTTTTTTAAACAGGTATCGAACACCAAAGTACAAGGGCTATACTTAATATATATACCTTATATATACTTAATCATTGCACATAAATCGAAGGGTTATGATGGGTAACTGCTGATGCAGTATTTGGTTAAGCAAGGTGTGACGTCAAACATCATAGCGCAAGGCAGCAAGCTCATGTGTGTTACAGATGAGGCTTTTGAACAGATTGATTCACTCAGTTTCCTAACTATGAAGCTGAGTGCCATTCCTGGCGCTCTAGGTTTTGACAATGGCATTTTAAAAAAGGGCATTTTCCCCATTTCTGGAATAAAATTGAGAACCAGAATTACATTGGCCCGTACCCGCCTCCGTTGTACTATGAGTTTGCTACAATGATGGAAAAGGAGAGGGGGGAATTTATGTCCTGGTATAATAGTCTGTCTGGAGGTGTGTTTGACTTTAGAAAAGAAATGTCAGAGTACTGTCAGAATGATGTTGTTATTTTGCGGGAAGCTTGTTTGCGGTTTAGGACAGAGGTGCTTGGATGCACAGGTGTAGAGCCATTACAGTGTGTTACAATAGCCTCTGTGTGCATGAAACAATACATCACAAGCTTTTTCAATACTGCACAAGCTTTTTGTCCAAAAACACCATCGCAGTCACATCTCCTGATAATTATGCGCAACAGCAGAAATCATTTTCCACAGCCGCCATTCAATGGTTAGAATATGTGAGCCATTGGGAAAAGTTTTTCATTCAGCATGCCTTGAACTGGGGGAGGTTAAGATGGGTAACTATTTTTTAGATGGGTATTCAGAGGTGGACGGCTTTCGGACAGCTTTTGAATATGCGGGATGTTTATTCCATGGATGTTCTAAATGTTTCAATCCAAACACAATTAACCCTCTCACAAAAGCAGATTTTGGTTCAGCGTATCACAAATTTCAAGAGAAAATTGACACTTTGCGCAGCGTATACAACCTGAATGTTGTTGTGATGTGGGAGCATGAATGGGTAAGACTTAAACGTGAGAATCCCGAGGTTCAGGAGTTCCTGCGACATCATGACTATCCGGACTGTCAGGATGCTCTGTTTGGCGGTCAAACTACACCTTTACTACAAAGCTCAAGAAGGTGAGCAAATACACTATTTTGATTTCACCAGTCTACATTACATTACAGGCATTTAGCAGGCGCTCTTACCCAGAGCGACGGACACAACTTTTTAAAGCATTTTTTACATAGTATCCATTTATACAGCTGGATATATACTGAAGCAATGCAGGTGAAGTACCTTGCTCAAGGGAACAACGGCAGTGTCCTACTTGGGTTACAATTCGGTTACAAGCCCAGTTTCTTACCCATTATACTACACTGCCGCCCCAGTCTATACCCGTTTGTGAACAAAACTAAAGTTTACCTAACAAATCACCCCATCATTATCTTCTGTGACTTTGAACCAATTGAAAACTATTTTGGTCTGGTCAAAGCCAGGGTATATACACCAAAAAAAACTTTAAATACCTGTGTTACTGTACAGAGTCTCTGGTAAATTAATGTTTCCATTTGGCCGGTCCTGCGTGGAATCTGAGCATCAAGGCGGGTGTGAACATTCTGATGAGTTGCATTCTCTCACAGGTGTATGGTGTACCATTGAATTGGTTAAAGCTGTTGAAAAAGGTTACATCATCGACAATTTTTTTTAAATCTGGCATTTCCAAGATAGGTCCGATTTTCTTTTCAGTGACTACATTAAGACACATTTAAAGGGTAAATAAGAAGCATCAGTCTCTGATGATTCTGACAAGAATGCCTATGTGCAGTTACTGGGAGGAGGGTGTTCGTTTAGACCCAAACAATATTTCCGTAAACAAAGCCAAACAAAACCTTGATCCATGATCCTGAACAGTTTCTGCAATTCATGTTTTCAGACGAGTATGAAATCTCACACTTTTCATTTCTTACAGAAGCAGTAGCTCTGTTACAGTGGAGACATGCAAAGGGTTTCCTAAAAACTCCCAGATACAGCAATGTGTTCCTCGCGGCCTTCACCGCGGCTTATGCCCAGCTCAAGCTTTATGAGGTCATGGATAAAATGCCGATTCTGTAATCTTTTGGGAGCCAACCGGGTGACTGGATGCCTTCTCTCTGTGATTTTTTGGGAGAATTGACTAGTGAGCTAGACCCCGGTGATCACATTGTTGAATTTGTTTCAGGAGAGCCCAAGACGAAACGGTTATAAAACACTGCTAGGTAAAACATGCATGAAAGTGAAAGGTATAACTCTACATCATACTAACACGCAAGTTGTCAATCTTTCAGCCCTCACAGAATTGGTACAACACTATGCACAGAATCCAGAAGCCCCAGCTCATGAAATTACAACCAACACACAACAAATTGTTAGGAATAAGAGAGGATTCTCTCTCAGCAACTGAACAGTTTCTAAAAGATTTAGAGTGGTAAAACCTTGCCCTACGGATTCTAGACAACTGTTTGAGGTTGTGGGTTTTGATAACTGCCTTCAACATCCTTTTTCATGCATAATCTCATGTCCATCAAACAGTGGTAAAAGTGTTTCTGTGAAAACACTGCTCGAAAATGCACAACATGTATTGTCAACAGTACCGCAGAACATTGTATGGTTTTATTCGTGCTGGCAGCCCATGTATGATGAAGTGCTTCGTAAAATAAAGAATGTACATTTTGTAGAAGGTCTTCCTGAATCTTTGACCGATGAAGTTTTGCTACCTTTACACAAAACCAATATGGTCATTGTTGATGACTTTATGCAGTCTGCCAGTCAGAGCTCTGAAATTGAGACAGCTTTTTTTCCTTCCAGGGTCTAAAACAGCCGCACAATAAATCTTAATGCAAACTATATTCTTCTGTTAAAAAATCCAAGTGATAAAATGCAAGTTAATGTTTTGGCACAGCAAATGTGACGCAACCAGAAAACCTTATGGCTGTCTATTAGTGGACACCTGAAGAATCAGAACTGGTTTGTACGCTCCAGAGTGGCCGGTAGTTTATGTGTTAAAGAAAAAGTAACATGTCTGCGCGTATTAAAAGGAACTGGAATCTTCTAAAAGCACTATTTTAAGGTAATGCATGCCAAAGACATGCCATATTACAGTCTGCTTCTGGTGAACTCATAAACACAATTTGTGAACTAGCTCTCAATGTTTTACGCGGTAATATACCCCTAACGGATAAACAACAACAAAAAATAAGAAAACAAAAGGTCAGAATTAAACTGCTTGCCAACAAAAAAACATCAATTAAAAAGAAGAGGAAAGTGATTAATCAAAAGGGCGGTTTCCTTCTGCCTCTACTGAGTGTCGCAATACCTTTTCTAACCAGTTTGATAGCTGGTCGCGGTGGCGGCTAAAAATATGGAGCATGCGCAAAAGATGTTTCTGGTACCTCAAAGTCAGATGGACAAATTAAAGAATCTTACTTTTACACCTGAACCCATCCGACAAACTGTTGAAAATGATTTGGATCAAACCATACATAACATCTTATCAAGGACTGATGTTGTGCCTCACGAGAAGGCAAAACTGTATACGATTGCTCTACAACGTTTCATAGCTCTGATCAAACAAGGTGATGCTGAAACACAACATTTGACCCTATCAATGCCTGTCGAGGCTCACGATACTGTAAGACCTGAGACCGCCCGAGTTGATGATGTCTTACAAAGTGTGCCCCCTAGAAGCCGGAAAAATGCCACGTACGTATTGGATAAAATTTCAAAATCAGGAGATGTGGTAACGTGGAACGCTGACGGGGAGTTTGTGTTTAAAGGCACCGCCGTAAGTGGCTTGCATATGTTTGACCTAATAAAGAACATAACAGCACCTCACAAGATTTCTGAGAATAGAAGACCCAGGGGTTGGGGTGAATTTATAGAGGCTATGGCTATGCTTAACATGCCTCTTTCTGTTATACCTAATCAAAATGTTTGCGACAAGATAAATCGGCACAAAAAAACACCAAATGCTGTTGTATTTACACCGATGACGCCAGAGCCCGGTCCTAGGGCTGTTTTCTCAACCCCTGTTTTAGACCATTCAGCGTGGTTAGATTTCTGAAGCAGAGTGTGTACTTATGGGTGTTTTAAATGATGAAAATGTCAAATGTCAAGTTTAACATGTTTTTATTTTACAATAAAATACATAAAGTAAAAACCAAACGAAACATGCTTTTTTTTTTTTTTTCAACAACCGTGACAGATCTTAAACATTTCGCCACAGCATGCCGTCTGTACACAGTTTAACATGTTTTTAAGACATTTATTCAAATATATTTTGTCAACATATCTTGACACCATAGCATCGTTCTTTTTCAAATTATCAGAGTATAGGTCTATAATATGGCTAAACGGAACCCCTTTGGCCCTGTTGTGTAGATAAAATATGCAATGTTGGCCACACTTTGCGCTGAGCGGGTCTTGCACCTGTAAAGTGTTGTAAATAATCCTTGTGCAGTTCTTTTGCAGAAAAGTGTTGATGCTATCTGGGAAGTAAATGTAGTCAGGTGGGTTGCCGTAGGAGTCGAAAAATTCGCCTGTCTTATCCGCACACACATACAAGGCCAACCAGTGCTCTCCAGGCTTATTTCGAGGGTGTGTATTCACAATGCACAAGGCGGGTAAATTATTTAGTTTATTATCCGGTAGCTCATCGCAGGCCACCGTTCCATAAAAGTAATTTACGGTGTAAGGATTGTTACCCAAAATAGCATTTAGTTCTCGGGTGTTCATGGTTATTAATAATCATACAAAACGTTCCTCCTCTGGTTCACTTCAATAATATTTTCGAAGCATGCGTAAACAATTAAATTAACGGTTCTGGGTAGCGGGGTTCTGAATCTCATCTCCAGACGTATATTACCCGTCTTGATCAGGGATAGATGTTGGCTGCATCCTTCATCGGGGGTCAGATTGAACGCATAAAGGGTGTAGCCGTTTATGTATTCTTGACGATTTATACACAATGGTGAATCTTTCAGATATCGCCCCGTTGCAAGTGTTAAACCATAAAATTCACGAACCGCTGAACCGGTTGCATAATCTGGGGTAAAGGCTTTTGTTGGAATCTGAAGGCCTTCCATATTGAGTGATATATGTTCGGCGTTATAATGTTTGAAATTGAAAGGGTTCTTATTGTAAACACCTGTGAATGCGTCGTTATCTACTAAACCTATAATGACAGATTTCGGTAATTGGCCCAAAAACTAATTTTCGTGATTGCAAACTCTAAGACCAGCCGCCAAGCTGAAAGTTTTAAGACTAACACGGTCAATAGGATATTTAACATTCGATGTTAGTAGTGCCTGTGTTTGGCCTAGTTTAACAGGGGGCGATACCCCGATTTTCTTTACAGTGTTGCAGAGACTATTTTAAGCCTGTACTGTTGTTGTTGTGCATCATCGCTCATTAGGCAGAAATCATCCTTACAACACACCATCTTGATTTTAATATCGACTCTGTTTATAAGTAGTTTCTCCTGAAAAAACATGTCTGTGTGGATGGGGCCGAGCAATTCAAAAGTGTTGCTCGCCACGGTATATAGGGCTCTGCTTTTCAAACCGCTGTTGTGCCCCGCAGGGTCTGTTTCATCCATATGACTGCCAGTATCCTTATAGAATAAGCCACTCGTAAATTGACTAGACATTGTGGCTTCAGAATAATTAAGTAGACATTCCATAATTGCTCTGTAGGGATACGTATTGCTAGACTGGCTCACCAGCCTGTCACCCAGTGAAACATCCACCTGTGAAAAAATGGTCGCTATGGGGTAATTAATAATCCCAACCTTGTCTGCGGCGGTGATATTGAACCCATCTGCATGGGTTATCTGACATTGTAGGTATAATAGTGTTGTTTAAGTCAAGGTAATCTTCACCATTACCGGCTATATAGAACTCTAGGGGGCCTGTGTCCGAAATGGCTGACAGGGGGGATACTTCAACATAGATGTTCTTATCAATGCTTGTTTGTGTATACGGTACTGCGAAAAGGTCCAGTTCTGACTTCATACATTCCTCTGACATGTTGTGTATGAAGGCCATTTTTAAAAAAATGTATCAACTTTTTCTCTTAACCTTCTTGGTGCGCTTTTTCACCCTCTGCTTGTTTTTCGTCACTGAGGCTCGACTGCTCACTGCGCGACGCTTTTTAGCTTTAGACCTGCTCGTGACACGCCCCCCTGGGGGCCTCTTACGTGTACGTCTTGTCATGACCATAAGCCCCGAGCCTTCCTGGTCACCGGCATTCAAACGACTCATCACAGCTTTGTTGACCACATCTTTGGCTATGTTCTTGGCCGCGGCTGTCAAATGTGGTTTGGCGATGTTGAAACCTTTCTTTAGTAGGGGTAAGGCCATTCGGAATAAACCTCGAAATAGACCATTACCAGCTTGTTCCGTATAATAGGCTATATACCTATTTGGGTCTACGTAGAGGGGTGTCCTAGCCATTTTTATTCGTGATAGCGATATTTCACTGGCCTAAAGTGTAGTTTTATGATGGCTTTAAAAACATTATCTTTGTTTACTTCAAGGGGTTTCATTTTAATAGTGCTGTGATAGCTATTATTGTAGCCCTGTACCAAAGCCTGTACAACATCTATATAACGTCTTGTATTGTGGGCTGTAAAATAACGCCATATTCTCGTTTTCAACGTTCTATTGAAACGTTCAACCACTGATGCTTTCACATCTTCGTTATCTGTGGCAAAGTGTATTATTTTGTTATGTTTCATCAGATTTGAAACATTTTATTGAAAAACTCTTTACCTTTATCGGTTTGTATTTTTTTAGGTTTTCGACCTTTTGCGAGAATGCTTTGAAAAGCCCTGTGCACTTCGGCACCTGTCTTGTTTTTAAGAACACATACCCATGCATATTTTGACAATATATCTATACATGTTAGCATAAACTTCATATTGTCATTATGTTCAGAGACATTTGACATGTCAACTAAATCGACCTGCCATTGTGAATCAATGTTACTCACAAAAACCCTGTTTCTTTTGAAATTGACTCTGATGGGTTTGTGTAAAGTGTAAGCGTCTTCACCAGATAATGCTCAAACCTTTTGTATCACAAATTGTATCAACCCTTTGTCAGCGCTTTTTGCTGCCGTAAGACCCAGGATTTTCTGGAGAATAATACTCATCTTTCAGGTGCTTATCAACATCCATCCTTACGGTTATTGAAGTAATGAAACACAATATAAAAAACCAAAGTATTTATTATTTCTTTTAAAAAAACCAAAAGATTTCAGTTTACATTACAAATGTATATATGGCAACGGCTCACCTTCAGAACGCACAAACCATAAGTCTTCGTTCATGGACCCCTCGATTTCCCAGAAGTCTGTATTGACCGCCGTAAAGGCCTTCTCGCTGGGCGGGTCAAGCTCTGTACGCAGGATTTCGTGAAGCTTGTCACGAATGTTTGGCTCCTCGCGAATTTCTGCAATAATCATATCAACAGAACCCTGTATCCTCATAGGCTCTGGTTTAACAACGAAAAATTCCATGGCTTTGACAAGCAGAGGACTTAACCCCTTAGTGCAGATGGCATATTTGGTAAATCATGGGGGTACTCTGTTTAAGGCTTTATAACTCCAGGTGTGAGCATCACATAAACTTGGTAAATGGCTTAAATGAAACAAAACCGGTGTACCATTTTTTGTACAAACTTAGATTTGTTTATTTTCATAATTTAAGGTCAAAATAAAGTGCCGGAAATGCAAGCAAAACTTAGCAAAAAATTCTAAAACATATATATTTCTTCTAAATACTGAGAGCTACATAAGTGAAACAGGTAAAACTACACATTTCCTGGATCATAAACTCCTTGTCCACAAGCATTCAATAATCGCAGGGTGATATACATAACTACTAAAGCTCTATGACACAAAATATAAGCAGTGTAGCCAGGTGTACCCAGGGTCTCCAAACCTATCCAAATTGGCTAAAATGTGAATAGCTGTAAATCTTAAACTAATCATACATTGCAGTGCAAATCAACCGTTTTGACTAATTTAACTCACCTTTTTATCATTTTCATGTGGGAATTATGTTGGATCAGTACAGGGGGGTGGATATCTAGGTGTCCAATAACCTACCCAAAACCTCTCCAAGAAATTATTAAAAAGCCTTTTGTCCTTTATAAAGCATATACATTATCCCTTACGATAACTTAATGGATGAAAACATTGATATTGCACAGTTTCAGTTCAGTGTTTGATGCCTAGTGTGCCATTTTTTCACCATTATCCTTCATATACTGCTTCATCCTGTGCCGTGCCTTCATGGCCAACATGCACTCATCAATGGCACGTTCTTCAGTATGCTCCAAGGATCTGGTCCTGCAGTGGCTTCACTCTGAACAGAGGGCACTGCTGGAGTGGCAGAGGTGGAGGGTCAAGCATGTTATAGGAACAAATTACATAATGCAGAAGCATTATAACACTGTGGTACACACAGCTAAATATGAAATCATTCACTCTTGTACTTCAGTAAACACTTTATTCTGTATGCTACATTATGTTATTTTTTGTTGCGTGCTCTAGGATGGCATTACTCTGTAGTGTGTTTCACAACTGTTGCTTTTTTATTTTATTTATTTTACATTCATCTTGCACACATCTGGACAGTAAATTTGAATACATATTTTCCATTCCCTAAGTGAAAAGCATCACCCATGGAGATACTAATACCCCATAGAGTACATTATGCACAAAGAAATTACAATACAATAAAATAATATCGGAAAACACTACCAATGTTCTAGCTTCACGGCAAATCGAGGCATAAAAAATAACGTACGACTGAGCAACCAAACAGAACAGCGCTAAAATACTCCATTTCATTGTGAATGCTATGAATTCTAACAAAGCAGGCCACCACGAGCCACTACGCGAACGGCACGAACACATGGCATCAATGCATTACATTACATTAGTTATTTGGCAGACGCGTTTATCCAAAGCGACGTACAATAAGTGCATATTGAATGTCATAGACACAATCTACGAAGCAAAGTCAAGAAAGCGCTACTTTCTCACAACGTAGAAGCTATCGCTAGTACTCAACAGAATACAGTCAGCTATACATTCTAAGCAATGAGATAGCTAAACCAAATAAAAAATAAACGGAAAGAACGTACTATATAATTTGCCTTATACATGTAGTTATTCAAGGTGGAGTCTGAAAAAGTGTGTTTTCAAATATGTTCAGCATTATTAGCAGGCTAACAGTGGTCTATTACGACCGATGCAAATACAAAAATAACGAACATATAGCACGCAGTGGAAAAACGAATGTATATAATCAAAATATTACAAGCAGTAATACTTACATGTCGAGGAGGATATCTTCCCCATATTGATAGGCACCTCTTCCACAGAATCGATGCTACAGGGATTAGAAGATTCTCTGTTGCTGTCCTCTTCTGATCGACTTCGGGGGAAAACTAGTCACTTCAAAGGTGGCGGTGCGCGCAGTTTTATTGCGTCAAACCAAATGCGTCATCTGCGCATGCCAGCGTAAAATTGTCGCGATATAACAAGTATTGCAGTTACGCTCGCCCTTAAATAGTTAATCCAAGCTTTCAAGTACACATGTAACTTACTTTTGGGGAAGTTTATCGTGTCTTCTATTGGATAAAACCATCGTCGATCAAACCAGAATAAAATTGATAGCGTCACGACTGTGCAATCAGGAAGTAAGTGTTACGCAGAGCTCGTTTCGTTTGTCTAATAGTGTTCCAATGCGCTGT
Source organism: Ilyophis sp. 1 JC-2022 (assembly GCA_022702515.1). NCBI lineage: Eukaryota > Metazoa > Chordata > Actinopteri > Anguilliformes > Synaphobranchidae > Ilyophis > Ilyophis sp. 1 JC-2022. Next base: position 11,705,497 of record CM040406.1, on the reverse strand, counting down.
GTATTCTTCAAACGGATTGTCCAAGACAATAAATGACCACGGAATCTTGAAAGGGACATATCTACGCTTAAATCCATGGTAGGATTGCACATGAATTCCATATTTAATCGCAGATATTGATAGTACAATGGCATTGTATGATTAGAGAATGATTCAACTTGTTTATGTAGGTATTGATTGAGCAGCGATTTGCACCGCTGTATTTGCATAAGGTGGGTTTATCTGGTTGCTATGACGGTATTCTAATATTATATGATGAATACATATATCTATGAACTCCAACATAGACGCTATTGCCCACTATGTCACGCATGGGTAGGTATAGGCTGGGTGGGGAGTGCTTGTTAAATGGACTTGCTACGGAAAGATAGTGACACTTAGAAACTACGCATTGGCCAGAAATCGTCGCGAATCGTCTACCAATAAAGTTAAAATACCGCGTTTGGGTTTTCCACTAATAGTTTGGCTGCAGGAGCAACGCGTGTCTCAGTTGCGTAAAACTGTCTCGCAGGCGAGACAAAATAGACTATCTGCACTAAGTAGTTAACCAAGGTTTCTTCACTCTTGCAACGAAATTGTCAAAGTGATATGCAAAATAGTGCGAGTCCGTCTCGGTTAAACAACTGTGTCGAAGCTGGCTTGGATGGTCAACTTCACAACCTTGGCATTGACTCTTCAGTTGTTGTTCAATAGCGCAGTCCAGAAGTCTAGCAATGATGGTTTTCAAAAGTTTAACCATTGGCGTTTTTAGACAACTGTCTGTTTGACATTCTTGTATTTCGAATGAACCCGCGTATAAAGCATTGTCCACAGCTTTCAGTTCGTCATCGAGCCACGGCCCAGTAGCCGGTATGTCGTTGTGAACTGTATAATCAGTCTCCCAAGATTCTGAACACTCGGACACCTGTAGGGGCGCATACATTTTGTCAAAATCCTGAGACATGTTGGTCAAGAGGTTTGTACCGGCTGTATGGAATCAGTCTTTTGAACGGCCTTCATGTTTGGGACTTGCTTTGAATTTAACATGTTTGAATGGTTAATATAACAATGATGAAGCAAGTCTTTAAATAGTATGTAAAAGAAAGACTTTTATTTTTTTATTTTATAGTTCACTAAACAATCAAAAATAACAGCACTACATTATGTATACAGATATAATAGCGATATATATACACACACACACCAAACTAGAACACTTTTAATATATATATATATATATATATATATGTAGGTTATACATGTTGTAAAGTTAATTACACAAAGTTTGTCTAATAATCTTCATCATCAGAGACACATGGCGTTGGTGGGGGTATGTTTTCCTTATCATCCGACATGGAAGCCGTTGCGTCAAATCTTGCTTGCAGATTCGTTTTCACAAACCCCATGGATCGCAATAGCCGACAGTCCTCAATCATTTTATCGGCTTGTTCAATACAAAGTTCCAACAACGGCAGGTCTTCAAAATGAAAACAAATTTGTACATCCGGAATCTCGTGTGCTGCGTATTGCTCCCTGATCAGCAGTTTTTCCGCACCTCTGAGGGTTGTGACACAGACCACAGAGCAGTCGCCAGGCCAGCTTACAAAGTTACTGTAACAATGTACATTATTGACAACTTCACGGTAGCAGTCTTTGAAAGCAACCCACTCCCTTGGTTCAAAAATCACAGAGTCTGTATTCTCAACAAACAACTCGCCTTCACACATGTTAAAAAGGGTAATTTTTGGTACGTCTGCCTCTGTATGAATCTTATACCCGCAATGGATATAGTCGGAGCCTGTACAGGCCCAATCCTTGTAGATAACGTCTGTACGAAGTCTTGATATCGCTGCAAAGGGTTTAACAACCTGCTTGAATAATTTTATTCTTTTTAACACGCTGTCGCTTTTTCACAATGTTTTTCACGATGTTTTTCTAATAATAAAAAAAAGTACAACACAATAAATAGCTAATATGTTTCCCTAAGCATCAAGGTCCTCCATAAAAACAATTTACAACAATCCCCAATAAAATGACATCACCAAACCCTTGAAACGAAAACCCCACACCCCACCCCGAATGATAATACATAATGATAAAAAAAATAGATTTTTATGCATAATTATAATTTTTCATAACCTCATTAATATTCATAAAATTGACCTTTTGACACCATCAATCACTTTTTGACATTTACCGAATCATAATACTACTTACGTATATTTTCTTACATTAGTCTTAAAATAATATGTTTTAAGAGGACATTTTTTAATTTAAAAAGTACTAAAGTATTTCAAATTTAATTTCATAGTGCACTGTTATTTTAACAAGACTATCTTTCATGTATGTTTTATACCTCCCATGATGGGATGATGAGTAAGTCAACTTTCTGTCTTGTTCAGCCATACTTTGTACTCCTAGTACATTTTTTGCCTTGGGAATAAACAAGTAATCTTGGTCAATTAAACATTGTTTTCATCTGAACTTAATTGTTAATATCGTGACCATATCATATCGTGAAACCAATATCGTGTATCGTGAGTTGAGTGTATCGTCCCACCCCTATGGCCAAGGTTTTGCTCACATTCTAGGCGAACTTTTGACAGTTTGACAATATTAAAACTGCAATAAGGTGCGTTTCCATTAATGGCTTTTAAGCAAATAAGTAGCCTACGATTGCCTTGTGTTGGGTGAGACGAGATCACAAATCTCCCGAATAAAAAATGGAGAGGGCAAAGTTATGAGTAGGCTAGTGTCAAGATATACATAAAATAAGTTATTGGTACATTATCAATATTTATAGTGTTATTATTGTCATAGTATCTTGAGTGTCAGGTTTCAGTTTCCTGAACTGTTTCAGTTTGACCTGGTAGTGTTATGGTCTTGGCAGCCTCCTTTTATTTCTGCGGTTGTTCTTTCTCTTAGCGACGCTAGGGAACTCTATCGGATTTTCCGTCTTCCGTTCCGGTGTTTCGTTTTCTCCCGGGCATTCAGTCCTTGCACCTGTTCTTATTACATTACATTACATTACATTCATTTAGCAGACGCTTTTATCCAAAGCGACGTACAGTAAGTGCATACAGAAAGGTCATCGAAGTAACTACAGAACAGATAAGAAAGCACATTCTGCCCATACAGTAGCAGCTATCCCTAGTAATGAACACAATGCAGTTCACAGTGAACTGGGTAAGTATTAGCTGCTGGCTATTTAAGCCCCGTATTTCTGTTTCCCGGCACTTCAGTATTATTTAATTGTGTACGAAGCCAGTACGGTTTAGTTTCTGGTACTTAGAAGACCTTTTTACACCATCGCCCTGCTTTTGTGTAACGAGGAAACTTCAGAAAGTGCTTTTGAGTTTACTTAGGTCTCTTTTGGGTCTTTACCAGTTTTGCTAAGACAGTTTAGTTTGTCTTACTGCTTTTCCGTCTACTCCTCTCTGACTGCTCCCTCTCCTGAGAGCGAGAGGTTTTTGTTAGTTTCCTTTAGCTTTGGCTTACTCGAGTTTCGCCGGTTTATTTGCGAGTCACTTTATTTTCTCCTCATTTTCTATTTCTCCCCTATTTGCTCTCCGGTATTGAGAGTGGGAGCATGTTTATTTGTTTCCTTTTATTCCCCTCCTTTTCACGGAAATGTGTTCCGTTCTCTCTTTCTTTCAGACTTTCAGATTCCTTCTGTCACGTCTGGTCCTCCGAACCCTACTCTCCCCCTCACAGAATATTGAAGCCTTTCAAATGGAGGTAACAGTGACACTCCAAGGAATCGAGCAGCTGTTAGACACTAAGAGCGCTGCTTTGGCGGCCCATGAGGAGGGCATTAGGGCCCTCCAGGCTAGTCAGCAGGCCCTGCACACACAGCAGGGTCAGCTAATGGAGCAGATGCGTCATCAGGGAGACTGTTTGCGGGACTTAGCCAACAGTCTCTGCGCGCTGTCTATCCCAGCCATTGCACCAGTTCCACAAGCTCCAGATATCCCTGTTCCTTTACCCCTCCCACTTCCCACTAGGGAACCCAAGCTCCAGCTTCCCCTCAGATAGCTTCCCTTCCCCAGCTGATCCCCTAATCCGCTCTAACGCCCCTGTAATGTGCAACGCGAATAGCCTGAGGGAGGAGATGGCATTGGTTTTTGACCATAACGTCTCTGGTCAAGAGTCCACTATGAAACTGACCCATCTCGGTCAGGGCACTGACACTGTGGCGGGTTTTGTGGCTGGGGAAATGAGATGGGCCGACAGTCTGCTTAAATCCCTTTTCCTCAATGCCCTTTCGAATCCCATTAAGGATGCCCTGGCAGTGCTTGAGTTACCTGCCACTTCGGTGCTCTGGTTACCACGGCCATTTACGTGGAAAATCGTATCAGGGAGTGTGAGTGAGAGAGGCAGACCGAAAGGGTATTGAGTAAAAGGGATTTAAGCAGACTGTCGTCCCATCCCGGGCTCTGGGACAATCAAGGAGATCATGAGCTCTCTCCGTATGTACACTTCCCATTAGGGGCACTGGGAGAGCATTCCATTTTTTTTGTGGATTTGCCGGCTTACCCGCTCATTCTCGGGCATTCATGGCTTTTTCAGCACAATCCCCATAATAGTTGGGCATAGGACAGCCCTGTTATTTTTCAGTGGGGGCCCCGGTGCAGGTCTCACTGCCATGTATTTTTAACTTCCGCTTCGGGTGGCCCCACCGATCACTCTGATTTTAGCTCCAACAGTGACCTGGAGGAGGCTGAGCCTTTCTCTGACAAGGAAAATTCTGTTTCGCTCACTGAGAATGGAGGGGAGAGTTTAGACTGGGATTCTTTGGCGAACGGAGATTCTTTTTGGGATGAGGATCCTTCTTACTCTGACATAAGTTGGGAACTCCTCACCTGACTGGGAGTGGCTAAATGTTACAGCTTGATAATGATCAACAGGCCAGTTTTGGCCGGACAAAAGTCTTGTCGCAATGGCCAACTCCAATTTCTAGGCCACAGTGAATAAGGAAGAAACAAACAAGGGGCTTGATTAGTCAGCTGTAGGTAACTTTGAGCTATAAAAGCAGAGATTTGACACTTTAAGCCAAGTTCATGCTCAACATTGCTTCTGTCAACATGCCCAAGATCAAACCAGAAACCAGTGCTGATCATCAAGAATCTCAAGTCCAAGTCTCCTGCTGAAGTTTCAGACATCTTCAATGTGTCTAAACGGCAGGTGGAGAGGATTCGCAAGCGCTACCAAGAGACTGGCGACGTCCATGACAGACCCAGGTCGGGCAGACCGCGCAAGACAACTGCTCGAGACGACAGCTTGCTGGTCCGACGGTCAAAAGCCTCACAGCTCCAGGAGGAGTGGACCCCAGCAACGCCTGTTTCGTCAAGAACTGTACGTTGGATTCTTGCTCGCAATGGTCTCCACGGTCGTATTGCTGCCCAGAAACCAGCGCTAAACAAGAGACAGCTAAGAAACCGTGTTGCGTACGCCAAGGCCCACAGCCTGACGGAAGGTTGGACAGCAGAAAAGTGGCGAAAATTTTATTTTTCAGATGAATCGTCAGTTGAGCTCCATCCCAAGCGCCGCCAATATTGTCAACGACCCTCTGGGGCCCATCTGGACCCACAGTTCACCCAGAAGACAGTCAAATTTCGAGGTGGAAAGATTATGGTTTGGGGTTACATCCAATACGGAGGTGCCAGGGAGATCTGTAAGGCAGATGGTAACATTGACAGTGCCAAATATCAACAGATTCCTGCCTCCCAGTACATTCCCAACTACAAGAGGGGTCAGATTTTTCAACAGGATGGAGCTCCTTGCCATGCCTCAGGTTCCACTATGAAGTTTCTCAGGGGGAAGAAGATCAAGGTCCTTCAGGGATGGCCAGCACAGTCTCCAGATATGAATATTATTGAGCATATCTGGGGAAGAATGAAGGAGGAAGCTTGGAGGACCAAACCAAAGAACTTGGAGGAGCTTTGGGATGCCTGCAAGGTGGCCTTCCATGCCATCCCCGACGACTTCATCAACAAGCTCTACGACTCTCTGCCAAACCGGATGGCAACTGTTCTGCAGGCCAAAGGAACCCATACAAGATATTAATTTCTTAACTTATAAATACTAGAAATACTAGACTGATTTTTCATTTGGTATTTTATTAACTTTTTGAGAAAGATAAAATTTATTGATTCTAATTTGATTTGCGACAAGACTTTTGTCCAGGTAGAAACTGGCTTGTTCATCATTATCAAGCAATAAACCTTATAAGCATCTATGAAATTTTTGTTTTGCTAGTATGGGAGTGGCTAAATGTTACAGCTTGATAATGATCAACAGGCCAGTTTTGGCCGGACAAAAGTCTTGTCGCAATGGCCAACTCCAATTTCTAGGCCACAGTGAATAAGGAAGAAACAAACAAGGGGCTTGATTAGTCAGCTGTAGGTAACTTTGAGCTATAAAAGCAGAGATTTGACACTTTAAGCCAAGTTCATGCTCAACATTGCTTCTGTCAACATGCCCAAGATCAAACCAGAAACCAGTGCTGATCATCAAGAATCTCAAGTCCAAGTCTCCTGCTGAAGTTTCAGACATCTTCAATGTGTCTAAACGGCAGGTGGAGAGGATTCGCAAGCGCTACCAAGAGACTGGCGACGTCCATGACAGACCCAGGTCGGGCAGACCGCGCAAGACAACTGCTCGAGACGACAGCTTGCTGGTCCGACGGTCAAAAGCCTCACAGCTCCAGGAGGAGTGGACCCCAGCAACGCCTGTTTCGTCAAGAACTGTACGTTGGATTCTTGCTCGCAATGGTCTCCACGGTCGTATTGCTGCCCAGAAACCAGCGCTAAACAAGAGACAGCTAAGAAACCGTGTTGCGTACGCCAAGGCCCACAGCCTGACGGAAGGTTGGACAGCAGAAAAGTGGCGAAAATTTTATTTTTCAGATGAATCGTCAGTTGAGCTCCATCCCAAGCGCCGCCAATATTGTCAACGACCCTCTGGGGCCCATCTGGACCCACAGTTCACCCAGAAGACAGTCAAATTTCGAGGTGGAAAGATTATGGTTTGGGGTTACATCCAATACGGAGGTGCCAGGGAGATCTGTAAGGCAGATGGTAACATTGACAGTGCCAAATATCAACAGATTCCTGCCTCCCAGTACATTCCCAACTACAAGAGGGGTCAGATTTTTCAACAGGATGGAGCTCCTTGCCATGCCTCAGGTTCCACTATGAAGTTTCTCAGGGGGAAGAAGATCAAGGTCCTTCAGGGATGGCCAGCACAGTCTCCAGATATGAATATTATTGAGCATATCTGGGGAAGAATGAAGGAGGAAGCTTGGAGGACCAAACCAAAGAACTTGGAGGAGCTTTGGGATGCCTGCAAGGTGGCCTTCCATGCCATTCCCGACGACTTCATCAACAAGCTCTACGACTCTCTGCCAAACCGGATGGCAACTGTTCTGCAGGCCAAAGGAACCCATACAAGATATTAATTTCTTAACTTATAAATACTAGAAATACTAGACTGATTTTTCATTTGGTATTTTATTAACTTTTTGAGAAAGATACAATTTATTGATTCTAATTTGATTTGCGACAAGACTTTTGTCCAGGTAGAAACTGGCTTGTTCATCATTATCAAGCAATAAACCTTATAAGCATCTATGACATTTTTGTTTTGCTAGTATCTAAATAAACTTTAGACACTTATGATTCATTTGTGTTGTTTCCTAACTGTATTAGCTAATTAAGAGTTGGGTAATTAGCAATTGTCACTTTTGTCCACTCATGCGACAAAACCTTTGGCCGGGACTGTATTGGGGAGTCTCTAGCTAACGGATTCATTAGACCCTCCACCTTTCCTGCAGGGGCGGGGTTTTTCTTTGTTAAGAAGAAAGATGGGGGACTGAGACCCTGCATAGACTATCGGGGTCTCAATGCCATTACTATAAAAAACAGGTACCCCCTCCCGTTTATGAACTCTGCTTTCGAGTGACTTCAGGGGGCCTCAATCTTCACCAAGCTGGACCTGTACAACCCGTATAACCTGGTGCCCATGAGGGAGGGCGACGAGTGGAAGACGGCCTTTAACACACACAATGGGTACTATGAATATATGGTGATGCCGTTCGGCCTCACTAGCCCCCCCTCTGTCTTCCAGGCGCTATGTTAATAACTTGAGGATTTTTACATCCATATTTAGTGAACCGTATAGAAATTGTAGCCATTTTTACATATAGTAGTCACACCCCCCCCACACTTTAGGGCACCAAAAGTAATTGGACAAATTAACATAAACTTCAATGAAGTCATCATATTTAATATTTGGTTGCATATCCAAATATTGGATATCCGTGGCGGCAGTGTAGTACAGTGGTTAAGGAACTGGGTTTGTAACCGAAAGGTCGCAGGTTCGAGTCCCACGTAGGACACTGCCGTTGTACCCCTGAGCAAGGTACTTCACCTGAATTGCTTCAGTATATATCCAGCTGTAAATGGATACTATGTATAAAAAAAAAATGCAAAAATGCTGTGTAAGTCGCTCTGGATAAGAGCGTCTACTAAATGCCTATAATGTAATGTAATGTAATATCCTTTGCATGCCATGACTTTCTGATGTCTGTGACCCAACAACATCAAAAATCTTGGGGGTTGATTTACTAAAGGTTTGTGTACAAAAACAGATGTAAAACTGTTACCACCCTCAAAAAATATAAAGAAGATTGCACATGCTAAAATCGAAAGATACGTTGATTTCTTATGCGGGTTGGCCTGAATGAATATGCAACATTAGCCGTCACTACATTATTCATCTGAATAATGGGAGGTGGTCATGCAAATAGATTACTTTAGTCTAAAGTGATTTACTAAACACAAAAGGAAGTTTGTGAACGGTATTTGTGGGTGCATTTTACTACAAAAGGAAAGCAGGTATTAAAAGACATAGACTTGATAAGATGATGGCTGACATTATAGCAAGACACATATGAGTGTGTTTGGGATATCCATAACTGCACATTCTGAATGTTGCGTAACAATGGGGGGTAATGAACTGGCCCATTCTAGTTAACGCTCAAAATACACAAGAAGAGAATGACCTCTTCCACCTGCCATAAGGGAGCCTAAACTCCAGCTTCCCCTTCGGTACAATGGGGAACCTTGAAAATGTAGAGGGTTCCTTACCAAATGTAAAACATATTTTAAGGCGCAGTCTTCCCGGTTTGAGACTCCGGAGGAGGCCCGGGTTGCATTTATTTTGTCTCTGCTTACCGGTACTGCCCTCGCCTGGGCTGACCCTTTTCTTCCGTTCTGACTCGAAGACAACGACTTGCAGACAAATTTCCGCTTACGACACGTTCCAAACTTGATAAAGGCTACAAATTCTTCATGTTTGATTATGAAGGTAAGTGTTTTAGTCTTTTCTAGCCCTTAGCTAGCTACATTAGCGAAGGTTCTGGGATAACGGTAGCTAGCTAGCTAACGTTAGTTGATCTGTTAGCTTTCTGTTTTGCAAATAGAAAGTCTTTAGGCTCTATTCTTGATTAGGTTACTGTAGTACAGACTGCAAACTCTTGTTGCAACCACTTTTCCATATTACTGCTGTTAGCTACAGAGTCTGTATTGTAAGATAAAAGTCAGTAGCTAATGTATTCATGGCTAATGTTGCGCCCTTTCTCCCAAACATTGGAACATGGCCGCCGCCGTCAGTATTGCCATGGCAATACTACTTTTTCGCAGACCATATGGCGTTTATTTCATTTAGAAAACTTAGGTAACCTGTAATGCAACCCAAATTTTATGTAGTGAAGAATCTGATTGTATCTGCTGCGATATATGAAAACATGCGACTTTATCATTGAGCTAGAGTAGATACGACACGTTGCGCCATTTGAGTGCCTGTGCACGACTACCGCGGCGGTGCGCGTGCACTGTCTTCTAGCAGACAGATGGAACGTTTCTCTCCGCTACCGCCAAACCGCCGCGACCAGAGACTGCGGGAAACAGCTCAGAGGAAGAGACGTGTCGACCGATCAGATCAAGTCATCTAGCTAGACTTCAAAACACAGGTGAGATGTGTACATAAAAACAAGCATATTTGGCATCATTATCAGTATTGTACGTATGGTCGTATTTCTGACTGAAGCATTGTTGCATGTGTTCCTCAATTTTTAATGTTAAGTGGTCAACTTCAGCCGCTAACATTAGCTAGGTAGCTAGATCGAGGCACTGAGGCACTGGGACAGTTGGGCAGCAAACTTAGTTAGCAAGCTTAAACACTAATTGTGATCAATTGAAATTTGAAATGTAATGTTAGATGCATCTTGAGCCGAAATGCATTAACGTTAGCTCGTTCTTATTAGCTCCGTAGCTACTAGCTAGCTTACTAACCAGCTAAATGTAAATGATTTAAGTGAATGGATAACTAGCTAGCTAGCTATATTAGCTAATGACACAGTCCACACCATCGTCGTGTATTTCGATGGACAATGCATGAATTCAAGCAGCTTTAAGTTTAGTTAAATTTTTTATGTCTTTTTTTATTCAGATTAAGTTGGCAATGGCTAGTATTTTTTCCCATGCAGACAGGAAGAGAACAGGTTGCACGTGCAGTGCATGTGGCAGCATGAAGCATGCAGGTGCACCTTCAAAGACATTATGGTCTTTCTTTAAAAGGTTAGTGAAGGGTTAATGAAGTAGGGAACATTTTTGTCCAAAATGATTGAATTTGCAGCGGCTTTTCTCTCAAAAGTTGCGATGCAATTTGCAACCTTTTTGGGTTATTTTGCAATAAAATTGTGGGAATGTTTGAAAATAGCAATTGTCCGCTGGAAAAAATTGCGATTGTTTAAAGAACTCACCCCCAACCAAAAATAATGGAAAATTAGGGGAAATTGCAGCAATTGACTAAATTTACAAGCGTTTTTTTTTCTGATTTGACCATTTTATGCGAAAATATTGCGGGGATTGGACAAAATTGCAAGCTATCGCAAATAATTGGATTGGTTGAATTTGCATTAATTCTTGCAATCGCAAGATCGCTTTTTCCTGGAGGGACTGATTGTAGTTGTATTGTATTAACACGCACAAGTAGTAAATCACTTGTATGTAGTAGAGGCCTACTCGTGTATAACTATCCATCTAATTGCAAAGAACTTTGTAAAGAACTTGTCAAGAATGTATATGTATATTTGTGAATTTCAACAGTATTAATAAATACATTTGTACATAAATGGAGTTTGCATGTGTTCAGACAAGTACTTGACTCAGCTGTGTAGCTGTCAGCTGCTGCTGAGACTTAATTCATGATGTAAACAGTATGGTGAATACAGATAAAGTGGGACAGCAGGGACACTTCAATTTCATCATCTTTATCTTTGTGTATCCATTACTAAAAATAAACTAAGTTTATTATAAGTTTCCGTAGCTCTGACATTTAAACCATTTGGATCATAATTTAAAACTATGCAAAATGTAAATGATCAGAAAGTGTCCCACTTTACCTGTATTCACCTGTATTTGCCTGTATTTATCCTATTTAGATATTAGTATGATTGTGATAATTGCCTTAATGGGGGTTCATGCTTCTTGACCACTCTATATAGGGTTTTGGGTTCACCAACCATAGGAAAAAATATCTGGGAAACTGTTACATTGCAGTGATATGATCCATAATTACATTGTTAAAATATTTCACATTTAAACTTATAATAACCACACAGAATAAAATAACAAAAATAGATAGCTTTATGAGTCCTTTATTTAATGCATACACCATATTGTGCGTGGCGAGAAAGTTTGGCAATACTACTTTTACACTGGTGATGGCACCTCTGCATTGGAACACAGTCTCAAATGTAGTTGACGATGAGGTGACAGTGAGAGGACGATGTTACAGGTCAATGAAGAAAAATGAGGAGGCTCATTACCTACAGGTTTCTCAGATGAATAGTTCTCTAACATTATGATTAGAGAGTTAAGCTTTCTTTTTGTTGTGTTTTGCTGCGGTTGCAGACTTTGCAGTATCCCACAAAGTTCCACTGTAGTTCACTGTGTTTCTCAGTCTGATGTCAATGATTTTGTGTAGCTAAATTCCAAGACAACTTTGTACATATCTTTAAAAACAGAAGTGGGTTATTTGAGGACAATTAAAACGGAGAAAGATTATGTGATAAGTCAAAATAAAAATAATGTTCAAAGCTTATACACTTAATGTAATCCTTAAGTTTATATTCCATTACTCTTTGTAGATATAATGAAATGTAAAAAATGTTGTGCAGCAAGAACACTCATTGTTATGTCTCTATTAACAGGTTACACTTGATTCTGAAAAGGTTCCTGTGGTACTGAAGTGCATGTCATGTTCCTGCTCTGCTGGGAAAGCACTATGCAATCATATAGTGGCACTTTTGTTTCAAACTGCTCACTACAGTAACATGGGCTTCAAGACGGTGCCATTGCCTCTGTCATGCACCAGCTCATTGCAGACCTGGCACCGGCTAAGGACACAGGTCAGATATTAATATTTGTTACACTTGATGATGTTGGGCTAGCAGTTTGTATTTACTTTTGTCAATTAATTGTTCATCATTATTATATTACAGGGAATTGCACCAGATGCTACAAATGACATGGCGGTGTGTAAACCAGTGGCAAGGACAAAAAATAGTGTCAGGACTGGTGTGAAGTGCACACTGTACAATACGGTGGCTGAGAAGTGCAAAACACAACGACATTTCACAAAACAACGACATTTCACAAAACACAACGACATTTCACAAAACACAACGACATTTCACAAAACACAACGACATTTCACAAAACACAACGACATTTCACAAAACACAACGACATTTCACAAAACGGAAAGGGTAGGACAACACTTCTTGTTTGTGATTGGACAGAACCCAAGCCCCTCAATGTAATTTTCTTTCACAAAACGGAAAGGGTAGGACAACACTTCTTGTTTGTGATTGGACAGAACCCAAGCCCCTCAGCGAAATTACGAATCCTACTATGGCCATGCCAAGACTCTGTCTCTGATTGGCTGGTCGTTCTGTGCGCTCTACCCACCTCATCTTCTTCAGTCTAATGTCTTGTTTCCACTTGCACATTCGACCCGTTCCAGAGCCGCGCTGGCTCGACTTCTGAGCATTTCCATTAGTTCAAATTCGAGCCGCGCCAACGAGACCCACTCCAAAAATGGCCCGATTTGTCCTCTGGTGCTGGCTCGAATATAATGGAGCCGCCAGTGCGTTGCTATGGTGATTCACCACAGCAACGTAGCCGAAGAAGATGCGCTTACTCACTTTGTCGGCTGTTTAATAACAACAACAACAACAAAATGGAAAAAATAAACAACCCGTGGGGTTTCGAGGAAGTCCAGGCCCTTTTAATGATTTGGGCAGACGAGTCGGTTCAGCAGCAGCTGAATTCATCGCTCAGAAACGAGAATAAATAAATGTTAATTGAAAAAAAGAATCCGATCCAGTACGAAACTATTTTCTATGCCTATTTTGAACCGATCCAACGATCGCGGACTCTGCTGGTTTAAACAATTGAATGTGTTTAGCGAAGATCAATCCACATAAATAACGACTGGGAGGGAGGCTTTTTGTGATAACATATGTCTGCGCTGACAGATATGTTGTTGCTTTTGAAGCAACATATTCCACAACACCAACACAAACAAACGCAACTCGTAGTTCGCCATGTTATAATAGCTAACATTAGCAAGGTACTTTGGAACAGCTGTGTCGCGTTACATAGCACCGATACATAACGAATCTCTGGCGGAGAACCAGCTCGGATTAATGGAAAAGCAATTTGAGCCGCGCTGTACGTCTCGCATTTGGGTTGGGTTGGCTCTGGAACGGGTCGAATGTGCAAGTGGAAACAAGACATAAGAACGCGCTCGATTGCCCTGTTCTCGAAATTCAGGGAGGTAAACGTTACAGGATAAAACGTACTGACATCCATAAGCGTATGTTTTTAATAAATACCACCAATGTTGATAACAGTTCTTATATATTCTACTATTCTAGCACAATCTAGCTCGTTTCTACTGTTCTAACTAGTGCTAGCTGATCACTGAGGGGAAATCAAGTTTAATAAAATAAATGAATACGTTACGTTTTTTAGTAAATACCACCAGTGTTTCGCAGTGTTGATAACAGTTCTTTGTGTCATTGAAAAGTCATTAGTCACAATGTTCATTTTCACAAATCTATACAAAACCTGATCTCATAAGTCTGTTCACTTTCCTGCAACGCTGAGGGTTTTATTCTTGGTTTTATGACATGCAAGGTCATACAAGTTTTCCCTGGGCATGTTTTCTTATGCCTTGTGTGCATGTAGGCCTAAGTGAGTTTGTTCACAGGCAGATAGAAGACGGTTAAACCCGATAATGGAACAGCAATAAAGTGTGACCATATTTGGTCCCTTTATGTACAATAACTATTCCAGCACACTGTAACATCCTATGTGACTAATTACTTTTCAATGAGACACATAGGATAATTGTTATCAACACGGGCGGTATTTTATTTTTTTTAAAACGTATGCTTATTTAACTTGAATTCCCCTCCGAGTGATCAGCCAGCTGATTTTCTAGCTAGCACTAGAATGTGCAATGAGACACATAGCCTAGAACTCAGTGGCGGCTGGTGATCTAAATATAGGTTGGGGCGCTAGCATTTCTAAAAAAAAAAAAAATACATCTGACTTTGACTTTAAACAGAAAAAACAAGCTACCGTGTGTCTCAGTTGCATAAGACAGTTTGATTGGCAACAGTGGAGGACAGTTTTTCAAGTAAGACATCACTGAACTAGAGTGCGGATCGGGCCGCATATTTCTGTCCGAACCCGACCGAGCCCGACCCGAACCCGACAGGAATTCTGCTTTTTATGTCCGAACCCGACCCGAGCCCGACGCAGTTAAGGCACTGAAGCGCTGACATTGTGTTTCCCTGTCACGCAGTTGTTGTTACCATGGTTACAGCTTCTCTGTTTAGTGGTCACTGGGCACCTAAATGACCGTCAAAAGGCATTGTTTTATTGGTAGATAACAGACACACACAATATTCGGTATCATTTTTATTTATTTCACACTATATTTTCACCAAAAACAACTTGAAGCACCATGTGCAGTAAGCTAACCCATCCCAATTAGTACAGTAATACCTTGACATACAAGTTTAATTCGTTCCGTGACCGAGCTCGTTACTCGGTTTACTCGTATATCAAATCAATTTTCCCCATTGAAATTAATTTAAATACCATTAATCCGATCCAGCCCCCCAAAAAACACCCTAATTTCTTTGTTACGTTGTTATAAAAATGAGAAATGTATTTATAAATTATAAATAATTAGGGGTGGGACAATGCACCGGTGCATCGCGATGCATCGATCCGAATGTGTAAATACAACTGCATCGATCTGCAAGATTCGAATCGATAAGCATCGATTAATATCGCATTTTAAATTAATGTACACGTATTCATTTATTCAAAAATTATTTAAAATATATATTTCTGAGACACGATTACTTTTAAAACTCTTTTGACCAGCTTCAATCCATGTTTCTGCTCCAACCCCAACGTAAGCGTGAGTTGAAAGTAGCGACTATGAGATGGACAGATCTGAGCGAAATGGCTAGCTGCGTGCTCGCTGAGTGCGACAAAAGAGACATAAACTCCGAATTTGCGATGTTCCGAACAGAAAATCAGTGGTATGGAAGCATTTCGGGTTTAGAAAGAAGGAGGGTGTACTTGACAAAACCGCTGCAATATGCAAGATCTGCCAAGTAGAAATCAGATACACAGGCAACACCACAAACATGATAAACCATTTGAGCCGACGATACACAATTGACGTGAAGGACAGCAAGCGCGTTAGCAAGCTGGTAAGCAAGCTAAGCTCGGGAGTCATTGATGAGTTTCCTGGAGCAATGGCCAAACAGTTCTATTTTTTTGTATAATTGTTTTTATACACATACCGTGTCCAGACAGTTAATTGTAAAGTGCTTTCTGATATTTAAATTTAAACCATTTTCTATTCAAAATCAAGTAGACGTTAGAGACAAAAAACTAAAATAGTAAGACTATTTCCAATGTCTTACGTTCAATTAATTATTACTACGTTAACTGTCCGATTCACAAAATGAATGTCGTGGAACCTAGATACACCATACCATGCAGAAAATATTTGAGTGAAAAATGTATACCTGCTCTGTATGAAGAGGTGAAGAAAACTGTTCGACTGTCCTTGCAAAACGCTACGAGAGTAGCTTTAACTACGGATGGATGGGCATCTTGCTCCACCGAAGTTCTAGATCGTACTAAGATTTAGGAAAGTACTATGCATGACACTAACCTATAGGCTATTTCATTTTTCTTGGCCCAGTTTAGTAATTGTTATACATTTAGCCATTTTCATTTTGTAAATAAAGGAAATGTATTAGAGTACCATGTCTGACACTGTTTGAAAAACAATAACCTAAATAGGGCAACTTTAGAAAATACACTGTTAGTCATGTTTATTGCTGCATTATTTGCTGCAGACAGCTGCAAAATGTATGGCATGCCTTAACAATAAACATAATGCTGTGAACTTGGTGTAAGGTTCTAATTGAATATTTAATTACTGCTGAATGTATTGGTATCAAATCACATTAGCATACCTATTTAAAGTATCTAAATTAATCGAACCGAATCGAATCGAATCGAATCGTGGTCAAACGTAAGATATTATGATGCATCGAACCTTTGCCTAAAGAATCGGAAACGAATCGAATCGTGATGGGGTTGAATCGTCCCACCCCTATAAATAATTAATACAAAATATAATACAAAGATAATAAAATAGAATATAAAGAAATAAACTGGTTCTAAACTTAATTGCTACATTATTATTCTTCACTTACACTTAATCTTCATCAGTGACGTTTGCATCTTTTTCATAGATTTTTGGCTTTTTCGTCACGCTTTTCTGACTGATCTGCAGGGCGTTTCGATAAAAACCTATCCATGGTGGTTTGTTTCTTCCTTCCCTTCAGAATTTTTCGGAAATGCGAATGCAATTTCCGAAATTGCATTCGCATTCGCAATGCTCCGCTTGCTCGGCTCGTAACTCGGGTCTAGGCTCGTAAGGCGAAACAAGAAATTGCTCGGAATACTCGTAAGTTAGTGCACTCGTATGTCAAGGTTTTACTGTAGTTCAAAAGTAAAATGTTCGCTAGTTGTTCGGCCGCCGTGACCGAGCCCGACCCGTTTCTCCCAATGAACGCCTTGAGAAAGGTTCTTTTTGCAAAGAAATAACCGAATTTTCTTTGCTTTCTGTTCCACTTGAAGAAGCCATTTCGAATTATCTCTCTCGCTTGGTCTAGGACAGGTCTACTTGAATGAATGAGTAGCAGCCGACTGAACCTATCCGTAGTACTTGCGCACTCGCAGTGATATCCTGCTAGATGCCGGCTGGGCGTGATAAACATGCCTTAAATCCAATCAAATAATATCATAAACCATGAGGACTAATCAGAAAAGGGTAGGATAGTCCGGGGCGCACAGGCCTGCGCCCGGGGACTTCCTTTTTTGGCGGCGAATCAGGCAGCAGTATCAAGGGGCTCGCCTGAAAATGAATGAGTGCTCTGATTCACCATAACGTTACCGGCGCCCCGCAGTCCCCGGAACATGCATATGTAATGTATTAAACTTTAGACAACGCAAGGCCAACATATAACATGTTTAAGCTACTAAAAAATTAAATAATAATAAAAAATAATAATAAAAAATAATAATTTTAAGCTACTAAAAAAATTAAATAATAATAAAAAATAATAATTTTTTTTAAACTTTTTTTAAAATTTGTATGTGGGGGAGGGGGGGCGGCGCCCCAGCGCCCTCTATAGGCCGGCCGCCACTGCTAGAACTATTATCAACATTGGTGGTATTAAAAACGTAAACTTATTTTAGGCTAATGGATGTCAGTACACGTTTTATGCTGTAACGTTAGTTAGGCTACCTGAATTTGCATGCAATTTCGGAAAATAAGTTACTGCAATGCGCTCCAGCGAAGAGAGTCACCTTAAACTCAAACAGAGGGTTGGGTGGGTAGAGCGCACAGAACGACCAGCCAATCAGAGACAGAGGAGGGCGGGTCTTGGCATGGCCATAGTAGGATTCGTAATTTCGCTGAGGGGCTTGGGTTCTGTCCAATCACAAACAAGAAGTGTTGTCCTACCCTTTCCGTTTTGTGAAAGAAAATTACATTGAGGGGCTTGGGTTCTGTCCAATCACAAACAAGAAGTGTTGTCCTACCCTTTCCGTTTTGTGAAATGTCGTTGTGTTTTGTGAAATGTCGTTGTGTTTTGTGAAATGTCGTTGTTTTGTGAAATGTCGTTGTGTTTTGCACTTCTCAGCCACCGTAGATCACTAATCTGTTTCCGTAGCCTATACTTTGGCTGATTGTAAATCAAACAATTGATTTGCTTAATAACCAAGACCAATAAATAAATTATTAGGCTACCAATTTATTTTGAGATAGCAATATTGTTCTGTGCATCATAAACTTACTTTTTATATATCCACGTTTATGATGATGTGTTATCATGCGAAGATTTGACATTTAAATGCTTCATGTTTAAATGTTCAATGTTTTGTAGATTGTAAATACGTTTTTCTAGCCTTAATTAGGCTATGCGTTGTGTGATCAACGGTTTGAGACAAGAGGCTGTCCTATATGCTTTCTAATGTTTAAATTGCTTTGACTAATTTGAGTGCCGTCTTAAAATTAAATACATTATTTAACGCATTCAGATTATTGCCTGATCCTTGTTAAACAATCTCAAGTTAGCTATCTTTGTCGTCATTTCTTAATCATCGGTTACATATTGGTTTTCTCTTGATTATTCAGCAAATTATTTGTTTAATTGTTCGGCTACTCAAGCTAAATAAATAGAAAAATGTCTAATGCTGCAGCCCATACCCCGATTTTTCCAGCGCTGCAGCTATCAGTATCGCTGGTAAGAGTACCAGAAAATAAGATATCAAGTCTTTTGATGTTGTAGGGTCACAGACATCAGGAAGTCATGGCATGCAAAGTATATGCAACCACAAATTAAAATTAAAAATTACTTTATTCTACATTATGTTAAACTGTCCAATATTTTTTGATGCCTGAAAATGGGGAAGACCATGTACTAAAGGTTCTATCATTTCTAAATGGTTCATCCGATATGGATGAAAATACCCTCAAAGTCTGCACTTCAACCTCCTTGTCATTGTATCCTTTCAAACTCAAAGTGCTAGAGTACAGAACCAAAATAACAAAGGAAATGTGTCACTGTCCAATTAATTATGGTGCTCATTCTAGGTGTGATTTATTTATTTATTTTTAAGAAAAACATTTTTTATTTCAGATTTTATCCCCTTTTCTTCTTGTTTGGTGGCCAATTACACCCTACTTTAGTTCAAATACCCCCCTCATAAAATAATAATAAAGCATTGAGAATATCTTGAATCTGCCTCGAGAGTCGTCCTTGTGTCTTGCCTCTCTCCAACCTTTCAAATGTCTGCTAAGGGCATGTTTAGCATGCCAAGTTACTTGTTGGGTCCACTTTAAATTTATGAAAACCTTTAAGAATGTGAAGATGTGCACACCTTTTTTAAACCTTAGTTTGAACTGTAGTCAAGAGTGACAAATGTCTTGTGTGCAACAGAAATATTACTTCTCCTTATATTTTCACTTAACTTCCATCTTATTTAAAGAGATGAACACACACACAAGCTGTTTAAAAGAATAGATGTTTGCGTTTTCTTCTGGACACCGCCATTGGTAGCTGTGAGAAATCTGCGTCTCTGGAAGTCTACTGGAGGGAAGCAACACCATTCTTTCAAAATCATGTTCAATTGGGTTGAGATCTAGTGGCTGCAAAGGCCATATCATATGATTCCCATCATTTTTGTACTGTAAGCCACTGTACTTACCTCATAAAATAAAAACATTTTGGGGTAAAATGAGTTCTGTGTCAAATGAAAGCTCTTGATGAACTCTATCCAGTGCCAAAAGGACAGCTGAAATCATGAACAGTATTGAATAAAGCAACAAAACAAAGATCTAATGCAAAAGTTATGGTCTTTTTGGAGCGAGAGGTCTGTAATTTTGATTTGTAACTTTGTTTATGTAGTGGTTCTTGGCTGTTTTGTTTTCTTTTATTTTGCGGCTCTCATCCTGCTTTCCCGATTGTGAATCAATCTGATTTTTTCCACATTCCGTTCCGTGGTTTGCCATCCTCATTACTGTTTTCACCTGGGCTTCTACCTGCAGGTTACTTAAGTTTCTCACTTCCGCTTCTCCGGTGCTTGATTATCTTACGACATTGCATTCGAGCCAGGTATAGCCAGGTGACTAGTGACCTCCTGATATTAAACATTGTTTATGTTCAGGGGGGACTTGCTAGTGAGCTACTTAATCGGGTATAGGATTTGTTTTTCCTCCTGGTAGCGCTATCTATTTAGCACTTTGCTGTTTTCTCTGAGAAAGTTTTTTCTTTTTAGTTTCGTTTTGGTTTTACACTTCACCGGCTCTGAGATAAGGCAGTCGAGGGTGTTCTTTTGGTTACTAAGTTTCCCGTTCTTGTGTCATTATTTGGGTTTGGGAGATTTAGTTGTAATTCACTAGTTTTCTAGTTCGTCCGTTTTTGTGGGTTTATTTTCGTTTTGGCTGTTTAGTCTTAAGGAGTTACGTTCCTGTTTAAAAAAAAATATATTTTCTGTCCCTTAATTATTGGTCCTCACATCTTGTGAGCTGACTTGTTCAGATTCCTCCCACCTTTGCGTTTGAATCTCCTAACAATTAAGAAACCTATTACAGAATAATCAAGCCAATCAAGACTAATACATCAGTGGTATTGAGGCCAATCAGCAGTTGCTGGCTAATCACACCCAAATGAGGGTTCAAGTTGATGGAGGGTATGCAATCCTTCACAGTTTCACACCAAGCATTCTTTTTTCAAGTTTCACATCTCCCACTCAGGCTATTGCCTCCTCAATTCCCTTTGTTCAAATTGGTAGGGAACCCAAGTTGCAACTTCCTCTCCGCTATGACGGTAGAGCAGAAAGATGTGTCATGGATCATGCCTTTCTTTCCTTATCTCCGCGTTTTGCATTCCTTTTCTCATCTACCTGTAAATCTATCGGATTTTTCTGTGTTCCGCCACGGGTTTTGCGTTCGCCTCAGTGATTAGTGAGTTCACCTGTACTGCATTTCCTCTCACTTCCTCCTGTTCTCTTTGCTTCCATGTTATTTCACGTAACATTCGAGCCGGTAAAAAAGGTATAGGAAGTTGTGCTGCTATCGACCGCTTTGCTTCTCAACGCGGGACTTGTTAGCAGTACGATTTAGAAAGAAAGCAACGTTATCTTTTCGCTCTTATTTCAGAGCAGAGGTTTTTCGTTTCTTTGTTTTTCCCCTCATACCTACGAGTGCTCTTACCCTAAGCCTTAGGGGTTCTTTTGAGTTTTTCTTTCTGTTGTTCGCTCCACAAACGGGAGTTAGATAAGCGTTACTGCTTATTTCTTTGTTTTGCTCGGATATCGAGTTCCTCGTTAGATAAGCGTTACTGCTTATTTCTTTGTTTTGCTCGGATATCGAGTTCCTCGTTACTTTCGCGAGGTTATTTGTGTTCCCCTTATTTTCCCCTTTTCCACGACGGATTATTGTCCGTTTCAGTGGTGTTCATAGGAACACTTTAAGATTCCCTATCTGTCGCACCTGTACCTCCAATATTACCTCCGTGTCTCTGGCACAGAGAACCCCAACACTATGACTCTCCCACGAGATGGAGTTGGTTTTCGACCATAACATTTCGGGAATCAGCTAGACGGCTTCATCGCCTTCGCCAGGGTAATGATACTGTGGCTGAATTCACCATAAAGTTTAGATCGTTATCAGGCGAGACAGGTTGTTCAGAAGCTCCTCTTATGACGTCGTTCTCTGAGGCATTGGACGAGTCTATTCAGAATGCCCTAGCTATTCTCGAGCAACCTGATTCCTTTGATGAGTTAGTGTCTTCCGCTATTCGGATAGACAATCGTCTACGGGATCTTTTAAGTCATAAAGAACACCGAGAGAACCACCAAAATAAGTCTTCTTTTATCTTGGTTACTAAGTCCGTTTCTCCTACAGTAAAATCCCTATCGCCTAGAACAGAGGGACTCATGCAGATAGATGGGGTCTCTAGGGTTTCTGATAAATTCTAATCACCGGGCTGAGTGGTGTCACTATTGTAAAAGGAGAGGTCACACCATCAGTCAGTGTGGCAAATGAAAAGAAAAAAAATCTCACTAGAGAAACCAGGTTTTATAGCGAGACTCCAAGATACCACATCACGTACTTTACTATCTGTCAGCCTCCTGTAAAGACAGCATTCTCTTCAGGTCGAGGCTTTTATTGATTCTGGAGGTGTGGATTGTTTCATGGATGCCCAGTGGGCTAAAGAGCACCGATTTGTCACCGCTCTCGACGGTCGACTGTTAGGCTCGGGTACTTTTAAGAAGACTACGGCTCTACTTACTATGTCTGTTCATCAGGATACCCATAATGAAAGAATTCCGTTTTTTTTTGGTCGATTCTCCCATTCATCCCCTTGTTTTGGGTCATACGTGGCTTGTTAACCACGAACCCCATATTGAGTGGGAAGAGGATAAGAGTGTTTTCTGTCAATGGGGTTCCGCGTGTACAGCACAAGGTCACATCGCTCTGTCCAGTTTGTTCGGGGAGTGTTTTAACGATTCGGATTCCGACTCTGAGCTGGAGGAGGTTGCTTTTCCGCCTAATCGAGGAGCATCGGTTTCTGAATCTGAGTTTGGTGACGAGAGCCTGGAATGGGATTCTCTGGCTGACATAGATTCTTATTGGAAGAAAATATCTTCCGAGGATCCTTCTGACTCTGACTCCTTCTGAGATTCAGTGGTCGCCTCCTCCTGGATTGCCTATTCAGAAGGAGGATACTGAGATAGCAGGCAGTCTTGAATTTTCTTTATCTCTCAACGTGCCAACTGAATATGCAGAGTTATCAGAGGTATTTAGCAAACAGAGGGCAACCACCCTTCCGCCCCACCGCCCTTTTGATTGCGCTATTGAGCTGTATCCGGGTAATACTCCTACGAGAGGGAGTCTTTATTCCTTGTCGACTCCCGAGAGTGCTGCTATGAAGGCTTATATCGATGAGGCATTGGCTAACGGTTTCATAAGACCATCGACCTCACTCGCTGGCACGGGGTTCTTTTTCGTAAAAAAGAAGGATGGTACCTTAAGACCATGTATTGATTATCGCGCGGTAAACGCCACAATCATAAAGAACTGATACCCACTTCCCCTTATGAATTTGGCGTCTCAACGTCTCCAAGGAGCTACAATTTTTTCCAAATTAGATCTCCGTAATGCTTATAATCTAGTGCGCATGCGTGAGGGTGATGAATGGAAAACTGCTTTTAATCCCCATAACGGACACTACGAATATCGGGTCATGCCGTTCGGTTTCACTAGCGCCCCCTCTGTCTTTCAGGCATTAGTCAATGGGTTTGCAAATTTTTATAAGTGTTTTATTCACACTTTTAGTGCGCTTGCCGCACCTATTACCCTTCCCAAGAAAACATCTGCTATACAATTTGTGTGGAATCAGAGGGCCGATTCTGCATTTGAGGAACTTAAAAAAAAAAAAAAAAGTTCTGAGCATATTTTCATCACGCCCAATCCCTCCCTCCCGTTTGTGGTTGAGGTTCATGCTTCTAAGTTGGGTGTAGGCGCCATTCTGTCTCAGCATTCACCTAGTGATTGAAAAATGCATCCATGTGCTTATTTCTCTCGTGCCCTTACTGCGGCCGAGAGGAATTATGATGTAGGTAATCGTGAGTTGTTAGCAATCAAAATGGCTCTAGAAGAGTGGCGTCATTGGCTTGAGGGAGCGGAGCACCCATTTACGGTATGGACCGATCATAGAAACCTGGAGTACGTCCAGCAGGGAAAGACAGGTAATCCTAGGCAGGTGCGTTGGGCACTGTTTTTTACCCTTTTTAACTTTATTTTAACGTACCGCCTTGGCACAAAGAATGTTAAACCTGACACTCTGTCACAGGTTTCTGAACGTACGGAGGGTCCTGCTATTCTGGAGCACATTGTGCCTGTTTCACAGATTGTGGCTCCAGTGTTGTGGGACATTGAGGTGGCGGTTCAGCAGGCATTGCTGCTGGTGGGGCTCCCGTCAGTCGCCTTTTTGTTCCTGTTGAGGTCAGGTCTCAGGTACTACAGTGGGGTCATTCGTCCCAGTTCACGGCGCATCCTAGTGTCCATCATACTAAAGAATTTTTATTCAGAAGATTCTGGTGGCCTAGCATGGAGAAAAATGTGTGTGAGTTTGTCGCTGCATGTGCTGTTTGCGCTTGGAGTAAGGGTTCTCGTCTTCCACCTTCGGGGTTGTTGCGGCCTCTATCCATGCCTAGGCGACCTTGGAGCCATATCGCTGTGGACTTTGTCACTGGATTGCCCGACTCGCAGGGTAATACGGTGATTTTGGTCATCATTGATAGGTTTTCCAAGGCTGCTCATTTTCTCGCCCTGAACAAATTACCATCTGTGTTTTGTGTACATAGTTTACCACTGGATATTGTTTCTGACCGTGGCCCTCAGTTTGTCGCCAGGTTCTGGCGTTCTTTTTGCCTTCAGTTGGGCGCGTCAGTTAGTCTTTCCTCTGGTTTTCACCCACAAACTAAAGGGCAAACAGAAAGAACTGACCAGACTATGGAGAACACTCTTCGCTGCTTGGCGACGGCCAACCCTACTTCGTGGAGTCGTTATCTCCCTTGGGCTGAGTATGCACATAATACCCTGCACAATGCCTCCACTGGCCTATCTCCTTTTGAGGCTCAAGTAGTTTACCTTCCTCCACTCTTCCCTGAACTGGAGAAGAATGTGGAGGTTCCATCAGCTGTTTCTTTTGTTCGGAGGTGTCGCTCGGTTTAGAAACAAGTTTACGCATTGCTGTTACGAGCGTCGGCGTCGCAAAAGGTTTCGGCCGACAGACATTGCCGGACAGCTCTTTCTTATAGGGTCAGTCAGCGAGTCTGGCTCTCATCGCATGATTTGTCCTTGAGGGTCAAGTCACGGAAACTTGGCTGTTTTCGTTTTGGCTGTTTAGCCTTAAGGAGTTACGTTCCTGTTTTTTCTTTTCTTTCTTCATTATTTTCTCTTCCTTAATTATTGGTCCTCAAGTCTTGTGAGCTGACTCCCACCTTTGCGTTTGAATCTCCGAACAATTAAGAAACCCATGACAGTTTAGGTTCTCTAAAATTTATCAAATGCCACTTATGACCCTCTGGTTCCAAGCCTTCGGTTTTGTCTGCTGACTACATGACCTGAATGTTTTGGATCCAGGAATAACAATGACATTCTGAAATTTTTATGAATTTAATTCATTATTAATTTAAGATTCCAAAATAAATCTTAAAAGAAGCCTTTTCTATGGTGTCAGTATTTATTTAGCTTTATTATTGATAAAGACGTGCTAGAACTGCGGTCCTGCCGTCGCGGTCATCCAATTTCGCTGCCGCGAAAAATTAGGGTCCTAGAAATGCGGCCTGAGACTGCACTTCTGGTATGCTCCGATAGTGCAGAAACATACTATTGTGGATTTCTCCTCAAAAGCCCAGACTTTACTCTCGCGCAAGTTGTGTAAAAATACACGGCAAAACAATAGGCCCTTTTCACAATGATGTCAGTTAACTTCCGCTTTTCCGCGAAGCAGTTTATCTTTACTTCCGTTCGCACTGGAGACTTCTCCTGAAAATGCAGGAATATTCAACAACAACTCGAAGTAATTTTGAAAAGTAAAGTTAAGACTAATAATGTTTACGTATTTACAATAGTTTTTTCTTGGTAACGTTATCGGTCATTTCCAATTTACCATTCTGTTAACTGCCTTAGATGGTTGGGAAAGTAGGCTAGCTAGCAGCAACTTTAGCAACAGGTAAAATATGCATTGCTGCCTGCCTGTGCTGTAACAAGTTTGCTTACACTTTATGTGAAGCGTTTACTTTTTATCTTAATGTATAATCACTGAACACTGTTGTTTAGAATAGCTTGATATATACTGACTCTTACTCAAAGCTAAATGCTAAACCATTTCCATATGCTGATGTGATTCATCATTTTGCTCTTTCCTTTCTCCCTGTGTCCATCTCTCGCAACAGCAGCTCATTCAACAAGCATGGCACAGTCATCAAGAAGATGCTATTGCAGTGTTCCTTGTTGTTCTAATAACAAACAAAAATTTATATTTTAGTTTCCACGATTTTCCTGTGGACGCAGAAATACCTGCCCGTTGGATGAGGGCAATCAAAAGAGATGAGGGGCCGAGTTTTAAAATCCTTTGTGTTTCACACACCTATGTGTGTAGTCAACACTTTGCCCCAGAGAAGAAGAGTTAAGAATTACTGTCAAGCTCACCAACAAACAGCATCCAGTAACGTAGACTGAGTGAAAATGGATAGATGGATGAGTGATACCTATCAAGGTGTATGCTCTTTCTTCCCCTTAAGGTAAATTGGACTGTGCCACTCGGAGAATTCAAGAGTTGGAGCTGCAAGTTTTGTCACTAGAAATTGAAATCCAGCAGCTGACAATTAAGAAGCAGCAGCCACAGATTTTCAAGTGTTGTATCACAGATGAGGACTTTTGTTACTACACAGGATTCAACTCAAAGGAGGTCTGTGTTTTGGGAGTCAGTTTACCACTCTGCTTCAAGGCTTGTGTACTGGTCCAAGGCACAGCGAACAGCAGAAGATGCACCTAGCCCTCAGCGAAAACTTCCACTCATTGATGAATTCTTCATGTTTCTCTGTCGCGTTGCAGCTGGGCTTCAGGAGAAAACCTTGTCATCCATCTTTGAGGTCAGCTTGTCTACAATTAGTCGCACCATTTTAACGTGGACTAGCTACCTTTACCAGGTTCTTGGCTCGCTACCATTGTGGATGACAAGAGAGCAAGTGCAGGCCCCAATGCCTGACAAGTTCAAGCTCTACTGCCCTCTGGTGAGAGTGATAATAGACTGCACCGAGATTTCTGTGAAACAGCATCCTTCCTCTCTCACTACAGTCGGACTTTTTTGCAACTATAAAAATCACACCACCTTTAAAGGTCTGATTGGCATCGCTCCATGTGGGGCCCTGAGTGATTATAGACTGCACCGAGATTCGCTGTGTCGAACAGCCAGCATCTCTCCTCTCACTACAGTTTTTTTTTTTTTAAAAAAAAAAACACCACCTTTAAAGGTCTGATTGGCATCGCTCCATGTGGGGTTATCACATTTCTATCCAAATTGTACACAGGCTCCATCTCAGATATAGAAATAAGTTCATATAGAATATAGATTTCTAGATATAGAAATCACAGAGACGCTGTAATGGCCGACAAGATCGAGAATATGCAACACTCATCATCCCTCTACTAAATCTACTCAGCTCAGCATGGACTACACCCAGAAGACCCAGGCTATTGCCTGTGTAAGGATTTTAGTAGAGAGCGCCATACGCAGGGTGAAGGAGTACCATATTTGGGATGGGCTTGTTCCTCTTTCTATGGTAGGTTCAGTCAATCATGGACTGTAAATAGAAGTGCTATGTAAATTTTCATTGGTTATATTGAAAATGAAATATATATGAAATTATCCTGTACATTTTTTTAATGTTATATTTTGCATGACGGTAAGGATAATTACTTTTTCATTAATGAACTTAATGTTGTGAAGCATTCTGTAAAAACTTTTGTAACTTAATTAGTTTGTCCTGAGTAAAATGCCTATGTACATCTTTTACATTAAAGGAACAAGCAATTTTTTTAAACTTGCATTTTTTTAATTTACACATTTGGTAATAAAATATAAGTGGGGGAAGGAAAAAACTTCCATAGTGGCTCAAAGCATAATCTAAAAACAAGGTTGGTAGCAGTTGCTTGCAAACATACATGTGATACATTTCACTAGTTGCATTGCAAACAAAAAATTGTAACATTTACACAGACAAAAAAAGCTGTATATACATTTACATGTTATAAAATTCTGCCTCAAGGTTTACAACTTAAGAAGACATCCATGTAGATGTTAAATTATCAAGCTTCTGTCGCATTGAGTGGATAATCTCCTCATCCCTAAAGATTCTCTCAACTGTGAAGTCAGCGTGGGTATCTGTAATGAAATCACACCACACTGAAGTCCGCTTAAGGCCAGTTGGCCTTGAACCTGATAATAGTACTTGTGGCTCTTCTTAAGATCGCACAACATCGCAACTCTTTACTTCAGCCAGCCCAAATGGCGGTGGTTCTCTTGGGTTGAAGACTTTAGCATCAGGGCTGGCTCCAAGGTGAGGTGCATCATGGTAGATGATGATCTCACATTGTGTCACAGAGACATCACAAAAACTATTTGAATATTGCCTCAGTATCTCAGGTTCTAGATCCAACCCTCTTTTCATAGCGCCTGTCTGAGGATTTCCTCTCAGAATGAGGGCTGCCAAGGCTTTGGCAGAAGACTCCCCACGAACATGGCATATTTCACGGAATCTGCTGGCTGTAAATCGGGGTTTGCGTACCTGGGTCCACAGCTGGCATTCTGACTGCTGTCGGGTTTCTGCTTCAATAGCAGCAGATATCTCCCGTGACACCTTTAGGCTCTCCAAGTGGCATTGTTGCTTATAGTTGGGCTCAAAATCTATTGGACATTTAAAGTTGTAACAGGCAACTGAGGAAACTAAGGGGCACCAGGGTGTTTAATAATGTCTCTACTTATTTCAGGAGGGCACTGGTAAGAGAGCACAGACCCAAATGGCACAGGGCCAAATTTAGAGTCCACCAAATTAAGGTCCTCAAACCCGTGCAGCATATCCCCGGTTGTGGACGGACGTCTTTCAGTTTCTCCCCGCTGGCCATGACGTGAGGATCCGGAAGGAGGATCAGAAGCCCTGACATAAAAGTGAGATATGTCAAGTTTAATTTAGATTTCATTATAATGTCACCCAACCTTTCACACTATAGCAGACACCCACACTTATCACCTCCCTGTACATGTTTGTAATGCAAACTGTCCGAAATAACTCTAAATAAATTGCCAAAGATAATAATATCTACTGAAGACCTATATAAAAAGTTATGAATACTATTGACTGTTATGTTTGTTATGTTAGAAATGCATTCAAATGTTTGTACAGGTGGGGGCTCATTCTACGGTGGCTGAGAAGTGCAAAACACAACGACATTTCACAAAACAACGACATTTCACAAAACACAACGACATTTCACAAAACACAACGACATTTCACAAAACACAACGACATTTCACAAAACACAACGACATTTCACAAAACGGAAAGGGTAGGACAACACTTCTTGTTTGTGATTGGACAGAACCCAAGCCCCTCAATGTAATTTTCTTTCACAAAACGGAAAGGGTAGGACAACACTTCTTGTTTGTGATTGGACAGAACCCAAGCCCCTCAGCGAAATTACGAATCCTACTATGGCCATGCCAAGACCCGCCCTCCTCTGTCTCTGATTGGCTGGTCGTTCTGTGCGCTCTACCCACCCAACCCTCTGTTTGAGTTTAAGGTGACTCTCTTCGCTGGAGCGCATTGCAGTAACTTATTTTCCGAAATTGCATGCAAATTCAGGTAGCCTAACTAACGTTACAGCATAAAACGTGTACTGACATCCATTAGCCTAAAATAAGTTTACGTTTTTAATACCACCAATGTTGATAATAGTTCTAGGCTATGTGTCTCATTGCACATTCTAGTGCTAGCTAGAAAATCAGCTGGCTGATCACTCGGAGGGGAATTCAAGTTAAATAAGCATACGTTTTAAAAAAAAAAAAATACCGCCCGTGTTGATAACAATTATCCTATGTGTCTCATTGAAAAGTAATTAGTCACATAGGATGTTACAGTGTGCTGGAATAGTTATTGTACATAAAGGGACCAAATATGGTCACACTTTATTGCTGTTCCATTATCGGGTTTAACCGTCTTCTATCTGCCTGTGAACAAACTCACTTAGGCCTACATGCACACAAGGCATAAGAAAACATGCCCAGGGAAAACTTGTATGACCTTGCATGTCATAAAACCAAGAATAAAACCCTCAGCGTTGCAGGAAAGTGAACAGACTTATGAGATCAGGTTTTGTATAGATTTGTGAAAATGAACATTGTGACTAATGACTTTTCAATGACACAAAGAACTGTTATCAACACTGCGAAACACTGGTGGTATTTACTAAAAAACGTAACGTATTCATTTATTTTATTAAACTTGATTTCCCCTCAGTGATCAGCTAGCACTAGTTAGAACAGTAGAAACGAGCTAGATTGTGCTAGAATAGTAGAATATATAAGAACTGTTATCAACATTGGTGGTATTTATTAAAAACATACGCTTATGGATGTCAGTACGTTTTATCCTGTAACGTTTACCTCCCTGAATTTCGAGAACAGGGCAATCGAGCGCGTTCTTATGTCTTGTTTCCACTTGCACATTCGACCCGTTCCAGAGCCAACCCAACCCAAATGCGAGACGTACAGCGCGGCTCAAATTGCTTTTCCATTAATCCGAGCTGGTTCTCCGCCAGAGATTCGTTATGTATCGGTGCTATGTAACGCGACACAGCTGTTCCAAAGTACCTTGCTAATGTTAGCTATTATAACATGGCGAACTACGAGTTGCGTTTGTTTGTGTTGGTGTTGTGGAATATGTTGCTTCAAAAGCAACAACGTATCTGTCAGCGCAGACATATGTTATCACAAAAAGCCTCCCTCCCAGTCATTATTTATGTGGATTGATCTTCGCTAAACACATTCAATTGTTTAAACCAGCAGAGTCCGCGATCGTTGGATCGGTTCAAAATAGGCATAGAAAATAGTTTCGTACTGGATCGGATTCTTTTTTTCAATTAACATTTATTTATTCTCGTTTCTGAGCGATGAATTCAGCTGCTGCTGAACCGACTCGTCTGCCCAAATCATTAAAAGGGCCTGGACTTCCTCGAAACCCCACGGGTTGTTTATTTTTTCCATTTTGTTGTTGTTGTTGTTATTAAACAGCCGACAAAGTGAGTAAGCGCGTCTTCTTCGGCTACGTTGCTGTGGTGAATCACCATAG
This sequence comes from Ilyophis sp. 1 JC-2022, assembly GCA_022702515.1. Taxonomy (NCBI): domain Eukaryota; kingdom Metazoa; phylum Chordata; class Actinopteri; order Anguilliformes; family Synaphobranchidae; genus Ilyophis; species Ilyophis sp. 1 JC-2022. The sequence goes on along the minus strand of CM040406.1, from coordinate 11,674,355 downwards.
CAACGCACTGGCGGCTCCATTATATTCGAGCCAGCACCAGAGGACAAATCGGGCCGTTTTTGGAGTGGGTCTCGTTGGCGCGGCTCGAATTTGAACTAATGGAAATGCTCAGAAGTCGAGCCAGCGCGGCTCTGGAACGGGTCGAATGTGCAAGTGGAAACAAGACATTAGACTGAAGAAGATGAGGTGGGTAGAGCGCACAGAACGACCAGCCAATCAGAGACAGAGGAGGGCGGGTCTTGGCATGGCCATAGTAGGATTCGTAATTTCGCTGAGGGGCTTGGGTTCTGTCCAATCACAAACAAGAAGTGTTGTCCTACCCTTTCCGTTTTGTGAAAGAAAATTACATTGAGGGGCTTGGGTTCTGTCCAATCACAAACAAGAAGTGTTGTCCTACCCTTTCCGTTTTGTGAAATGTCGTTGTGTTTTGTGAAATGTCGTTGTGTTTTGTGAAATGTCGTTGTGTTTTGTGAAATGTCGTTGTGTTTTGTGAAATGTCGTTGTGTTTTGCACTTCTCAGCCACCGTAGTGATCATCCGTTAAAGGTAAGATTAGGCTACAGCCGATGGTAGCCTATGCCAGTGGTTCTCAACCAAGTTGTTATTTTTCTTATTTAGGTGCTTTTTATGTTTAGAGAGATTATTTACCCTCTTAAACCACATTATGTCAGAAAAATGTTCCCATTGTGCTATATTATATGTCTTTAAATTAAGACAAAATCTAGTAATATTGCAATAAAAACATTGCAATTTTCGAAATGCCAAAAAGGACAGCACTCGAGTAGCTTACTGTTTGGTTTATTTTGCCAAACAATAGTTAGGAAACAATGTGTCAATGTAATTTTCTGACATTAAAATAAAATAACAACGATAGTTCGCTTGATCTATGATGTGTCCCTACTCAGAACAGTGACAGACGCGGCATTATTTCCCCCTCGCTGGCTCCGCCCCTCAACTATGACAGACACAGACTGAATCTATGGCCCCGCCCACCACTGTCAAAAAGAAAAAATAGTTGCGCGAGCAGCAAAGAGAAACGCAAGCGCGAACAGTAGCTGTGCTCGGATAACAGTTTTGCACGCTTCAGGTTATGTGCGCACTCAAAGCCTGGATTTCTCCTCAAAGGCTACAATATTGCACTCAAAGACTTTACTCGCGTGCGGCAAAACAATTTGCATGCACAGAGTTTCGGGCTGTGCACACGGCTCCTCGATTTCCACACATAGATTTTATTTTCTCTCACGATTTTTGGCATTGATATGCCGCCATACTAGTGTTGCAGTAACAGATTTATGGGGTTGCACCCTAAAAATTATGAGGGAGGGGCTATTATGTTGATGCGCGTGCCCCCATTTCTTGTTTGGAGACTGACTGATACTGCACAAGCAGCACTTTTGCAACATTTGGTACAAGAAAGAAGCTAGCTAGAAGACACAGCCAGGACACAGCAGCAACACTGGTGCTAACCAATGTGCTAACATTAGCTAGCTGACTAAAGCTATAACTTCAATAGAAACGTATTTTTCAACCGATGTTCAGAAATATACCAAATCCTAACCAAAAAAAGTTAACAGCAATTTTCCACCCTGGAGCTATACCTTTAAACGCTACTCCTGCGCTAGGTAGCGTAGCTCTCGGACTGCTACCTGGCAGCTAACTTAGCTACACTCTACAGTACTTTGTACACCCTGTTCTTCCTCCAGCTCGCCCTAACACTACCAGTCAATTCCCTGTCACTAAAGCTGACACTTTCGACATGGCAAGACTGATAATGATTCTCGCCCTTGGTGATACTCTTAGTTTCACTTCCATAATAAGCTACAAGAGCAGACAAAGTGATAGCCATAGAGCAGCGGTTCCCAAACTTTTTGGACTCAAGGCCCACTTGAAAATCTCAAAAGTATTCGCGGCCCACACAGGCATTTTACGCACGCGTACAATTCAATCAGTATTCTTATTGGATATTTCATATATATGCATCATCATACATACTTGGGATGGCTAAAAAGTTGACTACCGTAAATTCCGGACTATAAGCCGCTACTTTTTTCACACACTTTGAACCCTGCGGCCAATACAACGGTGCGGCTAATCTATAGATTTTTACGAGCTAACGGCCTCCAGGGGGGCGCTCTAGCAGGAAGCGCAAGAGCGAGACAGACAGAGATAATGCGCCGAGGAAGACGCTAGTTTGATTGTGTTTTGAACAGCCGTTTTGCGCATCATGCACACACCCTCATCATGGAAAACACACGAAGAAATGCATATGATGCAGCTTTTAAGTTAAAGGCAATCGATCTGGCTGTCGAAGAAGGAAATAGAGCTGCTGCAAAACATTTTTAGGAAACGTGCCTGATTATTACAACGGTATTTGCATTGGGTGAACGCGATCGCGATCGCATAGCAAATACAGTAAAAAATAATAATCGGTCATCAGAAAAACTACCAATAATAGGCCCACAAAAAAATAACAATTACGTAGGCCTACTGATCGACATTAGATTCGCTTTATTGGGCTATTCAACAACGCGATAGGGCTACTTACTTTTTCCACCTCGCTGGTTTAACTTGCAGGGCGAACAGGCTAATCCGTTTTTTTTTTTTTTCTTCGTTTAAAAGTTATTATTTTTTTAAATCCTGCGTTGTTAACATAGTAACGGATGCTCGTTTTTTTATAAAGCAACATTTATCCAGGAAAACATGACATTTCAGTGCAAATTATGTCAATATGTCATTTAAATGTGTACATTAATAAAATAATAAGTTTAACCGACTAGTATTTCTGGTGCCGACTAGCGAGGGTAGCAACATTTAATCGTCTAGTCGACTAAACGCGCACATCCCTACTGTGTATCATCTTTCTGTGTACGTAAATATCTCATGTTACAACGTGGACACCTGCGGCTTATAGACAAGTGCGGCCTATATATGTACAAATGTTTTTTTTCTTCTAAATTTCGTTGGTGCGGCTTTTATTCAGGTGCGCTCAATAGTCCGGAATTTACGGTATATAAATTAAATCAAAAATATATATATTTTTTTCTTAGTTGAATGGCTCATTCAAAACTAATTAAAACGAATAAATGTAATATCAGAACGAATAAACTTAAATGAGAAAGAATACAATTTAATCAAACCGTCACTTATTTTCCTGAGCCAGGGAAAATGCCCTGGAAGCGGTTAAGAGGCATCCCTTATTGTAAGTCGTTTATTAGTCTTTATCATCACATTTTAAGCAGAATAAACACATAATAATATTTGACATGAATATTTGACATGAATCTGACGAGTCGACTGGCAAAAACCTGAGTTGTGGCCATCCCTAATACATACATTGCAGTAGGCCTAGTAGTCGTAAAAATACATCCAACAATAGGCGCACATTAATGAGTTCCTACCATGAGTTCCTATCTATCGGTATCACACTGATGATGCATTTTGGAAGGTTTTGAAGGAAAAAAACAAAAAATTTTGGATTAAAAAAATGAATAAAAAAATTTTTTCCCCATGATTTGGCGGACCACTTGCAATACCCTCGCGGCCCACCAGGGGGCCGCGGCCCATAGTTTGGGAATCGCTGCCATAGAGGGTGTGTTTTACGATGAGAAAGGGCAGAATTCACAACAAAATCTTTCAATCTCATCAAGTGATACCTAATTTTGTAGCTCTGAACATTTGTAGCTTCTGTACTTTAATGTGAAATGAAAAACTCTTAAGATATTTTGAAACATGTATCTGAAGCACGGATCCAGTCACATATATGAATTGTTAGGAAGACAATATGTACCTACAAGGGAATATATTGCATGCTCACTCTTTGAGGTCTTTAGGGTCCCCCACACAGTAAAATATCCAGTGTTAGTTCAACTATTAACAGAGTTTATATTAGTCCACTCTGGCCATAGTGGCCACATATAAACGCTGTAAGAGTTGATTTAACACTGAACATTTTACTGTGCAGTTGTATCCTAGTTTTGTTTGGGTTGAGAAAAGTAAGTAATCCATGTGACTAGCTCCCAAAGCTTTAAGTTAGTAAATAAGAGACTCATGGACCTCTACTCTGAGGAGGAATTCCTCTCCCATGTGCTGCTGTGAGACTTGGAACTCCTGAATCTATGATGGACAGTGAATGCTGTGCCCAGGTGTTCAGTGGCCTTGGCCCACTGATATGAGACTCTTCGTGTTACTTTGCGTAGGTACTGGCTGCTAATGGATGCTAAAGGCCTTGTCCATGTTGTTAACACAGCTCAACAGGGGCAACTAATCTTGTCTAGAACTCATCTCAAATAAGTAATTAAGAGATCCAGGACTCAAGGGCATCCAGTGCCTGATTGACAGGGGTCTCCAGGCCTCTCTATGAAGGACTGTAGGCCACCATGCACTGTTTTGACACTTATTTGTGCTTCACAAAGTCCCCCAACTGGGTTATTTTGAGGTCTGCATGTCACAGCTGCTGTCTGTGCCGGCAGGCATTTGGATCCCCCCCACCCTCACTCCTCCCCTCTTCTCTTCCACTCTGGTCTGTTTTCCCCTTCTCGTCCTGGTAAGTGGCAAGTCTGTATTTCTGGCTCTGTGTGATTGGAAACTGTTCAGACATTACGGTGCTGCTTATGTGTAAGGGGTTGTTGTGTTTAAATGTTGTTTTTTATGTTGCATGTGTGTTGTTTTTGCTTTTCCTTAAATTTTTGTGGTTATTTTTTCTATAATAGCAGCCAGACAGGCAAATTGAGTAATCACATGCTCCAATTGACTCAATATCATATGTTCCTCGTAACCTTTTGTGCAACATTTGGGTGCAATGAGAAGCTGTGTATTCTGAACAGATGGAAAAAATGTTGTATGAGAAACAACAGAGTTGGATAAATTACTTTTGGTAGTGGCTGACGGCAAGCATAATTTACACAAGATGAAACTGAAGTTACTGTCGGTACAGAAGGTGGGTGTATGTGGAGGTACATGTAAATGTTTTCGCTATGGTGTATAATGGCACATATTCCTCTAGTGTTTGAACCGTTCTTGCTGTATGACTCGTAGTAAACAATGAACACTGGAAATTGTCTCTACACTAGTTTTTCTGAATACTGCTGGCAGTCATTGGAGGCGTGATTGGAATAAAAAATTGTTTGACCATATAAAGATGTCCCAAAAATAGACCATGGCTGTACAACAGGTGCCGTGTTGCTACTTGTGGAAGCATAGGGGAGTGGTGAGGGGGTGTGGATAAATTCTGTCAGAACCAGGAGTAAACACTTTTAAAAATAAAAATAAAAACTTTCTTGTATGTGCCATACATCACAAAATATATCAGCAATTGTCTCTCTGGTAAAGTGGGAAATGGTGTGAGGCACATTATAGACTAGGATAGACCCTCATTCACTTTACAAGTATGAAACTCAGCTGAGGGAGGGAATGCCCCATTTTAAGCCTGGAAGGTGATTTATGATGGACAACCCCCCTTTCACCAGCCATGTCCATTAGAATGGAGAGCCATTTGCCGATGTCGGAGGCTAACCCCGGCCAGGGTGGGGTCCCTGCTTTGCAACCTGGGGGCGGGGCTGCCGAGGGGCCCAACACAGACCCTTCAGAGGACTTCAGCAGGCAACTGGAGGACATCATCAGCACGTACCAGATAGAAACCAGCCCAGTGGAACCCGAGCAGATTGATGAGGGTGGGGATACCACAGTTACCAAGGAGACAAGTACAAGCAAGGATCAGAGGCTGGAGAAGAAGATGCTCAAAAGCTTGGGTGGGTTTTCCCAGAGGTCTGTTTTGTAAAACAGAATAAAATAATGCTTTATTGATCACCAGTGGGGAATTTAATCTTTCCCTACTGGGGATCAGTAAACAGAATAAAATAATGCGTTATTGATCACCAGTGGGGAATTTAATCTTTCCCTACTGGGGATCAGTAAACAGAATAAAATAATGCGTTATTGATCACCAGTGGGGAATTTAATCTTTCCCTACTGGGGATCAGTAAACAGAATAAAATAATGCTTTATTGTTCACCAGTGGGAAATTTAATCTTTCCCTACTGGGGATCAGTAAACAGAATAAAATAATGCTTTATTGATCACCAATGGGGAATTTAATCTTTCCCTACTGGGGATCAGTAAGCCGAATAAAATAATTCTTTATTGATCACCAGTGGGAAATTTAATCTTTCCCTACTGGGGATCAGAAAACAGAATAAAATAATGCTTTATTGATCACCAGTGGGGAATTTAATCTTTCCCCACTGGGGATCATTAAATGTAAGCACCACTGGCTTATGCAATTTATCAGCATGAATTAAAGAGGATTGTGAAAATGAGTTTTATTACCGAGGGTCAGAGAAAGAATCTCATTGAACTTTTTCCTGAAACAATACACCAATAAGTAATTTAATATGGACGCAATCCTTTTTATCTTACTGATGTTTTTTCACTAAGATACCATTTTCTCTCATAAGATTATGAACATTTAGGAACCAATGCTTCAGAAATACTATTCTGCAATATAGAATAAATAATATGTGAATTCAAAGCATTCAAATGTATGTTTTTATTTATGCATTTTGTTATTTTCAGATCTCATTATCCTAAAAGGTCTGTGTTTTGCACATTCATGTGGGTGAATTGCAGTGTAATGCAGCTAGGATGAACATGTCTTTATGTTTTTTTGATGATTTATTTTGTATGTTATATTTTTCCGATTTATTTATAGAATCCTTGCTGCCATGTTTTTTTATAATGCATAACTGACGTGTGAGTTTTCTCTGTTTTCACAGGAAAAGAAGCCATGCTGTTAATGCAGACCTTGGGCAAGCTCAGCTCTCCAGAGGAAAAACTGGAAGCCATTATCAGGAAGCATGCTGAACTGGTGAGTGTTCCCTTTTATTGGGGACTTTAGACTAAAATGTAAAAAATGTTCATTTGTGTAATCTTTATTTGACAGGCAGAAGCCGGTTTCATCTCTACAAATGTAGTTTCTTATTTGAAAACAAATTGAGTGTCTGTTGTTTTTCATTCATTATTTTAGAGTACAATATATAATGTCAAATAAAATATTAAGCCAAATTCTGAATACATATGAAATAAACGTCAATATCTGGCTGTTTACTTGAAAGGAAAAAGCGATATCTAATAATCTAAGAATATTATTTTGGCTATATTTCTATAAATTATACTGTATAGCATGTATAGAAATATAAATAATATTTTTCTATATGTATATGATAGATGATAAAAAAGTACTACAAATATGTTTTGTAGTTTTATGAAAATTTATTCCAAAAGAAAATAAATATTAAAAGGGAAAGTGAAAGGTAAAACTCCCACTTCAAGGTTTATGACGTAATCTCTAAACTAGTTTAATAAATACTATGAAATATGTGAAAAGTCCAGTGTAGGAGCCAGAGGGTATTTCTGTATGCGCACATTTTTATGTTTCATTTTACATTTCATTATAATTCTATTGTTCCAATTCCAATGTGTGCTCCCTCTAGAGGTAAAAATATGTATAAAGGTGTGTGTTTCCTGGGCCTCGGATGGAGTGCTGTTGGAGCGCGTAATTGTCTTTTTATCGTGTGTTTGAAGCTGCATGCATCGGTAGTAGCTATGTGCGCCCCAATGAACATTCTATTCTAAATAATTGATTTAGATAATACGTTAGACATTTTAGTTTGTTAGTAATTCAGTTAAATATGTTATTGTTTTGTTCTTCAATAAACAGATGATTTTTGTTTCCCCGACACCTCTTTTGGAAATGTGTTAGTTCGCACGCGTAAGAAACTAAAGTTCGAACCAGCTACTTCCACCCTGACCAAAAACATTAGGAAAACTGGAAAATAAGAAGAAATTCATTTTTGGTCACTACAAAAGTAAAACGACATTGCTATAGATTACAGGGACTAGTGGATTGTGCATTGGAAAACTTTTTGAAATGTCGTGTCACTCACGGCGCAAAAGATGAGATTCGGGATAAAGACTAAGAATAAAAACAATGAAAAGACGCATCTGAAGTGATATATATTCATATTGGATGTTGTGAAGAACGGAATGTTTACCGGAATAAAGGTATTACTGACAGGCTATTTTGAGAATGTATGCAATTTGTGGAGTGTTCATACTCTTGGGATTAGCTATTGTAAGCACTGTCGAATTTTCTGCCACAGTTTAAACAAAGCAATGATTGTGCAGTGACTGATTTGCAAATTAACTATTGCGTGAATGCATGAACTGCACTGAAACTGAATCATTGTTGGATTAATTGAAGTGTAGGCCTATTCTTCTTAACAGTTTTTATTGGTAAAGAGATTAGGAATGCACCGAATCAATATTTTTAAGGTTCGACCGAATCTTGAATTCACCAGTTACGATTCGGCCGAACTCTGAACCAAATCCAGAATCCCAGAAGTAAAGGAGTAAAATAAATAAAACAATTAAATTCCTTGTTCAAATACATAGGCTATTTTCTATTTCCAACAGAACATTTAAGCATATGTGAAATGAAAACCTCAACATGCATATTAAATTCAAATAAATATATTATTTTTATATAATGTTCTTTGTCTTTGTTAATAATTCATGCTATGGTCCAGTCGCGTGATAATTGTGTCACTTCTCTCAGTTGTAGCATAATACAATGTAGCCCACTGCATTCGTATTTTAGGAGGACTGTAGTAAAGTTGTCATGCATGGCTTTATCAAATTAAAACCGAAGTAGGCCTAATAGATGGTAGTTGAAAAGGGACGTGAGAGTACGCAACAGCCAGAGCCGTCTCATTAATAAACTGCATAATTTTGCAGCAGAGTTTTAAGGAAAACATATGGAATCAGAGATTTGACGTATGGTTTGTTAAATTTCACCATGTATAGGCAAACAGACTATACACTTTCTTTCATAGATCAATTAAAACGGCTAGAGAATGCCGCAAATGGAATTTGAAGCGGCCGTTTTAAAATCATAAAACATAGCTTAGCCTATCCCTTATGGCTCTGATATGTTTGAGGATTATATTGTTTATTCATCCCATTCAATAAGAAAATTTTGCGTCACACCCTGCGCAAATTTAACGGCAGCTGAGCTGACTTGGCCCCCCGCTGAGATGGTGCCCTAAGCACAGTGTGTGATCTGCCTATACGGAGGGGCGCGCCTGTTTAATACTGTTAATTAAATTCACGTGGGATTCAGATTCGGTCCAATTTTTGTGAGGGACAGAATCCAGTTGAATCCGTAAAAGAGATATAATTAATCTGTGAAGTAGAATGGCTGATTCTGATGCAGATTAAATTTGAAATATGTTACAACAGTGTTTTATATTTAGTGGCAAACCTTTATCTGGAAAGGAATCGCAGAAGAAAGCCACGCAAAAATGCATGCTTCTAGAACAGGGACAATGTTGCATCTTACCCGACACATGTATTAAAGTATTTAAATTACTTTGGGGTATTTTGTAATATAAGTTGTAATTGTAATGTATACCATTGCACTGGCAAAGTGGCATTTTCTTTCATGAATTTTGACGCAACTGAGTCTGCTTGGTAATGGTAATTTGTTGACTCGTGCGTCAAAGTGGGAGGAGAGGCGCTGTTGCGGGTCTGTCAGTGAACATCAAGCAGCTCACTGCAGTTTTGGTGCGGTGCATTGCAATTATGGTGTGAGAAATTCACACCTGTGCCACCCACCTCAGGCTCAGGCCACACTCCAAGTCCAGTTTTTTAGAAATCCATTGGATGCATATCCTCTCATAAAGCTTTTTTTTGTAAGACTTAACATAATCTTACCATCATCTGCCCCAGTTGAGCAGCTTTTCTCTTTTGCGGGCATGATCTACTGTTCTCACAGAAGGCGGCTCACAGCTGAATAGCTGCAAAAACAAATAATGCTGAAGAGCCACTAAAGAACGATGGACTGGGAAAGATGAACAGTAACATCACTGAATTTATAATGTGGAAAGAAACAGTGTGACTTGATCTTGAAACAGAAATACTGCATGGTAGCTGAAAAGCAAAACTTGACAATTTAAATAGATATTAATATGATGTGTGTACACATTACAAAGTTCTCCCCAGAATTGTTTGGTTTGCAGCGCATGCCAATCCTAAAGTCCCGTACTGAAGGAAGGAGGAAATTTTTTCCAGCCTTGATGAAAATAAGTGGTGATTCTTTTCTGATTAGATGCCCATTGCTCTCCCCGGCTTTGCAGAAGCATCTCTCCCCTGACTGAGCGTAAGTAGAATGGCAAGAAGATACGGATGACATGGGCTACAATTTTGCTTACACAGTGGCACAAGTGAGTGGCACACCGCCTCTGTTACATTCTTTGGGGAGAACCTTGCATTAAGAGAGAAAGCTATGGCATGGCCAGAAGTACAAATTAACATAATGTAAGAATTTAAACAGACCACTATTTTCAACAGCTGTACAGTGCAGTCCGTACGTATTTGGACAGTGGCACAACTTTTGTACTCTACTCCAGCACATTGGATTTGAAATGGAACAGTGACTCTGAGGTTAAAGTGCAGACTTTCAGATTTAATTTAAAGGTACCATATCATGGAAATTGGAGTTTAGCTACTTTTAGCATTTATATGCAGTGTAGCATGATACTTATGTGCTGGTAAAATATTAAGTCGGTACTACCTGCCATTTTTTTGTTGTTGCATAAGAAAAAAAATCACTCGGCTTAAAAGTCTGTTCAGAATTGGCTCCAGCTGTAACGACATTACTGGACTCCTGTGAAATGTTAGCAGTCTATCTGATTTTTTCCACGTTCCGGTTCGGGGTTTTGCTTCTCCCCGCTTATCATTCGTTTCACCTGTCCTATTACCTGCTAGGTATTTAAGCCTCTCACTTCCGCTTCCTGGCGCTTCTTTGTCATTTTGTGCCTTCACAAAGTCAGGGTTGGTTAGGTTATAGCTGCTCTATATTTTCACTACTAGATTGGCTTTAGCTGTTCTTGAAGCTCTTTGTACGGTGGCCCAGAGGTGCAATCCACATTTCTAAAAAGCAATCTTTGTTTCTAAATAGAAATCCTCTTTTCTAAAAAGAAATCTTTGTTTCTAAAACAAAATCCTTATTTCTAAATTGAATCCTTGTTTCTAAAAAAAAATCCTTGTTTCTAAATGTAAATCCTTGTTTCTAAATGTAAATCCTCGTTTCTAAAACACAATCCTCGTTTCTAAAACACAATCCTCATTTCTAAATCCAAATCCTCGTTTCTAAATCCAAATCCTCGTTTCTAAAACACAATCCTCGTTTCTAAATCCAAATCCTTGTTTCTAAAACCAAATCCTTGTTTCTAAAACCAAATCCTCGTTTCTAAAACCAAATCCTCGTTTCTAAAACAAAATCCTCGTTTCTAAATCCAAATCCTTGTTTCTAAAACCAAATCCTTGTTTCTTAATATAAATCTTAGTTTCCAAAATAAAATCCATAATTCTAAATAGAAATCCTCATTTCTAATACAAAATCCTTATTTCTAAATGTAAATCCTCGTTTCTAAAACAAAATCCTTATTTCTAAATGTAAATCTTCATTTCTAAAACAAAATCGTTATTTCTAAATTAAATCCTTGTTTCTAAAAGTTTATCCGAGTTTCTAAATTGAAATCCTCGTTTCTAAATTTAAATCCTCGTTTCTAAATTCAAATCCTCGTTTCTAAATTCAAATCCGAGTTTCTAAATTCAAATCCTTGTTTCTATTAAGCCTGAAAGCTAAATGCTACAGTTAGCCTGTGCGCAAAGCATACTGGGACCAGATGACGTATGCACGAGTGAGTCTGAGAGTGAAATTTGCATAGCAAGTCTAACGAGAAGCTGGTCTTCTGGCATAACAACTATCACAAAATTGCCGAACAAATTAAAGTAGAGTTTTCTTGCAGACATATTAACATAAAGCCTGTTAACAAGTCCAATAATTTCAGGAATATAACGGAAACTCGTTCTTATACGGAACTGCAGCTTGATTACAGTAGCCTACATTAAGCCAATCGTGTGGTTCACTGTTTGTCACCTACAAAAAACAGGCTTATCATTTCCCGTTCATTGTAGGCTACGTTGCCTACAGTACGGTACACACTAACTAGCTGTTATTTGATGTAAAACGAAATTGATCTCTCGCCAAAGCAAAATGAACTCCATGTAGGCTAACTTAGCCTGCATGTGGTCCTGACAAATTGCTAACTAGGCAACTAATTGTAGTACTGTGGCGACCTGGGGATTGTCAACTGGCCAGCTTGGACCGGGTAGTGAGCCGCTACCCGGTCAAGGTGTACATAATTGTAAATAACGTGCTGTGTGTGTTTAAATTGTGTCGTTAACTTGTTAGCCGCGTCTTGTGTTAACCGTTTTGTTTTAAACGTAACTGTCCATTTTAACTGTCTGTTATGTGTGGCTGTGATTGGCTAGGAATCGGTAAGTGTGTGCGCCAATCACAGCCTATATAGTTCCTATATGTGCGCAAAGCATACTGGGACCAGATGACGTATGCACGAGTGAGTCTGAGAGTGAAATTTGCATAGCAAGTCTAACGAGAAGCTGGTCGCCTGGCATAATAACTATCACAAAATTGCCGAACAAACTAAAGTTGAGTTTTCTTGCTGACATATTAACATAAAGCCTGTTAACAAGTCCAATAATGTCAGGAATATAACGGAAACTCGCTCTTATACGGAACTGCAGCTTGATTACAGTAGCCTACATTAAGCCAATCGTGTGGTTCACTGTTTGTCACCTACAAAAAACAGGCTTATCATTTCCCGTTCATTGTTGCACTGTAGGCTACGTTGCCTACAGTACGGTACACACTAACTAGCTAAGTTATTTGATGTAAAACGAAATTGATCTCTCGCCAAACTAACTCAATTTAGCCTGCATGTGGTCCAGACACCCTACCAATTGTGGTCAACTTCGATGCTTTGACAGAAAAGTTGTTAATTATTTTATGATGATCATAATGAATTGTGAGTTGTACTCCAGGACTCCCCGTTCTACGCAACATTGCTCACGCGTGCTTCGTGGACTTGAAAAGCTATTTACCAATTTGTTAGTATGGTGTACTATACATTATTTTTTACACAAGCCAAGTTATTCGCTGGCCTTGCTTGCTTAACGTTGCCAAGCAAGGTATATTGCTTGATAGTTAACTTAGTTAGCCTCCAATACTCGCGTAAAACATTTTTTTCCGTGTCGTATTTTTTCATTATGTTTTGTCCATTTTGTGGCAAGGTCCTTTCAGTTCTGCAATCACTGCGGGAAATGTATAACATTTTTACCGAAGGAACCAGGCCCTTAAAGCAACACATGTCATGTCCTCTTGGTTTATGTAATAATAAAGCAATGTACATACTATAATATCAGCCTTGTGTTTCATATTCTTGCTGTACTGATATACCTATTAGGTAATTCTAATGAAATCCATTAAAAGGCTGCCTCTTGATATCTGAAATCTGCCTACACAGTAAAATTTCACATAACCTTAGAATTTCTTACTTTTTAATCGCAAGTAATCGAGGCAGGGACAACCACAGGAATGCGTTTGTGCTAACGTCATTTTGCAGAACATTTATCCGTACGCACGTTAACTTAAAAATAATATCACTCTATTTACCAGAGAGCACTTTCCACAAACTGGAAACTTTGCTGTTCCACTTTCAAAAGCGGTGTTTGTGATCTGAGCCATCGGCTCGCCTATAGCCTACCTTTCACGCATTTAATTTAGACAACGTAGCTAATTAAGAAACAAACATTGTTTCCCTTTTATGTAGCTACGGCCTGATTTTTTAAATCTCACAATTAGCCGAGTGTGCCCCCTCCATAAATAAAGTCACAAATTAAAGTTAATGAAAGCGTTATGAATTAGCCTGCCCTATACACTTGAATAGCTCATTTGTTGTGCAGTTAGCGTCATGCTGCTACCAGTCCCGCTCTACTGGGTGAATCATGGCTAATACAGTTGCTATTTTCAAGGATTTACAGTATTTTTATAAAGCTACCCAACAGTTAAGCTACCACTCACGATAATATTCATTGGTCAAGACATTATCAAGTCCATAAAAAGTGTTGACTTTATATATTTTTTAAAGAATCTAAACGTAGTGTAGCGAGCGCGGAGAATGAGGGAGGGAGACAGCGGCTTGCAGTTCCGAATCGCTCAGCCGAGCTTCGTTTTATTAGCGCTACCTCACCAGCTCTCAAAAGAGCCTTTGGAATTTCTGCACAACAATCAGCTCAGCTCAGCTTGGAAACACTTCACACTAACAACTGAATCGCTTCAGACACTGCTTATATAGGAACTATATAGGCTGTGATTGGCGCACACACTTACCGATTCCTAGCCAATCACAGCCACACATAACAGACAGTTAAAATGGACAGTTACGTTTAAAACAAAACGGTTAACGCAAGACGCGGCTAACAAGTTAACGACACAATTTAAACACACACAGCACGTTATTTACAATTATGTACACCTTGACCGGGTAGCGGCTCACTACCCGGTCCTAGCTGGCCAGTTGACAATCCCCAGGTCGCCACAGTACTACAATTAGTAGCCTAGTTAGCCATTTGTCAGGACCACTGCCACATGCAGGCTAAGTTAGCCTACATGGAGTTCATTTTGCTTTGGCGAGAGATCAATTTCGTTTTACATCAAATAACAGCTAGTTAGTGTGTACCGTACTGTAGGCAACGTAGCCTACAATGAACGGGAAATGATAAGCCTGTTTTTTGTAGGTGACAAACTGAACCACACGATTGGCTTAATGTAGGCTACTGTAATCAAGCTGCAGTTCCGTATAAGAACGAGTTTCCGTTATATTCCTGAAATTATTGGACTTGTTAACAGGCTTTATGTTAATATGTCTGCAAGAAAACTCAACTTTAATTTGTTCGGCAATTTTGTGATAGTTGTTATGCCAGAAGACCAGCTTCTCGTTAGACTTGCTATGCAAATTTCACTCTCAGACTCACTCGTGCATACGTCATCTGGTCCCAGTATGCTTTGCGCACAGGCTAACTGTAGCATTTAGCTTTCAGGCTTAATAGAAACAAGGATTTGAATTTAGAAACTCGGATTTGAATTTAGAAACTCGGATTTGAATTTAGAAACTCGGATTTGAATTTAGAAACGAGGATTTAAATTTAGAAACAAGGATTTCAATTTAGAAACTCGGATAAACTTTTAGAAACAAGGATTTAATTTAGAAATAACGATTTTGTTTTAGAAATGAAGATTTACATTTAGAAATAAGGATTTTGTTTTAGAAACGAGGATTTACATTTAGAAATAAGGATTTTGTATTAGAAATGAGGATTTCTATTTAGAATTATGGATTTTATATTAAGAAACAAGGATTTGGTTTTAGAAACAAGGATTTGGATTTAGAAACGAGGATTGTGTTTTAGAAATGTGGATTGCACCTCTGGGCCACCGTATCTTTAGGGAATAGTTCCTTTCGCTATTTTAGTTTTTTTTACTTCTCTTCTACTCTCTGCTATATTGAGAATGAGAGGTTTATTTTTATTTCATACATTTTTTCACCTCTTATCAGGCGTTATAGTCTACGTTCCGTAGGTCGTAAGGTCATTCTTTGTTTTCTCCCTTTAAAGCTTATGCTTGTGTATTTCTGTTTGGGAGTCTCTGATATTGCACCTTTCTATTTGGGTGCAATGTCTTCGAGCCACACCTGTTTTACTGAGTTGTTTATTATTTGGCTACGGCCAGGGAGTTTTTCATCACTTGTTTTTCGTTTCTACTATTTTAAGTTTTCCTAGACTTCTTTAGTGGTCCTCATGTCCGGGAGTGACTTGTTCTGTTAATCATGTTTTTTTTTGTCGTGTTTGATTAATCATTTCAAACCAAACCCTTAGAATCTGCGGAGTGAAGCTGGCGCCCAGCACACTTAAGCTGCTTACACATGACTGGTGTTGGGGCGTCAACACAACGCTCAGCATAGGCTTGACATGCCGCTCAGTCCTCCACATGACAAGCGTCCTAGATATGCAATCACTGTATAATATAATGGGTATAATGGGATAAAAAAAATAGTTGTATGCCGGGTAGCTAATAACTATAAAATATTACAGCCAAATCTACAAACCTGGTAGCCCCATCTCGATGCTATATGCATATGCATGTGCCATATGCATTGTTTTTTTTGTGAGGTTGTGGCAAGACTTTGAAGTGGTTGTAAATCTGGAAATTAGCAACACAAATCATTTCGAGTTCTCCAAATTGTAAAATCTGGAAACATCAACTAAAATCATGTTACAAACCAAATTGTAAAACTCCGCGCGGCTAGACCAATGAGGGAATAGCTCGGAGCGAAGGTTTAAGCGTGATGTATTCCGCTATTGCTGTGGGAAAAGGGAAAAGTTAGGAAAGTTAATAAAGTAGTATTAAGGTTCTTGCAACCGGGTTAGACTGCTCTTTAGATTCACGGGATTAGCTAATAAGACCACAAATCAAAGGTACTCGTACCACGTTACCTTCCGCTTTAAGTCTGGTCTACCTTGACCCCAGTTTATCCAAAGAACAGCCTGTGTATATTACAGTAAATCATCAGCCACCAACGCTGATTCTGTACTCGTTTATCTGACTCTGACTTTAATATTATAATTTAGTATGTACAATTTCCACTTGATTTGTTAAAGGACTCTCATACTTTAAAGACGGTTCTCTGAGCTGGATGTGTCTGTTAACACCGCGATTTACATTGGGCCCTTAATGTACACGACTCACAGCTGACTAGATATCTGCGGTTATCTCAGAGGTTGTGGAAGAAGCCACTTTGTGCGGTATACTCTATGGTTAAGACTCAGGGACCGACTAAAGGAATATTGGCAACCACCGTTCTCAACATGTATAACCGCCAGGCGGAGGTGATCTACTTTAAGACATAGTTCTACAGGTGCAATACTCCGTGATACATTAAGCTTAAATAGTCAACCTCCCTAGACCAGCTGAGGGGATAACCATGACTGAGGAAATTAATCAACCCATTACCGATGCACAGAGATAGTCAATTTTCAGAGAGAAACCACACAAATCAAGTTTAACTAATTTATTACCAGGTAGGTTACTTACTTAAATCATCAATATACAGTTACAGATTGAACAGTCCAAATTCAAATATAGTACAGAGAAAATACTTAGTCATACCTGGCAATTTGCTACACACAATGACCTGAAGTAGGATGTGCGGAAAGACTGGTTACAGCCTTCCTTGATGGGTTTGTTTCCTTTCCTTAAATGCTCAAACTCTGTGTTTGATCTGGCTGCAGACGGTCGTAAAACCATAAACTGGTCAGCCCATTTAGCCCCCCTTCTAGGGGATTTCACAGAATGGCAATTTCACAACGGCAGCTTACACCTGTGTTATGAAATATACATTCCATCTATGTTGCACATTTAGGACATGTAGACCATTGCACCACTCACACCGAGACCATCAAAATGATATCAAACATCAGTAGGTCTAAGTTTGTGTTGCCATGAGACTCCCCATCTCTACAGTTTTCTCAGATGTGATTGATATTAATGCCACAAAGGTACCAGAATTCCTGTTGAGAATATTACATTTACACCCTAATTGTCCCTGTTAATTCAGGTACGTTAACTGGATGCATTTACTACTGTAACACTCAAAAACGGAACAATACATGATTATCTCTCTGGAAAGAGTGTATAATGTATGTTCCAGTGCCCAGACTAGTTCCAGTGTATACTGTACAATGTAGCAAAAGTATCAATCACATCTGTATGTTTTTAAGCTTTTTGCGGACAAAAGTAATCTATAGCCATGTTGTGTTGTGGGTGAAAATATGTTAAAGGACAGGGAATTGACCTGCCCTGATAACGCCATATGGGGGCACTATGGCCCTGTTTGTGTGCTTGTTGTTACGACAGTCCAAGCTCATGACATCTGGAGACATTCTTTGACCGTCATAAACTTTACGCCAGATGGTCCCAGCAGACTTTTACGGCATTGAAGTTCTTGTTTATTACATCCTTACAGGGTCCACCTCTGGTGTTGTGTGTTCAGGTGCCCGGGGATCTCAATTTCAGTCTTACATGGTGTCATACAATTCTGAGGCTGAGACACACTTTTCCAGTTTCTCCTCCATTTTGACTTTCAATCTTTATATTTAGTGCCGCCGTAGGCTACATCAAACTGTAAAATCATTGGTTACACTCGGAAAGGTCAGTGGCAAACGGGGTCAAAGTTAAACCATTTTGAACTTTGAGCGGAGCGTTACAATGCCTGATTTGAACACTACGCTACATTGTGGTCGGAACGGATGCATGGAGCTCTCTTAATAGGAAAACAATGGCAAATCAAGCGTAAGGGTGAGGTTCAGGCTCCTCAAGTGTGGGGCGGCAAAGTGATGTTCAGCAAAGGTGCCAGCCAGTGGACCACTCTCAGTTCAACAGGAGATGGCTAGGTAAAGAAATATGTTACGATGCTCCTGTGACTTAGCTTAAATAGGCCAACTAATTTACCAGTGGACTTTCTTCTTGCTAGCCAATTGTACAAACCCCAATTCCAAAAAGGTTGGGACAGGTAAAATGCAAATAAAAGCAGAAAGCAGTGATTTGTAAATTATCTTTTACATATATTTAATTGAAAACAGTACAGTGAAAATATATTTAATGTTTTACCTTATCAACTTTATAGATTTTTGTAAATATATGTTAATTTCCGAATTTGATGCTTGCAACACGTTCAAAAAAAAGATGGGACTGGGCAAAAAAAGGACTGGGAAGTTCAAAAAACACCTGTTTGGAACATGACTGGGTATAAAAGGATATCAAAGTACTCTTTATATCTTATTTTCATGTAAGTCATCAAGGGTCTGCGGTATGAAACGAGCCTCAAACCATCACTCTGCTGCCAGATATGCAGTAGATATGGATGGATCACTTGAGGTTGTTTCTCCTGACTTCTTTTTCTATAGAGTTGAATAGGAAAATCAGGAGTCAGGAGAAACAACACTTAAATGATCCATCCATATCTACTGCATATCTGGCAGCAGAGTGATGGTTTGACGCTTGTTTGATATGCAGTGAAAATGCAGTTTATTTCCTGGAACGGCAGTTATCAGAGATACAGGAAAGGAAATCCACTCTGGATTCAGCATAGTTAATCTGAATCCTGTTATTCTGAAATGTATGACTTTAAATACCCTTTTCCGGGCTTTGATGTCTTCATGTGTGAAACAGAAATGTACATTCAAAATAATGTTATTAATTTAAGGAAGGCACTGTCTGGCTCCCTTAAATCAATCAGTCTGCCAATCAGTAAGGGGGTCTGAAGGTTCAACTTCCTGAGGTCTAACCAGAAACCAGGGTTTATTGTATAAGGTCTATTGTATTGCTAATCTAGTCTCCTCCATTGGAAAAGGCCTTGATCACTCACTCCCAGCTGCTATTCTATAATTAAATATTATGCCCATCAGCGGCGATGAGTCACCGCTTACAATTATGTTTAACCTACATTGTATTTATGATAAGATGGCTGATTCGGACGGCGGCGTGGTTGATTTGCCACGTCAACTTGGAATCTGACACCCCGAAAGAGGAAATTTTTTTCAGCCGTGATTTTTTTTCTGATCACGCCCGTTGCTCTTCCCCGGGCTTGCAGAGCATCTCTCCCCTGACTGAGCATAAGTAGAATGCCAAAAAGATACAGGGTGATGGGCTAATATTTTGGTTACACAGTGCCGCAAATGAGAGAGCAGAGTCGTCTCCTCTCTTACATTCTTTGGGGAGAACCCAGATATAGTATGTATATATTGTAAATATATTAATTATTTTTATTATAATTGGAGCGTATAATGTAATTTTCTGGGGGAAAATGTCAGTATGTATTAATAATAATGTTTTAAGTGAAATGCTTTTGCCAAAAAAAGACAGGAAATTAAATTACCCTAACGCGAACATCAGCCTGCTCTCCATGAAGGTGTATCAGCACAGAGCATTGACATCTCTGTCTACTGTATTTCAAACACTCACCACTGTACTCACCACTGGGCGGATTGCTTACGATTCTCTCAAAGAGCCTAAGTCATACTTTTAGAGTATGTAGATGCTCTGTACAATATTGCCAATTTTGGATATTAGCTGGCAGCAATAGACTTACAGATTTTGCACTTTTATAAAGCATGCTTCATTTCCAATATGGCCATGTCTCCTACTTGGGACCACATATCTTGTATCACTCTTTCAGTAGAGCTTGGTACATAGCCTACCATTTTTAAACTAGTAGAGATAATTGATAGATCCTGAATTAGTGTATAGTATAGTGTAAAGCGTATTGTTATGACCTCTTAAGGATATAAATGTAATTTTCAACTTATAATTCCAGATCATATACGAGTCATAGTCACTATACTCTGAATCCAAGGTTTGAATCTTAAGCAATCTGCCCAGTGGTTAATACATGTGTATGTACATTAGACATGCAAGCACTGTAGCAGTTTGTCAAAGCTCTGTGCTGAATACACCTTGATGTAGAACAGGTGGATGTTATCGTTAGGGCTAATCAATTTAATTTCCTGTCTTTCGCCTTTTGGATTTTGGCAAATGCAAACATTTCACTTCGTAGTTTTTGTGATTAATTTCCTTAATTTTTTAAGGAACATTTTTTTCCCCCCGGGAAGTTTAATTAATACTTGGTATTATCATACATGTAACACTCACTGGGAATTATGACCATATGAAATTCAAAACATCATCCTATAACAAGTATTAGATTGTGTAGTAGTGTATCAAATGTTTAAATCATATTTTCTATAACACTGCATTGAGTAGACTATAGAACCATAGTGAGAAATAACCCACCCAAACACACTGCTGTATAAGCCCACATTCATGTGGTAAGAATATTGTTTTACAGTCGTTTCTAACATACGGAAAGCACATCTCCATACATTTTTGAGAGCGCAGACTGGCATGTGAATCCTTCTAAATGAACGATAACATTACAACATCTGTGCTAGTGAATGGGGTGCTAGGTAGATGACCATAGCTAATGACGTGACACGAGTTAATGACGTGATCAATTTATTGATATAGGCTAACGTTACAGCCTACATGCTAAAAACAACTTTGATAAAATGAACAGCATTTAAGTACCATGATAGCCAGTCAGTATGTTTTATATTTGATTGCTATGTAACGTTATTACAACCCTTTACAACAGGCTAATGTTAGCTAACATTTGAATGTTGGTGGGCCTATCATAATGGTCTCCCATTGAGAAGCTATCCAGATTTGTAGGTTAGCATTTTGTTTCTCCCATGTTAAGTCTATGGACAATTCATCATAAAAATTTAGAATTTTGAAGTCTCATTCAAATTTAATAAAGTCTACATCTATGAATGTATAAAAAGTATGCATGTCAAAAGATGACCGACAGAATGAGGGGTCTTGTTTTGGGTTTCGTTCGATTTAAATTGGGTTATGTTTTCACAAAAAAAGTCTTAATTTTTAATACAAATATTTAGGGGGTACCCGTAACTTTGTAATGGCCGAACGTAGATACACCAATAACAGTATTTGGCGAGCCCATGGCAGAGCAAAAGCAGAACAATGTTGTCTCATAGGGTCTTGTGCCTATGTCACTGCAGCTGGAGGAGCACAGGGCAGACCAGAAGCAGCTGAAGGTCCTGCAGAAGAAGCTGGTGCAAGTGATGAAGGAAAAGGACCAGCTTCAGGGGGAACACAGCCGGGCGGTGCTGGCTCGCAGCAAGCTAGAGGGCCTGTGCAGGGAATTACAGAGGCACAACAAGAACCTCAAGGTGAGCAAAAGAGAGAAAGCGTTTGGAGAGCTTGTGTGTGGGGGAGGCAGAGTCATAGCATTGACAGTTCTCTATGCAGGAGGAAACTCTCCAGAGGTGCCGTGAAGACGATCTGAAGCGCAAGGAGATCACCACTCACTTCCAGAGCACACTGGCTGACATCCAGGCCCAGATCGAGGAGCACAGTGAACGCAACACCAAGTTGTGCAAGGAGAACAGTGACCTGGCTGAGAAGCTGAAGGGTCTCATCACCCAGTATGATAAAAGAGAGGCGGTATGTCCTTGGCCCATGCCTAACCCTAGACTGTTCAGGTAATCATATAATCCTGCACCACCAAGGGCCCCAGAGCCCAGTGTTGTAATTAAGTATCAGTAAAAGGTGGATAGCATCAGTTTGTAAATGAAAAAGCCTCCTTGCACATTGACCCTTTCAAAATTATTCAGATCTTTTGTGTGAATTTGAATCCCAAAGTTCTGTAGTTATTGTGGAGAAATCCATTGAGTTCCAAAGATTTGAACCCTGGGTGGTGCATCACTGCTGTACCATTATGCCAAACCATTTTATCTGAATTTTGTTCGTACAAATGGACTAGTGTGTAAGGATAGGCCTATTATGGTTTCTGAACAGCTGCCCTTTCTGGCCGCACTACAAAAGACAAGATTAGTTAATTGAGCTAAAGTCCAGCCATAAGAACTTTGTGTACTTGAATGATCAGGGGGTAATACCTTCTTCTGTAGTGGTTGTTCACTTAATCACTGACATTTCACTTTTTCGGGCTGTACAATTGAGTACACTCATGTGTTTCTTCCACACAGAACTTGGAAAAGGTCTTCAAACACCGTGACCTGAAGCAGAAACTGACTGAGACCAAGCTCGAGCAGGCCAACATGTTTCTGAAGGACACCGAAGAGAAGCACAAGATCGAGAAAGAGCATGTGAGTTGTTACAGCATTTTTTGTAACACTTTACTTGAACTAATAAAGCCTGCATAATGTTATCATTTGCATGACATCTGTCTTAATCAGTCATGACAGTGTCATACAGCTTACGACAAATAGCACTGTCATCAGTGCATAAAGTGATAAATGTTATAGCACAAATGGTCATAACAGCACTTATGTTGCATGCAAAGCTATGCTTACTATGCTAGAAATAACAACTGTCATAAGTCACCTGTCATGACATTTGGTGGCACTAACGTCATAAAACATTTTACTGTTTGGAATAGAGGTAAATGCCACTTGGCATTGACAATGACAGCAGTACATAAATGCAGAAAAGTATTATCTCTTTTAATCTGGCCCTGAATGGTTCACCAAAATCACTACATTATTTGAGATAAATTTTGTAAATTTTATTTGTGTAAGTTAATAAGAGGAAGACCATCAGTGGTAATATTTTCATTAAAATCACAATTATACACTATGTTGTATTTCTGTAGAACCTCCATAATATAGGTTAGTTGGCAATTTGGCACTTACACAAGCTTCTTGCAACAACTGTAGTCCTGGTAATACTGCCCATTATGAAACACACATGACAGCTTTATATAGCTTATAGCATAGTATGCATTTCAAGTATGTGACACTTACTTTACCAGTTATAATACATCCATGACTTCCTGACTACAGCAGCATTAACAGTGACATTATACACCAAGGGGGGAAAAAAACACTGCAGCTACTTTTTAGATGTCTAGATGGGGGGGGGTTACATGGAAGCCGTACATCAAAGCAAGCACACCATGGCCACTTTTATATGAAAACAGCAACATAAGGTCACCAAAATGTAAATATGTCATTGTTTCTCATCAAGTAAAACAATTAAGGTAATCACAGTATGTAAACCAATGTAAAAAAAATTACTTAAATAAATTGACAACCAGTTCCTGTGGCCTTCACCTTCTCAAAGAATTGCCCCTGTTGCCATTTGAAAAAGTCCCTGCTGCCCTATGAAAATAGCCCTGTGCCCTATGTCCTATCTGGACAACAGCATGGGATCAGTGTGACACTAACTGATGCAGACGCCCACAGATTCATACAGGTTGTTCAGTGTTAAACTACCTCTTACAGTGTACATGTGGTCCCAATTGGACTTATATAGACACTGTGTAGGCTCAATTGCAGAGTCTGGCATTGTATTCTTGTGTCCTTTAAAGCCCCAGGGAACATAGCCTAAAATGTATGTATGATATCAAACTTGAGTGTGTTATTAAGCAAACCCCAAAGTTTGAATGAAAAAAATATATAAATATGATAAAACACTGCTCAAAAACAGCTGAATTCACTGATCAGACCTGTATTAGGGCGGTTGGGACGTGGTCGTAATATTCTAATGAGCACGCTTGATTGACATTCCTCTGTCCAAGAAGACACTCGGCATCACACACAGCAAAAATACAAAATAGTGCAAGTGGGGAGAATCGGGGTTGTACGAACCTACCGAAACTGAATTTGAGAGTGAAGAAATTCCACAACTAGATAAGTCACATTCTCTGGCTTCACAAGTGGTGACAGAATGGTGGGTTTCAAGCAGATACTAAGTTTCTATGTAATATAAACCACATCTTAACTTTGTTTCTTCCAATAAATATGTGGATATTGCTGCTAGTTAGCTAGCTAGTTGACGTTGGGTAACTATGTAAGAACTGTGGGTAACTCGCATGTTGAATGCCACAAAATTGTTTGGTTGGTTACCCTGGAAACGAAAGCTCCACTCCGCTCCAGTTTTGTTAATCAACTGAGCTGTACCCAGCACCGGCTAGCGCAGCGATGGGAAGGCATATGTGACCATCTATGTATGTAATATTATTAGCTAACGTTAATGCTAAACAACTAACGTTAGCCAAGATACGCGTAACGTCACTGAAAGTTGGGCTAAGGCTAGCTAACTCACTGGCCGTGTTTGAATAAGGCATTAATGTGGGAACGGATTAATTTTGACAAATGCTGGTGGGAGGGACAATATCCAGTATCTCTGGAATTCAGAAAGTAATTATTTCCAAAACAAGTATATGTCATGGGTTGTGGCTTTCTTTCCTCGTTTTCTACAGTTTTCTGCTTCTCTGCACCTTCTGCACAATCTATCGGATTTTTTCCATATTCCGTCTCGGGGCTTTGCTCTTCCCCGCTAATTATTAATTTCACCTGCCGCCAGGTATTTAATCCCTTGAGTTCTGCTTCCTGGCGCTTCGTTGTCCTTTTGTGCCTTAAGTCAGGGTTAGTAATTTCTTGTCTCTCTGCAGTTTTAAGAAAACGATTATTTTCTTTCTTTGTCGCAGCTTGAGATATTTCTGGCCTTGAAGCAAAGAGATTTCGTTTTTGACTTTTTCTCTTTCCTTTCTACGCTTCCACGCTCTCATTTCAGAGGGTGTGAGTTTTATTTTTATTTTGTTTATTTCACCAATTATTGGGCGTTATAGTCACGTTCTGAAGGTGCCTTGTTTTTCCTTTCCTCTTCTTGCTATTTTATTTAGTGGTGGCTATTCAGAGTCTCCTCTCTGCCCGTATTTATGAGGCTAGCCCATTTTATAGGGGTGTGATATTGTTTGGCTACGGCTCGGGACTTTATATCCCTTTTTTCCTTTGTCGCGTTTGGCTCATTGTTATTCCGCACAAACCCTCACAGTATATGCATATTGTATGTCTACAAGACCCAAATTAACCTAATTAGAAGACAATTACAAATCACTTATTTATACAATCACTTTAACCCCTTTGCGCAGATGGCAAATTTGGTCAATTATCATCTATTTAGGAGGTGCTCTGTTTAAGACTTTATAACTCCAGGTGTGAGCATCACAGAAACTTGGAAAACGCAGACAATTGTACCATTTACAATACTAACTTAGATTTGTTTATTTTTATAATTTAAGTCAAAATAAAGAGCCTGTTTTGATGAAATATTTTAACCTGTATAGGGGGGGTAGATATCTATGGGTCCAAAACCCTATCCAAAACATGTCATAAAATGAATAAAGTTAGTTTTGTCCATTATAAAGCATATACATTTGCCCCTTCTGATGGTTTAAAATGAAAACATTGATATCACACTGTTACACAGACCTAAATATGTAGCCTAATCATTCACTGTTGTACCTCAATAAAACATCAGTTTCCCCTGTACTCTACAGTATTAAATGAGAGTAGTAGAAACTAGGTGAAAATTGCCTCTAGTGGGCCAAATTTAATTGGGTTAAAGCAATTTGGACAGATTAGTTATCTAATTAGAAAAATTTACAAAATTAAAGGGTTATGAAACCCTCGGTTTCATTCTTTCTCCGCCCAAACCACAAATTCAAAAAAAGCTATTAAATGGGTGTGGAAATCTGCAACAGAGGGGGAGGGGCGAGAGCGAGGAGAGAGGATATCGCCACCTGAAGACACGCCCACTAGGGAAAAGTTGGAGAGTGAAACGGAGTCTGTATCAATCACTGACTAATTCTGCGGTATCAATCAATGGCTCTTTCGAGGTGGAGGACTTCTCCCCTCCGGAATCCTCTGGGCTTTCCACCGACCAGGAGTATGAAGGAGGAAATGGTCCGGAGTCCTATCAGTATGAGACATTGGGAGAAGTTTATGAGTGGTAGTCTAGCTAATTATCTTTTATCCCACTTGTGAACTCGACTATCTCCTTCTGCTTAAATCAATGTTATGCCCAGTATTGTCAGCACATATTAAGTGGAACCTACCCGTACACAAACTACTTAATGAATAAAATAAATAAATGAACAATGAATAACTAAAATACGTAATTAATAAGTTACTTAAGTTACTCTGTAAATACGAAGCATCACATCACACCATCACTCCATTCCCAAACTAACTCCCTTTTTTAGCCATCTATAACATTACATCTAACGTAGCTATGCTACACGAACATGACAATAAAATATGTAAACGAATGCCAAGTGAAACTAAACGGCTGTTAGCTGAAGGCTATAGGCTATGCTACGGGAGACTGCAATCTGCTCAAATCAATGTTCTGTGCAGTAAATTAACGTTTGTCTGCAAATATTCAGTCTGACCTAACGTTACCTGCAGACTATACAAACATGAAAAAATACAACACGTAGGCTAATGAGTGTCAAGTGAAACTGAACGGCTTTTTTTTTCTTCTTCTTTTTACCTATCCTGGGCATCTACAAATGCATGTTTACTTGTTATCTAGCTATCCAAATAACTTAACTAAGACAAAAGTTAACATAATCGCAGCATGGGGCTTGTATCACTTTGTACCTTGTACCATTTTTCTTTCAGTAAATACATGTTCCAGACTTGGGGGTTCCAGATAGTGCAGTTAACTGTTATCCAACAAATGTAACTCCGTAACTCCTGCTTCCTGATGCAGACCCCAGGCCAGTAAGATTGACAATGCAGTATCAAACCTAACGTTATAGCTTGTACGTAAAAGGCAGTGAAATATCACCGGCCAGTTAATTATGGTTAACGATACGAAAACAACTCAAGTAAATATCTTTGAGGCTACAAGACAACCATCACATTAGCAAGCTAACGAGACGCCGTAGGCTACACTTCATTTAACTTACCGCATTTGGAGGGACAGAAATATCAATTGGGCTTGGTAACGTTACCGCATTCCTTTGGCTGGCATACCCCAATTCAACCTGGGCATAGTTCTCGTAACAGTCCCACGGGAAATGCTTGTTGCGCACAAACTTGCCAGCAGTGCTGATCATTGGCGCCAGACCCAAAATGTTCAGTCAGAGTAGCCTACAGCTCTCTCCGGATTGCTCGGGAAAGGATGTAACTGTTACCGTTAATGATGCTCTTGCACCCAGAGAAAGCACACTTGCGACCCATCAGTCATTGCTTGTAAATTGAAACTACTGGAATTGAAAAAACTAACTTACAATTGTTAATAACTAGCATAATTGGGGAAAAACTAATACATTGACATAGTACATAGGCTACAACGATATTGCTTGTCAAATGGATATAGCCATTGGCCACGCCTTCTCAGGAATGTATTTATATTGGGGACGGTAACAAAGTGCGAAACTGATTACGTATGAGCGTACCAAAAGTACGCTTCTACGTAATTTTCAATGATGTAGCCCATTTTTCATTTTCAACCCCGGAAGAAGAATATGCGATGTAACGGTTAAAATACTGAAATTCAACATTTTGCCCAAAATTGTAGATATAATGCATACTATTGTTCTCTTCCATCTGAGGCAATGCCTAGATATTAGTTAACATCTCAAAAAATATGTTTTAGTGTTTCCTACCCCTTTAAATTTAAATGTAACTACAATATATCTGTTGTTGTTTGCCATGATTCAATGTTTTCTTCTGTGTGTTATGAAATTTGTAATGTTATGTTATATAGGCTATGTTATGATATTTGTAATGTTGTGATAATAGTTATGATGATTACATTTTTTAAATAAATGGACACCTCCCGGAGAAAAAACCATGGGAATTAATGACAAAAAATGTTTTAAGTAAGATGTTTGGCTTGGTAAAAAGCCACAAAAAACTGAAAATTCAAATGAGCACCACCAAGCCAAACTTCAGCTCTCTACACTATCAGGGATTTCCAGTACTCCATTTGTTTATATCTGACTGCTATACAGTTCTGTAGCTATGTTAGTCTACTGTATTTCAAACAACATGTACTCATCACTGGGCAGATTGGTTCAAACCTTCTCTCAAAGAGCCTAATTAATATTGTCTAAATGGTAAGTGACCTATGACTGCTGCATTAGGATAACAGTAGGTTTAGACATAGGCTATATACAGTGAGCACCATAATTCATTGGACAGTGACAAATGTTTTGTTATTTTGGTTCTGTACTCTAGCACTTTGATTTTGAAAGGATACAATGACAATGAGGTTGAAGTTAGCTTTAATTTGAGGGTATTGTCATCCATATCGGATGAAATTATAGAAACTTTTGTACATAGTCCCCCCCTCCATTTTCAGGCATTAAAAAATATTGGACAGTTTAACATAATGTAGAATAAAGTAATCATCTTTAATAGTTGCATGCTTGCTGCATGCACTGACTCCTGTCTGTGACCCAACAAACATAAAAAAACTCTCTCTTATTTTCTGGTACTCTACAACAAGCGATATATAACTTCTTCTCTTTTTTTTGGGATCTCTATGGGAATTGGGGGGTAGAACTAGATTTAGCTGTAAATTACACTGGTACAGTATGGAACACATGACTGGCGAAATGGCTGTACGTCATCAAGGGTCTAAGGTATCAAACGAGCCCAAAACCATCACTCTGCGGCCAGATATAGAGTAGATGTGGATGGATCCCTTTAAGAGTTGTTTCTCCTGACTTTTTCCCCCATAGAGTTCTATAGGAAAATGAGTCAGGATAAATAACTCTTGCAGTGATCCATCCACATCTACTCCATATCTGGCAACAGAGTGATGGTTTGGGGCTCGTGCGATAGCTCAGACCCTTGATGACTTACAGCCATTTAGCCAGCCATGTATTCCATACTGTACCAGTGTAATTTACAGCTGAATCTAGTCTCACCCCCCAATTTCCATAGAGATCCATTGAAATGCAGAGAGGTTATAGTATCGCTTGTAGGAGTACCAGAAAATAAGATATTGTTATTGGGTCACAGACATCAGGACGTCATGGCATGCAAAGGATAGTTGACCAAATATAAAAAATTACTTTATTCTACATTTTGTTAAACTGTCCAATATGTTTTGATGCCCGAAAATGGGGGGCTATGTACAAAAGATTCTATCTCATTTCTATGCGGTTCATCCAATATGAATGAAAATACCCTCAAATTAAAGCTGACAGTTTGCAAAATAACCAAAATAACAAAAAAATGTGTCACTGTCCAATTAATTATGGTGCTCACTGTATCTATAATGCACATTCATACATTAAGGGAAGCACAATAACCATTTTTGTACGTGATGAACATAGTTTTTTGTCAATAATAATCCATTTTGCTTCCAAACATCCAGCTGTAAATGTGTAACCAAAAGTTCTGCTAAACAAGAACTTTACAATTAGAGAATGGATTCTGACTCCACAAAACTTAAATAAAAAAGCAAAGCAAAAAAAACAGATGAGGCCTAACTCCCACTCTTCCTTGTTGTGCACCTGGTTACAGCTGTTGAAGCAGTTAGCCGAATGGAAACTACAGGCCAAACATCTGAAGGAGCAGGAGGGCGAGATGAAGGCACAGGTAAATATCCAACAAAATATCCTTTCTCCCCGAACCCCATCCCCCAACTCCCCACCAACCTTCTTTAACAGTAGCTGGGGACATTCACTGAGAAAAAATATTTAGTAATTAACTTTGTAAATATTAATAAGCTTTTTGCCAATGCCAAAACTTAAATTGAAACATATTGAAATTTAATGCATCCAATGGGGAAAAAATTATTGGATTATTCCATTTTAGCAACTAGTGTTGTGAACTACAGTAGAACCTCATCAGACCTCAGAGTAACAGACTAAACCAGAAATGAATAAATTAATAATTAAAGGAGCTATATGTAACACATTTACTGTACTAAATCATAAAATGACCATGATATGTCATCAGGGATTAAGGAAACATGCTAAGTCGAAATACTGGCTTCTCCGACAACAATGCTACAGCCAGTATGTTCTCCTTTGAAATTTCCATTCCGGGTCGGAACGTCTGTGTGATTCACTATTCTCCGAGTTGACTCCAACCACTGCCCATTTACGAACAACCAGATGTACTCCGGCAGTCCGACAGCCGATTTACGAATGCCTAAGCTAAGTTCAACATTGTTTTCATTTAACTAGCTAGCTAAAGATTTAAATATATATAGTTACTAGCTAAACATACCACTAACGTTAGCTTATATCTGTGTGACCGTAAACATAGCCAGCTATGCATCTAGCTAACATTGACAGAGTTATAAAAAATCCACATGAGCTGGTTTATTATAATTTGCAAACAATAAATACATTGCAAATATATACATTAGCTGATCAACTTACAGTGTAGGACTCGTCGTCAGTTGTCATTGTCAAAATAGAATAAGCTCGTCTCAAAATATAATGTTGCGCTCGGCTCGTCTTGCGCTCGTGTTCGTTCAGTGTCCTCAACCTGCAACCCGCATGAGCTTCAAGTCTGGGGAGGAGGGGGCGGGCAGAGACAACTCTCTCCAATATTGTGAATTTGGACTGCAGTTTAAAACGCTCGGTGTCCGTTTTACATATAGCTCCTTTAACAACAAAAAACAATGTTTTAAGTGAGAAGTTTGGCTTGGTCAAAAACTACAAAATGCAGGAAATTCAAATGAGCACCACCAAGCCAAACTTCAGCTCTCTACAATATCAGGGATTTCCAGTACTCAGTTTTTTTATATCTGACTGTTATACAGTCCTGTAGCTATGTTGGTCTACTGTTTTCAAACATGTATTAATCTCTGGGCAGATTGTTTTAAATCTACTCTCAAAGAGCCTAATTCATGCTCTTATACTACGTGCTGCCACCCATGGTATGACCTGTACGAAAAGGCTTTGTATTTCTCTACTGCAATTTGGTGTAGGATATTTCTCTATTGCTAGTATGCCGCATACCAATATTGATAGTTAACATTTGATAATATTGGTAGATAGCTTTTGAAAGGTGGGTCTAAATCCTTCAGTCTGTTTACATTTCAAATACTTGTGGTATTCTAAAGCTATATGGGTCGATGTATAATTGTATGAAGTGATTGCATTAGGTTATTCAATGTATACTTTCATCTATTGTTTTTATTCCTACCCTTTGAACTTCAGTATGTATGGCCTATCAAGACAATTAGGCCTACATGTTATGCTATGACTGAAATCGTATAGACTACTACTCTGTATGCCAATATATCATATATGTCATGGGAATTGGGGGGTGGGACTAGATTTAGCTGTAAATTATGCTGAAACAGTATGTAATACATGATTGGTAAAATGTTTGTTAGTCATCAAGTGTCTGAGGTATCAAACAAGCCTCAAACCATCACTCTGCTGCCAGAAATACAGTAGATATGGATGGATAACTTGAAGGGTTTCTTCTCCTGACTTATTTTTCCATAGAGTTCAATAGGAAAATTTGTCAGGAGAAACAACCCTTAAAGTGATCTATCCATATCTACTGCATATCTGGCAGCAGAGTGATCATTGCTCGTATGATACCTCAGACCCTTGATGACTGTCTTACAGCCATTTTACCAATCATGTATTTCATACTGTTCCAGCATTAAATAATTACAGCTAAATCTAGTTCCACCCCCCAATTCCCATAGAGATCCATTCAAATGCAGAGACATTATAGTATCGCTTGTAAGAGTTTGTTTACCAGGCTATGTATGAAGCAGCTCTTCTGCCAGCTGATCCCTCCTTGCCCCTGCTGCTGCCAAGTGTATCTGGTATCATTGGCATTGGCACATGCAGTTCAGCGTCACGCCTTCTAAAGTTCTGTCATGTGTCCTCATTTATCTACATCCATGACTTCTGGCAATGTTATGCAACAAGTCATGCCACAAAGAATACTCCAACCTTCTGATGGCTGTGTTTTAATGATAACCTGACTTATCTGAACATCAGAAGCGCATTTTCAGAACTCAAAATGTCCTCTATTACAGTGCGTGTTTTTGTGAGTTTTTAATTGAATGACAATTCATGCACTGTTGTAGGCATGATATACAGTGTTATCAACCATGTCTTCAAAAGATAGCCATTGTGGTCTAACAGCCACCACTCCAGGGGGATTACATGTGTAACCTTACACATCACAAATCACTTGGATGTTTATGGAGTGGGCTCCCATACGATTCAAATAACATTCCCTACTGGGGCACGCAGTTGCACATGTGTGCAATTCTTGGCTGACCGGTGTTATGGGGAATTGAATATATTCATTGCAGTGGCAGCTGGGAACAGGGGAAGACATAAATATGTTTGAGAATGGGGGGAGGGGGAATGTACCAAAAAAGGGGGGTCCCGGGGGGGCATGGCCCCCCAAATAATTTTTTTGCGAAAATCACCTAAAATAACCCATAAAAGACAGAATTTAACTGTCAAATTGTTCCACTATTAAGATTAAGATTAAGATTTGTTTATTTAGGACTGTGCACATTGATGAACATCATTCACATGAGAGTATGCATTGTAACATCATAACATGATAGGGACGTAAATATGCCGGGTATAGCACGGGGCTAATTTCCACCCGTAGTCCTGAATTAGCCTAACCTGCATGTTTTTGGACTGTGGGAGGAAACCGGAGTACCCGGAGGAAACCCACGCTGACACAGAGAGAACATGCAAACTCCACACAGAAAGGCCCTCGGCCGGGATTCGAACTCGGTACCTTCTTGTGCTAACCACTGCACCACCGATATTAAACCTATCATCTTGATTTGATTAATGTACATAATTACAAAATTGACTGTACATGTATAATAATGAAATGAATTACATTCTGTAGATTCAAGAAATGCAAATGTTTTAATCTGTGTTTTAAGTTCTTTGTAAAGTAAAGATACTAAGATCTTAACCCCTTCATGCAGATGCCAAATTTGGTCAATTCTCACCTATTTAGGGGGTCTTCTATTTAAGGCTTTATAGATCCAGGTGTGCGCATCACATAAACTTGGTAAATGGCTTAAATGAAACAAGACAGGTGTACCATTTACAGTATGAACTGTAGATTTGTTTAATTTAATAATTTAAGTCAAAATAAAGGTCCACAAATGCAAGCAAAACTTTGTAAAAATGCAATTCTTTAGTTTGCAACAAAATACTGAGAGCTACATAAGTGAAACAGGTACATTTTTTCCTTTTCCTGGATCATAAACTCCATGTCAACAAGTGTGCAAAATCTGAGGATGATATGCAGAACTAGCCCTAGGTCTATGATGCAAAATATAAGCAGTGTACCCTGTTTTCCATTAGGGTTTCCAAATCTATCCAAATGGCTAAATTGTATACTGCTCTAAATAAAAAAAAGAGATATATTTAACTACAAATCAACAGTTTTGGCTCATAAAACTCACTTTTGCATAATCTTTAAAGTGGGAATGACTATATTTTCATCAGTATAGGGGGGTAGATATCTATGGGTCCAAAACCCCTATGCAAAACATGTCATAAAATGAATAAAATTTGTTTTGTCCATTATAAAGAATATACATTTGCTTCTTCTGATGGATCACAGTGTTACATACACCTAAATATGTAACCTAATCATTCACAGTTGTCCCTCAATAAAACATCACTTTTGGCTCTACTCTACAGTATGTATGCTTTTGCCCTGGGCTCGCATTTTTCTGCAGTTTTTATTATTATTATTATTATTATTTTTAATGTTCCCATTAATAATGACGTAAAGGAACATTTTACATAAATCTACCACATATCAGCGTACAGTAAAATGCAATGAGCATTTCCCATGCCCAAACAAGTATATTTACAAGTATATATGCCATACCCTATATTATGTACGATAACATGAAAATAAAATAGTATTCCACCATCTGCAAAATGCTGCCAAATGTTCTATCTTCAATGAAAACCGGTAGCCTACATCAAACATAAAATAAACGATTGCACTACAGTATGTGAAATGCACTCATAAAATAACAATAGGCCTATCAATCATATTGGACAGTGCTTGAGTGGAAAAACGAATGTACATATGTAGCCAGCGAGACCAACTGCATATTAAAAGCAGTACTACTATCGGGAAGGGAAATGCGTTTTCTGTAGAGCTTGCGCAATACTAGACCATTAAAATGAAAACTGCCGTTATGCTGGGCTGCAATTAATTGTTCAAAGCACCCAATAAGACATTGCATATACCGTTGCTAAGGATATAATGTACTCTATTGGATAAAAGAGCCGACAATTAAACCAGAATGAACTGTAATGAATGTGACAGGCTTGCAGGGTATGGGGGGTATTACGAGTTGATGTTTCAGATAGTGTAATAGCGGTATAAAGTGTTGTATATTGCTAAAAACGGATTGTACCAGACAATAAATGACCACTGAATTTTGAAAGGAACATTTGTATGTGTAAAACCAATGGTTGGATTGTATATTTATTTCATATTTAGTAGTATATATTCATAGTAGAATATGTGGTATAATGAGACAATAATTTCACATATATTTGTATTTGAGTGAGCAGGGCTTTTCACAGCTTTTTTGGCATACGATCAGGCTATTGTTGAGTTTATCTTGTTGCTATGACGGAATTCTAATTTTATATGATGAATAAATATATTTATGAACTCACACATAGACGCTATTGTCCACTAAATCATGCATGGGTAGGTATAGAATGCGTGGGGGGTTGCTTGTTAAATGGACTTGCTATGGGAAAATAGTTACACTTTGAAATTTCGTATTTGGCAGAGTTGTCACAAATCGTGTACTAATAAAGATAAAACACGGAGTTTGAGGTTTCCATTCATAGTTTGGCTGCAGGAGCAACGAATGTCTCAGCAAAATGTTGGCGCCAGCGTCCTGGTCTCTAGGCATCTGCGCAAAGGGGTTAAGGACTTACAGACAGAGCTTTGTAGGCTATACATGAGTAACTTAGCATTTTTTTTTGTTGAAATCGTGTTTTTGGTGAGATTATACTTACTAGCACTACTCGTGCCATTAGTCACACGTAAAATCACATTTTCATCTGATGATGGGTTTTATTTTGATAAAGTTTTTATTTGCTTTGTTATTCACTGTTTGTTATGATAGACGCTGTATTCAAATATTAGATACTCTTGTTTTCTGTAACAGAATTTGCTCCATGATTAAAAATGCATTTATTCTTACTGTTAAATAAATACCTGCTATCTACATTGTGGGCTTTCATTGTTATGACATATTATATCCTTCTTGCTATGATGACAGCCATCATCTTATTGATTGCTTGTCTTTTAATACTGCTTTCCATTCTTACTAAAATGCACATGCAATTACCATTCCAAAAATAGATTTCAGGCTTATTTGCATGATCTCCTCCCACTATTTCACGAAATAACGAAGGGACACCCAATTTTGCTTATTCATTCAGGCTAAGCTGCAAAAATGAAAAATCCACACATCAGTTTTAACACACGCAGTCCTCTTTACACCTCGTTATTTTTTGCAGGTGGTAACTAGTCTTGGCATTTTTTCATGCACCAATCATTGGTTGTGTTATTAGTTTTGCATCTGCTAAAAGGTTTTGCACATGCTAAAGGTCTTAGTAAATCAGGCCCTTAAAGTATAATTTTTTTTAGTTTAGCAGAAACAATTCATCTTAAAATTAAAGTTGTCCCCAGCTTGTGCTGCAGTCAGAACTGAGTTTTTTTATTTTTTATTTTCCCCTCTCTCCTCCCAGCTCAATCTGTACTCTGAGAAGTTTGATGAATTCCAGGGTACTGTATCCAAAAGCAACGGTGTGTATGCCAGCTTCAAACAGGACATGGACAAGGTCAGTGTTGTTTAGTTATCATCATCATATCCCCTGAAAACAGTATTTCGTATGACCAGGAGTCTGCAGTGGAGGAACAGAATTAGCTTTTTACTGCAAGGAATGTACTGTAGACAATGCAATGTAGACTTGGGTTCAACCTACAAGTTCCTTGGGTTATTACACAATACTAACTGTCTAGTGAGGCACACAACAGCTACCAGTTTATGTTTGCGTGTGTGTGTGTGTGTGTGTGTGTGTGTGTGTGTGTGTGGGCATGTTCAGCCTACTTCATGTGGCCTAAATGTCCCCGTGAGGATAGAAAAAGTTGTCAAATGCTCCCTTGTGGGGACTCTGGAATGGTCCCCATGAGGGAAAAATACATTTTTGGGTTAGGAGTTGGGTTTAGGGCGAGGGTTACAATTATGGTTAGGGTTAGGGGTCAAAGGTTATGTTTTGGGTTAGGTTTAGGATTTAGGGCTAGGGTTATGGTTTAGGGTTATTGTTAGGTTTAGGAAGTCCCAATAATGATAGGAGTACAAGGGTTAGGGCTAGGTTAGGTTTAGGATGTCCTCACAAAGATATGAATACAGGACTGTGGGTGGGTGGGTGTGTGAGTGAGAGAGAGATATCCATTCCTGATGGTTCAGTATGTATGCTGGTTTTTATAAATGTTTTCTAAACACCCATATCCATAAACTCCGACCAGACCAGACTAAAATGTTGCAGTCTGCAGCTGTAGGTGTAAAGGAATATAAATGACTGAGCTACTTCAATAATGAAGAGCAGATATTGGCATGAAATCTCAAAACAGATCAGTCCTCGTCATACATCAGGTAATTATGTATAATCAGATATGAACTTTGCAAAAGACATTTATCGTAAAGATTTCTTTTTTTGTAGATGGCAAAGAAGATGAGGAAACTGGAGAAAGAGGCTAATTCCTGGAAGTCACGGTTTGAGGGGTGTAACAAGACACTCCTGAACATGGTTGAAGAGGTGAGGTGTTCCGATCCCTTCGTTTACACTATCTGTAAAGCTCTTGACTGCTGCATGAAAACACTCAAAATAATAAAATAGCAATAATAGCACAGCTCAGTAATCATAAGGTGGAATGTGTTAGAGGCCTCTTTGTAATCACGGAGGAATTTCTTAGAATTTTAACAATGTCTTCCGGTGTAATATTTGTGTGACATGTAAGACGTCATCAGATTCAGATCTGGCCTGTCGCAGAGCTCTTGTTTTTTTGTGCAAAGATTACATAGGAAAATCTCTAAATGGTTATACGCTTATATTAGATATTTGTAAAAGCGCCAACATTATTTCTATAATTTATAACCATTTCCTTTTACAGTGTCCTATACTCGCTGCGATTGTTGTAGGCTCGTTTGTGGGGGGGGCATTCATTTGACCCCCGTACGTACGTACGTATGTACGTACGTACCATGTGCGTCTGTCTGTCTGTGTATCACACATGTATGTACCACAGCCCACCACCAGAGGGGCACAGAGTTTTACATTAGTGATGCTGAATTCAGAATGAAAGGACCTGTAGTCTCTCTTATTCTGGTTTAATTTAGTTTATACCTAGTTAGCTAGAAACCTATTAGGTATTGGCTATAAGCTAAGCCTGCATAAGGCTCAATGATAAAGTATGGGGAGTCTGTGGAAAAAAGTCCCTGCCTGAGGCGACTTGGATTTGTATACCATAAGTAATGACAATGGTGGTGAGCTGTCAATCTATTACGGCTAGATTGTAACTTTACTAGGAATTTATACTACACTATAGTAGAAGCTTTCATGTGTGGCCTAGTCATTCATTACATTGGGTGAAACAGCGTAGCTAATATAGGGACATAAATGGATAACACGGTAGCTAGTTGTACAGCAATCCATGGGCTGGTATATGTTTATATAGGAGATAATTATAGTAATTGTAATAGTAATAGTTGTAGTCATTTATATGACGCTGTAAATTGTGTGCATGTTCTCATACATTGTTAGTCTGACTGGTTGGTAATAAATTACCTTTTATGATGAGAATGGGGCATTGTTGAACATTTTTGGCACTGGAAACTAAATTGAGACAAAGAAATTGATTATCATTCCTCATGAATTGCCTCCTCATCGGACATAATAATGTGCTTCAAATGGACACTAAAGCTGTGTTCATGTTTGGATAGCTTTGGATAGCGTGGATAGCTTTGGACAGCTTGGATACTTTGCATATGTTTCTATGGGTTTTCATGGGTTTGGAAAGGTTTGGGTATGTTTTTGGACACCTATAACCATTCCCCTAATCTTTTGCAAAAAGTTGGAAATTATCTAATGATATAGATGCAAATATACTTCCAACGAGTCAAAAACGTTTATCTGTTGAAAAATTGTGATTATCTCCTGAATTACTGTGATACACAATGATCCATTTTGGGTAGATTTTTGGACACCAAGGTACACCGTTTCAAATTGCTTCATAGGATTTGAGCAGTAATACATATCACTTTCATATTTTGTACACATGCAGACAGGAGGTTTGCAAACCAGAAAATGTAAAGTTTAACCTTATTCACATATTTGACTCTCAGGTGTTCACTGTAAACTAGGGTTGTTGGACTTTTCTTTTTTTGTACATTCACTGCCCATAATTTACATCTGAGTTATGAAAATAATTAAATTTAAGGCATGATAATAAATGGTACAAGGTACTTTTTTTAATTTAAGTCATTATTGGTTTGTGTTGCATTGATATCTGGAGTTATAACGCTTTAAACAGAACGGTACAAAACAGACAAAAATGGGTAAAATTTGCCTCTGCCCAAAGGGGTTAAAATAGTTTTGTTCCGTTATGGAATAACAGGTGAAATGAGGGGTTTTAACTGCTGAAAGTATGGAAACCTGGTCACTGTAATTAAAAAAATATGAAGAACGAAGGATAGGGTTAGAAATTCAGTTAAAAATGGTGAAATTAATGAATGATTTTTTTAACAATATCGAAAAAAACCTTATGCACAGTGAATCCCGGGACTGTAGGCTATTTGAAAAACAATAAATGCAATATTCGCTGGACAAAGGTTTTAACAGGTTTCAATCAAAACCATTCCATTTACTTACAGGCTGTAGAAGAAGAGGGCTGTAATTGTAATGTTCCACCTGTCTTATGATCCAGACATCTGAAGCACATTTTCAGCAATGTTTTAGCCCTATGTTTGTAAAAAGGTCTACTTAAAACATTAGCAAACCTATTTACACCTATCTGCATCAATCCGGACTCTGCTGCAACTACACAATAACATGACACCAGTAAACAATAGGTGAGAAAATGTATATTTAGCTATTAGCATAAATACACAGCCATGAATTGCCATATATGGAAGATGCAAATTCCATTTAAAGGTGCATACAAGGTCAAAGTGGCCCAGAAAAGCAAAAGAAATCATTATTCCGACATTGAAATTTCTTGTAATTTTTCCTGCCTTTGCCTACATACTTTCAGCAGCTCTGTTTAAAATTGCCTTGTCGAATTTACATGCTTCAAAGGCTGTCTACCTACTACACAAACTGTGAAAGTGTCTGTAGCTTATTGGTTACAGTGTTGTGCTACTATGTAGCACATTGGCAGTTCAATTCTCACCTGATCCTAACATTTATTTTCAGTCCACAATTTCTGTTAAATTGCTTTGGCCTAGCGGTAAAGATCTTGCTTTTCCATGCTCGAGGTCAGTGGTTCGATCTCTCGCCAGGTACCAAAGTGTAATTTCATTTTCAACTAAAACATTGTGCACAGGGCAGCGGGACAGGGTGGCGGGGCAGACCGCTACGGTGGACAGGACAGCGGCCTCTGGCGGCACCTTGGGACAGGGCGGCAGAGCTGCGGCCTCTGGCAGCACCTCGAGACAGGGCGGCAGGGCTGCGGCCTCCGGCTGCGTCTCGGGACAGGGCGGCGGGGCTGCGGCCTCTGGCAGCATCTCGGGACAGGGCGGCAGGGCTGCGGCCTCTGGCAGTGTCTCGGGACAGGGTGGTGGCGCTGCGGCCTCTGGCGGTGCTTAAGGACTAGGCGGCGGGACTGCAGCCTCTGGCAGCACCTCGGGACAGGGCGGCAGGGCTGCGGCCTCTGGCTGAGCCTCTGGGTCCCCAGTTAGGACACATTCTCCATAGTGGAAAAGGTTCCCACACCACTCGCACCATATGGAACCATCCAGCTCATCCCAGGCCTCTTCCTCCTCAGACTTGTTGAGGGTGTACCGGTTATGGCCCAGGCAGGGGCCCAGGTCCTCCATGGACCACCCATTCTGGCCCTTAACAGAACGCAGAGGCAGTCGGATACGTTGCTGCATCGTCCCATTGAAATGAATGACTTCTGCTGGAATCCATCACAATAATGTGCACGAGGCATAACTCTACCTTGTGTTTGGGAAAAGACCTTTTAACCCACCAGGTACAATTTCGACACTCAGCGGAATAGATCTTGAGGAAGTCAATTCCTATAAATACTTTGATATTTGACTTGATCGCGCTTTATCCTTCATGCACCACATTTATAAGCTGCAAACAAAAATAAAATACAGGCTGTGTTTAAAATTGTACACTTGTGTTCTATCTAGTGCGTATATCAAGCATAGAA
Source organism: Ilyophis sp. 1 JC-2022 (assembly GCA_022702515.1). Classification (NCBI taxonomy): domain Eukaryota; kingdom Metazoa; phylum Chordata; class Actinopteri; order Anguilliformes; family Synaphobranchidae; genus Ilyophis; species Ilyophis sp. 1 JC-2022. The sequence goes on along the minus strand of CM040406.1, from coordinate 11,633,517 downwards.
GTAAGCGGTCACATGATCAAAGTGCGTCCCAAACTGAGGTGTGTTCTCTTGGTGGACTTCGGAGGACTGAAAAACGAAGTATGGCTGTGTCTGAAATTGTATAGTTGCGTACTATTTAATAAACAGTCACATGATGAAGTGTATCCCAAACCTGCAAGCACGTAAGTACATTTAGGCTACAATCCACCGGACGTTTTCCTGGCGTACTTGGGAGGACCGAAAAACGAAGTTTGCATCTGAGCATCTGAGCACTTTCCCTATGCATTTTCTGAGCTGAAAGGGAAGATTTTGAATTTTCAATACTCATGTAGGCTAACTGAAAGCCGATACAAGCTACAAGTCAGAAATAAGCCGATGTAGCGGCCACGATTGTAGCAGCCACCACTGGGACCTAATTCACCTCGTAGTGTTGACACGTCTGCGTCATAAGAGGACCGCGACTTCTATGACGCAGGTGGCCTTTGGTGTAATTGTAAATAAATAAATATTGCGGGCATTGTTTCCGGCTCGACCTAAACCGAAGCCTCCCGGTTTGGTTATTCCCCTGCACTCCTACACAGTCTTCTTTTTAAAAGCTTTTTATTATCAAAAATTGCATATAGGCTAGCTGACACGGCAAGTTAGGGAACAAACGACATTGTGGCGAACATTACACACATCAATAACTAAACAGAAATTAAATTAAATAAAAACTAAAATACAAATTTGGTGATTTGGTGGTAAAAGGCATGTCATGAAAAACAAGACACCAAAACTGACAGCCCAATATCTATCGAAAAAAAAGGATCCAAAGCGGACAAGCATGACAATCAAATAGAATAAAAGGCAACGAGACATAGCCAATATTTTGTTCTTTTTGTTCATAGTCTTAACACTTTTCATGGATTTAAAATAGGCTCATTGACAAATTAGGCTGCCATTTAAAAAACTAATAGGCTAAAATTAGGCTTGATCCCTCTCCATTTGCTAATATAAATGTAAACTTTACCTGATAAAATTAACAAATTGATTAAATCCAAAGCGTTCTCCAGCAAGCCTTCCATATAATGGAAAATAGGCTATCAATAGATTGGTAAAATGGTAGGCTATATCATTTTTAAAGATATCCATCCACAAATTTCTACCCAGAGCAGTTTAGATCGAGTGGCATTAATAAGACAGCTGCTGAATGGTTTCGATGATAAAAAGGAGCCTACACAGTTCAGTTTCTAACTTAAATCTCATCTGTAAATCGTCTGAAACAGGGTAAATCCCATGAATTGTCTTGAAATTAGTCTCTTACTTTTGGCAGTACCATACAGAATAGGCCTACATAAAATGAGTATGATTTTTAAATCAGATTAATATCACAAATCATTCTGTAAGCAGGACCAAAAAAACAAGTATGCGACTTTGAAGACGTACCTTCTTGACACGTTCTGTTTGACAGTAGTACAGTTCAGTCCGAGGATCGGGGTTCATGCCCCGGTCCTGCCAGATTCAAGCATGGCCGGTGCCCTGTGGGACCAGAAATTGGCGGCTGCTTCCGGGTAGAGGGAGGGGTTCGGAGAGAATCACTGTGCATAGAATGGCCCTGGACGAGTTGGAATCACGGTCAGGAACCCTGGGAGGAGTCACGCCCTGAAGAGGACGTGGCGATTTCTGTCTTACTGCCGGCTGACAGGGTTGTGCAATGGTGATTCTCTCGCGGTTGCTACACAGGGGGAATTTAATTAGAATAGGGGTTCAATTGGCTACCAAAATTGGGAGAAAAATGCAATGCCCTATGCAATTTTCAGCCAGATTACGTAAAAATGTATTATTGAACTTTTTATCAAATATTGTAACTTTTCAAATAAGCCGGAAACAAAACACAGTAGTCTAAAAGTTGGAAACACAATTGACTTTATTGTTGACATTTCATACAGTAGCTAAAAAAGGTACAGAGTAATCCATTCAGGCCCAGGATCTCTGTAACGCTGCTTGTGCATGCATGCTCTGCATGTTACGTTACTGACTGGAAATGACTAACGTTAGCTGCGAGCATCACGTTTTACCGTTTTCATCTTAACCTTAATATAGTCTACATAACACGAAGCATTTCTTCTGTTTACTTTATAAATAAAACTATACCAACATCCCTTCACCACAAATTTGTATAACAAGCTATGGTGTAGCATCGATGTCAGATGTTCAGATGTCAGTTGCAGTCTAACCTGCACCGGATGTATTTCTTGCTAAGGCACTTGAGCGTCTTGATGTGCTGTTCTATCACTCTGCCATCAGATCTGCTACCAGTGCCCCTTACAGAACACTCCATTGTCAACTTGCATCTGTTAAGTGGCCATCCTTACACACACGCCACAAGATCCACTGGCTCACAATTATTTATAAGACTCTGCTTGGTTTAACCCCTTCATATCTGTGTAATCTGTGAACCCCTTTGCGCAGATGCCAAATTTGGTCAATTCTGACTTATTATCACCTATTTAGGGGGCGTTCTAAATTGTGGTTTGGTGTGTACAGGCTTTATAACTACAGGTGTGCGCATCACAGAAACCTGGAAAATGGCTTACATGAAACAAGACAGTTGTGCCATTTATAGTACTAACTTAGATTTGTTTATTTTCATAATTTAGGTAAAAATAAAGTGCCACATATTCAAAGAAACCTTGGAAAAATGCTAAACTGGTTTTTCTTTTAGTTAGTATTTCTAATAAAATACTGAGAGGTACATATATGAAACAGGTCAAATAAAATAATTATATATTGAACTACAAATCAACAGTTTAGGCTCACATTTGCATCATTTTCAAGTGGGAATATTTTCATCAGTATAGGGTGATAGATACGTATGTATGGGTCCAAAACCTTATCCAAAACATGTCATAAAGTGAGTAAAATATTTTTGTCCATTATAAAGCATATACATTTGCCCATTTGATGGTTTAAAATGAAGACATTTATATCACACTGTTACACACACCTAAATGTGTAGCCTAATCATTCACTTTTGTACCTCAATGAAACATCACCTTTCCCTGTACTCTCCACTATGTATTATTTTCTTCATACCCTGGGATCACATTTCTCTCTAGTTTAAAAAAAAAATCCCATTCATAATTACTCCAAGGAAAATTTTGACATTCATCTAGCACATAGTAAATTGGAGAGTATTTTGCATGCCCTAAGTGACAAGTATAGCCAAGGAAGATACTAATATGCCATAGCTTATATTATGTACGATAACATTAAGTAAGCAATAATCCATGACGAGGTGTGGATTACACAGTAATCAACCGCACAACCGCACACCTCGGAGTGGATTATTGCGTTTATACAATGGTTACCAACAATGATTATATATAGGTGCAGCTCAAAAAATTATAATATTATTTTTTGTCACTCATTTCAGAAAGTGAAACTCATATATTATATAGATTCATTACACGTAGAGTGAAATATTTCAAGCCTTTATTTCTTGTAATTTTGATGATTATGGCTTAAAGCTAATGAAAACCCAAATTCAGTGTCTCAGAAAATTTGAATATTGAAAAAGTTCAATATTGGAAACTCATGGTGTCACACTCTAATCAGCTAATTAACTCAAAACACCTGCAAAGGTTTCCTGAGCCTTTAAATGGTCTCTCAGTCTGGTTCAGTAGGCTACACAATCATGGGGAAGACTGCTACTTGAATCCATTCAAGAATTTGGGGGAGCTTCACAAGGAGTGGACTGAGGCGGGAGTCAGTGCATCAAGAGCCTCCACGCACAGACGAATCCAGGACATGGGCTACAAATGTCGCATTCCTCGTGTCAAGCCACTCCTACACCAGAGACAACGTCAGAAGCGTCTTACCTGGGCTAAGGAGAAAAAGAACTGGACTGTTGCTCAGTGGTCCAAAGTCCTCTTTTCAGATTAAAGTAAATTTTGCATTTCATTTGGAAATCAAGGTCCCAGAGTCTGGAGGAAGAGTGGAGAGGCACAGAATCCACGTTGCTTGAAGTCCAGTGTGAAGTTTCCACAGTCAGTGATGATTTGGGGTGCCATATCCACTGTGTTTTCTGAAGTCCACAGTCAACGCAGCCATCTACCAGGAAATTTTAGAGCACTTCATGCATCCTTCTGCTGACAAGCTTTATGGAAATGCTGATTTCATTTTCCAGTAGGACTTGGCACCTGCCCACACTGCCAAAAGTACCAAAAGCTGGTTCAATGACCATGGTATTACTGTGCTTGATTGGCCAGCAAACTCGCCTGACCTGAACCCCATAGATAATCTATGGGGTATTGTCAAGAGGAAGATGAGAGACACCAGACCCAACAATGCAGACGACCTGAAGGCCGCTATCAAAGCAACCTGGGCTACCATTACTCCTCAGCAGTGCCACAGGCTGATCGCCTCCATGCCACGCCGCATTGATGCAGTAATTCATGCAAAAGGAGCCCCAACCAAGTATTGAGTGCATAGAAATTAACATACTTTTCAGAAGGCTGACATTTCTGTTTAAAATATATATTTTTATTGATCTTATGTAATATTCTAATTTTCTGAGACACTGAATTTGGGTTTTCATTAGCTGTAAGCCATAATCATCAAAATTACAAGAAATAAAGGCTTGAAATATTTCACTCTATGTGTAATGAATCTATATAATATATGAGTTTCACTTTCTGACATGAGTGACAAAAAATATTGAACATTTTCACGATATTCAAATTTTTTTGAGCTGCAACTGTATATAGTTACTTTCATATTTATAGATTTTTATGGATTTAATCAGCTTAGATTTAAATATCCTTTCGCTGTCCTTTGGGCATGTTGTTTTCCTGTTGTCAAGCAAAACTGCTGGTTCTTTTTGAACTGAAAACCCATCGTCACTAATTCTATTTCTGGTTACTAGTTCTATTTAAGTGTGTTGCTGTGAAACACCCTCGGTCATTAGTTCTGAAAACAGTTGATTCTATCAGGAAAAAAATAGTTCCTTCTCGTTTTTATAACACACAATTGGCACCAATTTGGTTATTTTTGTCATTACTTTATTTAAGAAAATTGTATGAAACCATATAACTCAAGATTCAACGTTAACTTGCTTCCCTCTCTCTGTCTTGTTTTTTTTTATTTTTTAAATGGTTTGGTCACGCAGTGTGTAACGTTAGCTAGCCTATTTTATCGAGCATAAACTGAGTAAATAACATTTGCATCATGATGGCCTATGCATGGGACCATCTGAAAAATACTACGGATATTTGCCAAATACAAACTTTTTTTATCTGTAGATGAATGTTATTTACCGATTTTTATAAATCAGATGTATGCTGTTGCTACGGCAACAAAAATGTATACCTTAAAGACGGATCTATGGCTCCCAGTAAAAAATGATTACACATTGCACATAAACACCATGCACTTTGCTAACTCTGTGATAATGTAACTATGAAAGTAGGCTAGCTGCGTGACCAAACCATTTTTAAAAAGCAAGACAGAGAGAGGGAGGCAAGTTAACGTTGAAAACAACATGCCCAAAAGACAGCAGAAGGATATTTAAATCTCAGCTGACTAAATCCATAAAAATCTATAAATATGAAAGTAACTAGCTGATATATAATAATTGTTGGCATAAGCGCAATAATTCACTCCAAGGTGTGGATTACACAGTTTTAACGCACTCCGATTCGCGTCGTGTGGTTAAAACCCTGTAATCCACACCTCGTCGTGGAATATTACTTACATCAGAAAAATGCTGCCAAATGTTATAGCTTCGATGAAAATCAGTACATCAAACATAAAATATGACAAATCAAATCAAATCAATATTTATTTATATAATGCATTTCACAACTAGTTGTCACAATGCGCTTCACAGAAAAAAAACCAGCCTAAACCCCCACAAGAGCAAGCCAGAGGCAACAGTGGCAAGGAAAAACTCCCTGGTGTAACTAGGAAGAAACCTTGGGAGGAACTAGACTCAAGGGGGGGAACCCATCCTCCTCTGGTCGGCTCAGGGTCTAGATCTTAATGACCAGCATGGTCAAAACTGACTGCCAATATCCATGATAGTAGAAATTGCAGCAGCTAGATGACAATCCAGATGTGGCGGCAATGATGGTGGGGAATCGGGTGCCGATGGCGGCAGGATCAGCTGGCAGCGGTGGTGGGGAGGGAGGGGCAAGCGGCGACGGACAGGAAGCTGGACAGCAACTCTCGAAATGCGGGAAAAGTGTAATAGAGCAGGCAGCAGGAACACCAACTGGGGGGGTCGGTTGGACAAGTACCCCCGCCAGGAGTAATTTATAGCTGCATAGCTATGAAGACAGAGTTTGAGAACCCATCCAGTCATGAGAGAGTAAATAATCCTATTCACCTCTCAAGAGCCAGCCCAGGAAGATGGGGTCACAGCTGTTGACAGGTGACAGTAAGGAAAGGAGGTCACTCCACATTACTCTACGACTAAAGGCTTCTCTGGTTCTGTCTCCGGTCTACAACTGATAAGCCTGATCATAAAGGTGCGTTTTTAATCTAGACTTAAATATTGAGACTGTGTCTGATTCCCTTGTAAATTTTGGAAGGGTGTTCCACAGTAGTGGCACTCTGTAGGAGAAAGCTCTACCACCCGTCAAGTTTTTAGATATTCTAGGGACTACTAAGTAGCCTGCGTCTTGGGAACGAAGGGATCTTTTCGGCTTATATGGTAAAAGCAGATTACATATATACACTGGTGCAAGTCCATTTAAAGCTTTAAAGGTCAGAAGCAAAACCTTAAAGTCTATCCTATGCTTTAATTGGTAGCCAATGAAGTGATGCTAGTACTGGGGTAATATGCTCATATTTCTTTGTTCTAGTTAAAATGCGAGCGGCTGCATTCTGCACAAGCTGGAGATTATTTAGCAAAAATTTAGGACAGCCAGATAGCAGAGCATGACAGTAATCTAGCCTAGATGTAACAAAAGTATGGATCAATTTCTCTGCATCCCCCTCTGATAGGAAATGCCTAATTTTAGCTATGTTCCTTAACTGAAAGAAAGCAACTCTTGATATGTTTTTTATGTGTGCGCTAAAGGTTAAATCTGGGTCTATAGTAACACCTAGGTCTTTCACAGCTGAGTTTGGAACAACTAAGCAACCATCAATACTTAAAGTATATGTACACAATTTCTCCCTTTGTTTTTTAGGACCTAAAACCAGCATTTCGGCTTTCTCTGAGTTTAAGAGCAGGAAATTGGAGAGCATCCAAGCTTTAATATCTGCAATGCAAGCCTCTAATCGAGAAAGTGGTAGTGCTTCGCTGGGTTTCATGGAAACGTATATCTGAGTATCGTTCGCGTAGCAGTGAAAATCTACCCCATGTGCCCGAATAATATCACCAAGGGGTAGCATATATAATGAAAAGAGTACTGAACCTAGCACTGATCCTTGTGGAATACTACATTTCATTACTGAGTAACTGGATACTTCTTCATTTAATTTAAAAAATTGTTTCCTATTCTATAAGTATGATCTGAACCATGCAAGTGCTTGACCATTGAACAGTGACACAAGTCTGTACTTCAACCTCATTGTCATTGTATCCTTTCAAACTCAAAGTGCTAGAGTACAGAACCAAAATAACAAAAAATGTGTCACTGTCCAATGACTTATGGTGCTCACTGTATGTAGCCAGCAAGATCAACCACATATTACAACAAGTACTACTTAAATATCGAGGAGCGAAAGCGTTTTCTGCGAATGCGTTTTCTGTAGCTGTTTGCGTAATACTAAACTGATAAAACTAAAAATGCTGTTACACTGGGCTGTAATTTATTGTTCAAAGCATCAAATAAGACATTGCAAACACCGTTGCTAAGGTTATAATGTCCAATATTAGATAAAAGAAACCACTCAATGAAACCAGAATGAACTGGAATGCATTAGACAGGTTTGCAGAGCGTGGGGGGTTTTATGCGTTGACGTTCCAGATGGTGTAATGGCATTATAAAGTGGTGTGTATTTCTCAAACGGATTGTCCCAGACAATAAATGAGGACTGAATTTTGAAAGGGACATATTTATGCGCAAAACCAATGGCAGGATTAAATATTTATTTTATATTTATTAGCAGATATAGATAGTAGACTAATGTGGTATAATTACACAAGAATTTGCATTTGAGTGAGCAGGGCTTTTCACTGCTGTTTTGGCACATGATCGGGCTATTGTTGGCTTTATTTTGCAGCTATGATGGAATACAAACTGTCAGCACTGTCGGAAATTACCAGAAACCCGTGCCAGTGTTAAACCCTAATGTTAAAAATGATCATTGTGTATATAAAAACGGTTTGTCCGAATAATATTGATCATACTATTGATCCATATAGCCTATTACTTGCTCGCACTACACACGCACAAGGATGTCTGTTTTGCCATCATATAAGCAATCCGCCAAGGTGGAAAAGCAGGTTTTTAAAGGGAATGGGATATGACATTTTGATTGGTTTATTGCATGTTACGCCCAATACACACCTATATATAATTATAATTAATGAAGAGACTAAGTTCAGCCCATTTGCATGTTGCACTGTGCTTAGCGCCCAAAAAACACGCCGTCTAAATAGCAAAAGTGGACTTGGACACGCCCTAAATGCACTTAACGCCATGCATTTAGACAAAGCGCTAAGATCGTCAAGATAGAGCCCAGAGTTTATTGTTTCCACTCATAGCTTGGTTGCAGGAGAAATTAATATCTGAGTTGAGCAAAATCTTGAGCAAAGAGGTTAAAAATCTCACCCTCTTCTTATAATACTCGGTCAGCTAATCTCATTAAGCTCAATGTCCCGAAAGTAAGGACTTCATGGGGCCAGTCATCCTTCAGTTTCTCAGCTGCGCCTGCTCGGGAATAGAACGCCCTTCAAAAAACTATAAAACTGGACAATTTTATTTCTCTACCTGGCTTTAAAGACTGTCTTATGGACTCTCTCGGAAATATGCTTGTTTTCACTCATAATGATCTATTCTATCCTGCTAATGGCAAATGCTTTTTCCTGTTTTATCTTGCATTGCACTGTAAATGTTGACCTCTTATTAGTTTTGTGTTCTTGCTGGGGGTCGACTGATATGCTTTTTCCAGGGCCCATACCGATTATTAGTAATGAAGGAGACCGATAACCGATATACATTTGCAGTGAATATGAAAATTTTTGTGTCAAAATGTACAGTAACACAAACTCCAACACAAAACATTCTTTAAACATATGTTTAATTGAATACTAGAAAACAGAACATTTTCAACAAATTAAAAAAATAAAGTGCATAGAGCTCCCAGTAGTATTTATTTTAAACTGAACTGGAATTTTAAATAGATAAAAATAAATAACTAAATAGCTCCCCAAAACAAACAATATCTCTGTGGTGGGTAAGACCCCCTGCAGGTGAGTTAACTTATTCCAATGATGATAGCCATCTGATAAGTAGCCTGCTTTATGCAGTTCACCTGTATTTAACCAGCAGTCTTGCCCACAGCCTACAGTTCGCTAGGGGAACCTGTAATACAAACAAAACTATGTCAACCTAGTGCATGCCGGGCGCTGGAGGTCTTGCCCCGAACAAAACTTTCTCAACCTAGCACAATAGGTATGTTATGGATTCAGTCTGTGTTCTGTCATAGTTGTGGGGCAGGGCCAGCGAGGGGAAAAATAATGCCGCGTCTGTCACTGTTCTGAGTAGGGACACATCGTAGATCAAGCTAACTATCGTTATTTTATTATAATGTCAGAAAATTACATTGACACGTTGTTTCCTAAAGATATTTTGGCAAAATAAACTTAGGCTACTTGAGTGCTGTCCTTATGCGATTAGTGGACAAATGGTAGGCTACAACTCAGTTGCCTCCGGTATCATTCCCTGACATCATCTTCTGTCTTATTGAATCTCCTGGTAAGGAACCATGTCAACTAAATTATGATCCAGTGGCATACCGTCGGCTGTAAAATAGGCCTTCTGTAACCTTACCTTTATACGGATATTAATGTCAACCTGCCATGTTTCTATTTATAGTTCTTAATTATCAAGCAAGAAATTAACTGAATAACAAATATCAATGAATGTTTTTCCGTGCTAGCTTTTTTCTTTGTGTCATAAAATGTGTAGCACTGACTTATGTATTGATAGCTGGTGCCCTGGAAAAACGGGGTAGGCTATATGCTACAGCATTAGAATTGTTTCGCTGAATAATCAAGACCGATATATTATGTAGCCTATAATGATTAAGAAATGACAACGACAAAGATAACTAACTTGAGATTGTTTAACAAGGTTCAGGCAATAATCTGAATGCGTTAAAGAATGTAGCCTAATTTATTTTAAGACGGCGCTCAAATTAGTCAAAGTGAGTTAAACATTGGAAAACATATTAAAAGAGGACAGCCTCTGAAGTGTCTCGAACCGTTGAGAGCGACACATAATTAAGGCTTGAAAAACATTGAACATTTAAACATGGAGCATTTAAAAGTCAAAATCTTTGCATGATAACGTTATCATAAATGTGGATAATGCAACAAGTTTATGATGCACAGAACAATAATGCTATCTCAAAATAAATTGGTAGCCTAATAATTTACTTAGTGGTTTTGGCCACTTGAAGGGTTTCTTCTCCTGACTTATTTTTCCATAGAGTTCAATAGAAAAATTTGACAGGAGAAACAACCCTTAAAGTGATCCATCCATATCTACTGCATATCTGGCAGCAGAGTGATGGTTTGAGGCTCGTTTGATACCTCAGACCCTTGATGACTTACAGCCATTTTACCAACCATGTATTCCATACTGTTACAGCATAATTTACAGTTAAATCTAGTCCCACCCCGCAATTCCCATTGAGATCCATTCAAATGTAGAGACGTTATAGTATCGCTTGTAAGAGTACCAGAAAATAAGATATCAAGAGTATTTTGATGTTGTTGGGTCACAGACATCAGGAAGTCATGGCATGCAAAGGATATGTGACCAAATATTAAAAATTATTACTTTATTCTATATATAAATACAGGGGTGCCAATAATTGTGGCACACATGGTTTTGTTAAAAAATAATTGTTTCTTGATGTGGGATTTTTTTTTCTCATAATACATTTACTTCAATTAAAGGTTATATTTTTCTAATTTTTTCAGTGTGAGATTAAGCTAATTCACCAAACAGTAAATTTTTTATAACCCTTTTTACTCATCTTTACCAGGGGTGCCAATAATAGTGGCCGTAACTGTAAGTCCTGCATGTCTAAAGGTGATAATATGTAAATACTGTAATGTAGGAAATTGGCCAGTAATGATAAGGGTTTCTGTTAAGTATATTAGCAGTATAAGAACCAGAACAGAGCGTCTGGGTTCTGCCTGTCTCTGAATAATGTTTCTGCCTTCACCCAATAGAAAACATTGAGAGATAAAGAGTTTGAAGTCTTCACCATGAAGACTCAGAAGCTGGAGAAGCTGTGCCGTGCCCTGCAAGAGGAGAGGAAGGGCCTGCAGCTGAAGCTCCAGGGAGCTCAGGGGACCCAACAGTTGGATACAGAGGCGAAAGTGGATGCAAAACAGGCAGAGGCGAGCATCGAAGAAGCGGTGACCCCAGCGGAGACTCCCACCAAGACACCCTTGACCAAAGAGCTGGCCAGTCTGAAAGCCCAGCAGGCCCGGCTGCAGGAGATTGCCACCTCATTTGTCGTCTCACATTTGTTAAAAGAGGACCCAGAACCCAGTGAACATGCTGAGTTCCAGCAGGCCCCTGAAACCTCCCTCCCAATAGCCTCAGACAACAACCTAGCAGAATTGAGCACCAGCCTGCCAACTCCCTATGTGGAAAACACAGAAAATTCGAGAATCAGTGACATGGAATCCGTCGACTAAATCGAATGTGCCTGTAGAAGTATGCTATTCAAATTGTGGTTTGCCCTTAACTGTGACTAACACATTTAAGCAAATGTTACTTTTTCTTATTGTTCATGCATTTTTTGTTGATTTCTTAATTTTGCAGCAAAGACTAAAACAATATTTCCCTGGTCAGTCATCTGTAATTGAAGTTTTGGACAAAATGCAAGGCAGGAAGATTACATAGATCCCTAATATTTTCAGTTTCATTATATTTTGTTACTCAATAATAGTACTTCTTCAGGCACAGTGGCCAGCTGAAGAATGTGACAAATAAAGAAATACTTAACCAGCAGGCAAAAATAAGAGAATGAACAGAAACTATTTACACTGTATTAAGTCATCAGAATGTGGAACAGGACTTTTCTTAAGTCTCCAAATACATTGTCACTGTTCTTCTTTGTCAAAAGCATCTAATAAAGATCTGTGCAGCATCGCTAAACAGCATGTGTATTGCTTCATATTATTCGCTTGTACAAAAATGTACTCTTTTCTACAAAAGAGATACTTTGAGGGATATTCAACTTAATGTATTACCCTGTAAATACCTACATGGTTTTGGTTGCAACATACAAAACCCAAATTGCAGCTATCAATATCTCTGACATTTTAGCACCAAATTACCAACCAATTGCCAGAAAATAAATATGGGAAAGATTTGTTCAGTCGTTCTCATATAGTGAAGTACATAAAATTAGCGTTAAAAAATATTATTTGCCCGGACGCAGAGCAGGCGGGCATAAATGCCTGAATGTGGATGACTGACTGACTGACTGGCTGACTGACTGACTGACTGATCCCCCGTTGTTGAAAAGTGCATGCGTAAAGTTTCGAGTAATTACGGTAAAAAGTTAGCCGTCTAACCCTGCTTGCTTTTATGGTGGGAGGTCAGAAATCAAAGGTGGTTCATTACCGACATCAGTGTGTTCAAGCTGCACAACTGGGGACTTGGCGTCATGGACACCCTTCACAGGAAAGTTTTGGCTTTGCTAGCAAACATAGCTAAAACAGCTATAACTACACCAATAACATTTTAACTTTTAATTGTACATGTTTACCATTCAGTAGCCTAACGAAAAGTAAGCAGAACTATTACTTCCAAGCAAATTATACAATGGTCCCGGTGTTGCATTTTTTTAACAGGGGTTGCCCTAAAAAAATCAACCACAGTCAAAACAATATTTTAAGAAAAGATTATAGCCTAGTTAAGTGCATAAGCATAATTTTTCTGGCATTTTAGTTTTTTATTGCATAGAAAACACAACATTCAATGCTTAACGTTACCTCCGGTCCTTTCAAAACAATATTTAATTTTGCCGAATGTTGCCTATGCATTATGTCACGTTTCATCCTATGTTCATTGAATGCATCCGGCAAATAACTAAAATAAATTGTTGACTTCAGTCACGGCACATGTTTTCAAGTACAACAGCTCAGACATAAACACACAAGCTGCCTTGCGTTCAAAACCTTTGAGGTCTATGTATGCATGTGCATGCCTGTTATGCTCCATTCCACCCTGTTAGCTGAACAAAACACAATGAACACATAAAGAAAAATTGTTTAGTAATTATTTTTAGACAATAAACAAATATAATAGAATAAGGGATACATAATGCACAAGAACATGTAAATATTGTTTTGCACTTGCATTTTTAACACTTTGTGATTGTTATTCATATGTCCAAACAGTTAATGTCTGAACAAACTGCCCATAATTAGAAGATTTAAGTGCCTGAGCTTGGCCAATATGTTTTCCACAGTTAAACATACCCCTTTTCTGATTAAATGTTAAAAACATGAAAAATCTAAAATATTTTATTTCAAAAGTTACCAGGTCCAAAAGGCACCGGTTAACAGGATTGACCCGGGGGCTATTTTTAATTATGGCTGTATTCCACTTTAATTCACTTAATTAGTTTGATTACTGCAATGATTCTATTGAATGTCTTTATTTGATATGTTTGTTTGTGTGTTGTGGGTCTGCCACTGTCTATGTCTTTTTTGCCGATGCTGGTGGCTACAACTGAAGTTCCCTAAAGGGAAAATAAAAGTTATTCTATTCTATTAGTTAAGTTATTTGGATAGCTAGCTAGCTAGTAAACCTCCGGTTGTGGATAGCCAGGATAGGTAAAACAAGCCAAAAGCCGTTCGGTTTCACTTGACATTCATTAGCCTACATGTTGTATTTTTTCATGTTTGTGTAGGCGACAGGTAACGTTAGGTCAGACTGAATATTTGCTGACAAACATTAACTTACTGGGCAGAACATCGATTTGAGCAGATTGTGAAGTCTACCGTAGCCTAGCCTTCAGCTAACGGCCATTTAGGTCACTTGGCATTTATTAAATATTTTGTTATGTCATGTTCGTGGTAGCCTACGTTAGCTGTAATGTTAAGGATGGCTAAAAAGCAACTTAGTTTGACAATGGAGTGATGGTGTGACAGGATTATGCTTTGTATTTACAGAGTAACTTAACGGTCATTTATTTTCACTTGGCATTAATTACGTATTTTATTTATTAATTGTTCATTTATTTATTTTATTCATTACGCATGTTCGTGTACGGGTAGGTCAGACTTTATATGTGCTAACAATACTGGGCATAACATCGATTTAAGCAGAAGGAGATAGTCGAGTTCACAAGTGGGATAAAAGATAATTAGCTAGACTACCACTCAGAGACTTCTCCCAACAACTCAAACTGATAAGGCACCGGACCATTTTCACCTTCATCCTCCTGGTAGGTGGAAAGCCCAGAGGATTCCGGAGGGGAGAAGTCCTCCACCTTGAAAGTGCCATTCATTGATACCGCAGAATTAGTCAGTGATTGATACAGACTCCGTTTCACTCTCCAACTTTTGCCTAGTGGGCGTGTCTTCAGGTGGCGATATCCTCTATCTCGCCCCTCCCCCTCCACTGATGCTTTCCACGCCCATTTATTTAAAAAAAATTATTTGTGGTGTGGGAGGAGAGAATGTAACCGATGGTTTCATAACCCTTGAACAATTAATTGTGTGTGATCCATTCCTTTGAGCCCTATTTATTAATACGACTGCACTAGTAATGCCTATAGTCACTGAACATAAACGTAAGATGTACCTTTGTCGGGTAAGTGGATTAGGTAAAATGTGTATTTTCTGAATCCAGCGGTTCCAACAGTCAATGCTCTTGTTAAAATGTTCAGCACTCTGAATACTGAAGACAAGCGATACTGTGTGTTAGAACCCCTCACTTAACCTACATTCAAAATATATTTTACATGATTTAATTGAATAATTATTATTAAAAATGACATTCATCAATTAAATCGCCAAATTCATTGATAGGTCAGTCGAACAGTAACCTGGTGGAATCAACCAACAAGCCAAAACAAAGTCTAAATCAGGCCTTAAGATTAAATAATTTGATTAAATGAAAAACAGATAATTAGAATAATGACTTGAAATCATACATTCACTGGTTATAATTTACAAAAAAGAAGACATTAAACCAGACATTAATTAGAAGATACCAGTAAAGAGAGAGACCGATAAGCCAGAAATGGGAAAATTAATGAACGTTCCTCCAGCTGAACAGGAACAAAAGGAAACATACAAAAACAAAACAACCACAAAAATAAAAGAGATCAGGGTGTGAGAAGCTGCTGTTCCAACTTGGCTGTTTCCAGCTTGCTTCCACTCTGGCGGAGGCTTTGAGGGTGCAAGGGGTCATAAATTGGCCGGGGGTTGGCTTCCTCATTCGCTTCCTGCGGGACCCCTTTGAAGCTCTGACAGAGGAGCAATGCTTCCTCATCCATGCCTGCTTTGACCGACAGAGGTAGAGAAAATGCTGTCTTTTCTCTAGGTACAACCTTATCCCTTGGACAATCTTGTGCTCAGTTTCATCACTATCTGGAGAAATCTGATAGTCCAAGTACTCAGTTTGCAGGTTTTAGAGTGCCTCATCCATTTTATTCAGCTGTTCTGCAAATTTTGGACACTGAGTGTTGGTGTTCCCAGATCATGAGGTACCACTGCTGATCCAACCTTGAAAGGCGAGCGAATGCTGGTAGGTCAGCAGTGAAGGGTAAATGAGGCATCTCTCTAATCTAATCTAAGACCAGTGGATTACAAAAAGTTTTGAATTTGTATCAGGGTTTACTGCAGTTTACTCAATAGTACAATTTAGTATGCTATAGGACAACCTATCTCGGTGGGACCTCCAATTATGTCGGGTAAGTGAGGATTAGGTCAAATTTTCTGAAACCAGCAATTCCAACAGTCAATGCCCTTGTTAACCCCTTTGTGATTTATGAGGTGCTCTTTAAGGTTATTAAAACTCCAGGTGTGTTTCACAGAAACTTGGTAAATGACTTAAATTAAATAAGACAGGTGTACCATTTACAATATGAACTTAGATTTGTTTATTTTCATAATTTAAGTCAAAATAAAGTTCCACAAATGCAAAGAAACTTTGGGAAAAAGCTAATGTTTTTCTTTAGTTTGCAACAAAATAGAGAGCTACATAAGTGAAACAGGTAAATATGCTATGCAGAACTACTAAAGATCTATGATGCAAAATGTAGGCAGTGTACCCTGCTGTCCATTAGTGTCTCCAAATCTATCTAAATGGCTAAATTGTGCACTGCTCTAAATAATAAAATAACGATATATTTAACTACAAATCAACAGTTTTGGCTCATAAAACGCACCTTTGCATCATTTTCAAGTGGGAACTACAACCTTTTCATCAGTATAGAGGGGTAGATATCTATGGGTCCAAAACCCTATCCAATACATGTCATAAAATGAATAAAATTAGTTTTGTCCATTAAAAAGCATATACATTTGCCCCTTCTGATGGTTTAAGATGAAAACTTTGACATCACACTGTTACACATACCTAAATATGTAGCTTAATAATTCACTCTTGTACCTCAATAAAACATAACTTTTCCACAGTATGTATACTTTTTCCCTGGGATTGCATTTTTCTCCACATTTTTTCCCCATTCCTAATGATTCCAAGGAAAAAATATCAACACACAGTAAATTGGAATGAGCATTTCCCATGCCCTAAGTGACAAGCATATACGCCATAGTCTATATTATGTACGATAACATGAAAACAAAATAGTATTCCACCATCTGCAAAATGCTGCTAAATGTTTTTAGCTTTAAATTAATTTAATTACAGACTTTTTCTAGGTTATTTGTAAGGGTATTTTTATTAGTGGACTACTAGACTAAGGTTATCTACAGCATTAGTCATCAACAGCTACTACAGGGTCTGGCCACTTCTGGGCCGGTCCACTTCGAATCTCAAAAAAATAAAAAATAAAAAATAATAATATATATTTTTTTTATTTTTTAAATTATTATTATTATTATAATTTTTTAATGTATAGTAAATGTTACGCTAGCTGTCAGTACTGCGATGCGGTCCACGTTCGGGCATGGGCCGGCCCTCCTCACTTGACGCTCTCTGCATACATTACACATTCAGTCGTGACTCGTGTTGTTTGCTGTTCAGGTGTTCAGAGTGAACTATTACGATAGGTTAGCTTTAACGTCAATCTTATTACTGAAGGGGGAGATAAGAGCGGCCCCCATGATGACGAGGATTCGTCCAATTGGAAGAGCCTTCCAATTGGACGAATCCTCCTCGTCATCATGTTAATGACGTCATTTGCATCAAGTTGAGCTCCGTTTGATCAGTGAGCGTCCGACTAATTGAAGAAACAGAAAATGGAGAAAAGTAATAAAAAAAGGGTGGAGCTGAAAAAGCTAGAATAAGAAAGCTAAAATCGCTACAGGGGGATGCTGCAAAATACTCCAAAATAACAGACCTGTTTGGTGTTGATAGAAGGGCTGACGTCGGCGTTAGTAATGCTGCTGCTGCTAATGAAGATGCAGGAGGCGAAATAACGAGCGCCATTACAGGTGCAGTGTGCATGCTTGGCAATATTGAGTATTCTTCTAGGTGGCCGGTTCAAGTGGGCTAGCTAGCTACTAATTATTGCTTTCAGTCATTATAATTTAAACCTGTATACTAAAATGAAATATGTGCTTGCATATTTGTTGAGCATTTTTTTTTATACTAAATGCAGTACAGAGGTTCCAGGTTGTTGTATTGAAAATATTCTGGAGAATATTTTTCATTGTTCCAACGATAATAAACAAACATTTGCATAAAGCAAGCATATTTGTCCACTCATATGTTGATAAGAGTATTAAAAACTTGAAAAATATTCCTTTTAAATGTACATTTAAAACAGATAAAAAATGCAATTAATCTCGATTAACTATGGACAATAATGCGATTACTCGCGATTAAATATTGTAATCGATTGACAGCCCTACTTTTTTCCTGTGATGCAATTAGGTGGAGCTCCGAGTCCCAAGGACAATGTGGGTGAGGCTGAGGGTGAGGGACATACTGACCCCAGTCGTAGTGAGGAGGTGGAGGAGAAGGAGGATGTAAAGTTCATGAAAAGTTTTCCTCTGACTAAAAGTTTAGCAACGTTACGCAATTCAAAATCCTAGAACATTGTGTTGAGTCTTAGAAACATGAATGAATCGAACGTCATCATCTTGCAAGCTAGGGGCAACAAGCTGAATTTCTGATTGGCTTCTAGGTTGAGTTTGACTATATGTAACACTGGTGCAGGGCTGGGCAGACAATTATATTGTGCAGTGCATAAAGTTAGATGCATTAGGATAGTCATATGCTCATATTCCAAGTTAAATAATAATTCAGCTGTCACCCTGCTGAACTCTGCACCTCAGAGTCCCCCCCCCCCCCGGATACCTGTGCCCCCCCCCAGATACCAACCCCCCAGTCACTCCCCCAGAGACTTTACTGCTAAATATACCGCTGTACACAATAATCATCCTGTACCATACTGTATCATACTGTATAGACATACATACTCATAGTTTTTCTGTAGATATTTCATTATACTGTATAGACATACATACTCATTGTTTTTTCTGTAGATATTTCATATTTCATATATACCCTTACTACTGTTTATTCATGTTTATCTATATTTATTCAGATTATCCATATATCCACATTTATACTCCTGTACATAATGTTTATATATGCACAATGCACTTTACTGCCTCTTTGCACTCTGGTTAGATACTAAATTGCATTTTGTTGTTCTTGTACATGGATAATGACAATAAAGTTTAATCTAAATCTATCTAAAAAAATAATAAGCACACAGTTGATCCTGAGGAAAGAGAGACAGATAAAGGGTCCAGCACAGGGGAACCAAAAGACGGGGAAATGCAGACGGATGAAGTGAGCTTTGATTACTTTGCACGGCCTCAGGCTAAAGATATAGATCGATTTTTCGCATACCACCTTCAACAACCCCCAAAAAAAACTATCAAAAATATCTACGACAAAGATGGAATCAATAGAAAGTGGCTTACATATTGTGAGAAATCCAACACACTCTACTGTACAGTATGTTTAGCGTATGCAAAGCCATCTGCAAATGACAGCTCATTCGTCAAAGGAGGAATGACAGCTTGGAGGCATGTACATCAAAGAATAGAAGAGCATGAAAGAAACCAAGTCCACAGAGAAAGTGCAGAGGTATATTTTATGAAGGCTAGTAAAACAGACATAGCAAGCCTACTCAGTGGCAAACAAATCTCTCTACACCGAGACCAGGTCAGAAAGGAACGGCAAGTCATGGAGCGTGTCATACAAGTAATCAAGGTAATTGGAAAGCGTGGTCTAAGCTTTAGAGGTAAACAGTTTGAAGCTGCATACACATGGGAGAACTTTGCTGTTGACCATGGCAACTTCTTGGAATTAATAATCATGCTCAGCAAATACGATGTCTGCCTGCAGGAACATGTTTCTGAATGTGTTGAAAAAAGCAAGAAGCTGCATGAGACTGGGGCTAAAGGCAGAGGGTCCTTTGTCACTCTGCTCTCCAAAACTACAGTCAACAAAGTAATTGATGTTATCAGCCACATAATCCAAGAAAGCATTTCTAGGGAAGTAAGGGAGGCAGTCATGTTTTCTGTGCAGATCGACACCACACAGGATGTTACGTCCACAGACCAGTGTGCTGTTATCCTCAGGTATGTGACAGATGTGGTCCACGAGAGGCTCATAGCTGTGGTTGATTGTGAGTCATCAACTGGACAATATTTTGTAGATCTCCTGAAGAATACTCTGGCAAAGGTGGACATTGATGTTCGGAATTGTGTGGGAAACTCAAACGATGGAGCTGCAAACATGCAGGGCAAATACAAGGGGTTCTCGACCTTGCTCTCCGCAGAGTCTCCCAACCAAGTGCACATCTGGTGCTACGCACATGTCCTGAACCTTGTGCTAGGAGACACCACAGGCGTTGTGGTAGCCAGTGCATCGCTCTTCTCACTTCTGAATGATGTTGCTGTATTCATCAGAGAGTCATGCAAGCGTATGAATATGTGGAAGGAAGTGAGTGAGGACACGCGACACAGACGGCTGTCTGCAATCGGGGAGACTAGGTGGTGGGCCAAGGATCAGGCTCTAACCAAGATATTTGGGTGTTTTGGCCATCCTGACCATGCCTTGTTTATTGACTTGGTGTCAACATTAATAAGGGTTGAAGAAGATGACTCCATGAAGCCACCTATCAGAGCAAAAGCCAGGGGATACACAGAGTCTCTCCTGAAGTTCGAGACAATACTGACTGCTCAGATATTTCTTAGATTATTTGAGATCACGTCACCCCTCTCAAAGTATCTCCAAACCAGCGGCATGGACTTACAGACTGCCCGTCGGTTAGTAATGGGGACCCAAGAGAGCCTCAACAAGTGTGTCAGGGATTTTGATGGGGTGAAAAGAGCAGCAGATGCATTTGTGGAGTGGGCCAATGCCAAGCTGCAGGAGAAGGAGGATTGTGAAGTTGAGGTCCAGGCTGTGCTCCCAGAGAAACGGGTCAGGAGAAAGAAGGCCATGCCAGGTGAGTTGGCAGAAGATGAGACTATATCAGACGCTGAGGCAAACTACAGGATCAAGGTCCACAACGTCATTCTGGACACAGTTAGAGGGTGGATACCTGACCCGAACCCGACGGGACCCGACGGGGCCGGACGGGTCGGGCCGGGCTCGGACTAACCTTTTAAAATGATGTTCAGGCTCGGGTCGGGCTCGGTCACGGCGGCTGAACAACTAGCGAACATTTTACTTTTGAACTACTAATTAGGATGGGTTAGCCTACTTCACATGGTGCTTCAAGTTGTTTTTGGTGAAAATATAGTGTGAAATAAATAAAAATGATACCGAATATTGTGTGTGTGTCTGTTATCTACCAATAAAACAATGCCTTTTGACGGTCATTTAGGAGTGTCCACTAAACAGGGAAGCTGTAACCATGGTAACAACAACTGCGTGACAGGGAAACACAATGTCAGCGCTTCAGTGCCTTACATTAACTGCGTCGGGCTCGGGTCGGGTTCGGACATAAAAAGCAGAATTCCTGTCGGGTTCGGGTCGGGCTCGGTTACTACTATCTCGGACTCGGTCGGGTTCGGACAGAAATATGCGGCCCGATCCGCACTCTAGACACAGTCACAGAGAGCATTCAGAGTCGCTATGCAGCAAATGGACCACTCTGTGAAGACTGTGCATGCCTTGATCCTCGGAAATTCCCTAAAATAAAGGAAATGGGCCTTCCAACAGAAGCATTGCAAGAGCTGAGCGAATGCTTGCGGAAGTATGATGAAAGAGCCACTGCTGGAAGGCTGCAGGCTGAGCTGTTAAGCCTAGCCAACCATTGGGAAAGACTTAAGATGTCCCATTTGGATGCATACAATGTCAAGACAACCAGAGGGGAGGATGGAAGAGAAGAAGAAGACCTGGAGCTAGAGAACAAGAGTTGCAACTCCTGCAAAAACTGTGCTATTTGTGTGTATCATATCTTGTCACGGTACAACTTGCTGACTGATGCCTATCATGTCATTGGATTGGGCTACAAGTTCCTCCTAACATTGTCATTCAGTCAAGTTGCCTGTGAGAGGACCTTCTCCACACTGAAATTTGTGAAGAATCGACTGAGGACCACCCTGACCCAGAAGCATCTGGAGGCATTCATGCTCATGTGCACAGAGAAGGAGATTCTGCTGCGACGCCTGCTGGTGATGTAAGGTAGGACAGTCTATTTGTTTTGGGTTTCTGAGAATGCATGTAAACATTTCTAATACAAATTTTTAAAATGACATTTTTGACTTAATTTATTTTGAACCTTTGTGTGCGTGTTCCCAAACAGTGACCAGTTTCTCAGAGGCAGCTGATGTTGGTGGGATTTGGAGGATGATGGAGACTACAGGGGCAAGAGCCTCAGATCCACAAGTCCCTTCCATGTAGAATTGCATTTTATGTTTGTTTGTTTTTTCAACTAAATTTAAGTTCCCTGTTATAGGCTAACTTTTGCAATAAAAATTGGTCAACATTTCCAAGATTCCCGAGCTTAACTTCATATGGTCAGAATTTTTCCGCCCCTTTGCAACCCTAGTAACGATACTATCAAAGTATCAAGATACCATATTTAAAAAGGTTCTGATTACATACAATAATATTGAAAGTATGGATTTAGATTTGACCAGAAGTTATAGAAATACAGGACAAGTGCTCTTATAAACTCCATAATGACTCTATATAGGCCTGTCATAATTATTACATAATCGCCTGATGGCAATTATTTGAAAATAATCATGGTCAGCTCAGCTCAAATAATCGCAATCTGGCAATTATTTGAGCTGATCCTGATTTTGCACAATAGTTTGATTCCACAATCATATGTTTCGATCCAAATGTATAGATGCCTGACCTGCCTGCCTCTCTCGCTCGCTCTCTCAGAGCGCGTAGACACGCACACACGGAGACAGATTCTCACAGACGCAGTTTTAGAACGATTTTTTCGGCTGCTATGTGCTTGAGTTGGACAGAAAATGCTGTGTGCTGAGCTAAATAATTATTTCACAAATCTGTAATGATAGTCTTCAGAGTATCGTGACATCCCTATTGCTGATTGTATTATATGAATGCATAGTATAATATTTTGGGTTATAACACATGGCATTGAATATCAGAGCGGGCATGTGTGAGCATCAGTACGTGCATATAGCGGTACAATTATCTGTAGGCTACAAGGGTGGTCCGCACGCGTGGGCCGGTGTGTGGGCCTCTGAACGTCTGAACATCCCGGGTTGAATTTGTGTCCCAGTCCGCCCCTGGTGGAGCTTGTCTGTGCGCCAGCTATCACAGCAGGCCAAGTAGCATATCTCAAAGTCCTCATTGAAGAGTATATCTACTGTAGGCAAAAGCTTTTCCCTGATCATCCTTTAAAACCTAAGCATCATTATATGTGCCATTATGCGGAGCTTATACTCCACTTCGGCCCACTTATTCGCCTGTGGACTTTAAGGTTCGAAAGCAAGCACACCTTTTTCAAGCAGTGTGCCAGAAAATTACACAACTTTAAAAATCTTTACAAAACTCTGGCAGAGAGACACCAACTTCTGCAAGCCTACTTAAGTGCAGGCAACCTCTTTCCACCAGTTGTACAAGTACAAAAGGGTACAGAGTTTTACATGGATGATTATAATGATAGGATCAGGGCATCTGCAGGCAGTTATAATTTTGAGTCACAGACTGCAGTGGCTTGTAACGAAGTCACCGTGAAAGGCACACTGTACAGAAAGGGGATGTTTATTTTTCTTGGGAATAGTGATGAAGAACTTTATGTTGGGAAGATTCACCTGGTCATTGTTTTCTGTGATTCTGTGTACTTTGTGACAGAGAAACATACCTTTGTGAAGTTGAGACAGGTGTCTATTGTAAATTTGGAGAAGCCCAAGAGGATTATGTTTGTGTCAGGCAAGAGGATTTGCTTGACTACTATCCTCTTCCAGCTTACAAAGTGTACAACATAGTACTAATTGCTCTCCACCATTCTTTTTCAGAGATAGTTTGAGCAGGCAGGTGACGGAAGCAGGCAGGACAGACGTGGCTAGTGGAGCAGGCTGGTTAGGTAAATTTAATGCATACACAGGGTGTAAAGCTGATACATCTACATTCATTAACATGAGAAAATAGTGGCACAGGCCCTTTTTTGTGCTGTGATCCACTGCTAAATGTCTTTCAGTACATGTTTTCCTCAGGATGATACAGGGATTGTGTTCACATGGTTTGCAGTATTGTTTCCATTGTTAATAGGGCTCCTGAAATTCTATAACACCACCATCTTCAACCTCAACCTCCATTGTCAAAATTTCCTTTGATGAGCACATTCTTATAAAATATACCAAATTGCCAATGTTATGTAGAGAAAGGGAATATCTCACATAGCATATCACATGACTTATGGTCAGACTATTAGATTTGGACAATTAGGTGTGCATTTTGAGTATTGTTTTGGAACACCTAGATGGGCAACTGTTTTTTAGCCACAACAATTCTTCTTTATTGATTTGCTTGTTTAGTTGAACTCTCACAACAATTTGCCTTTGATTACCATCACCTCTCAATTGACAGTCAACTCATCAGAGTTGACTCATCAAATACTTGTAAACAATGAGGTGAAAGTATTCTGAAGCATGTTGAAGATATCTATTATATTAACATCGTAGTATATATATTTATACATACACATTATTGTCTTGTAATGGGAATAGTGTGACAAATTAGTGTATTCAATTTTCATTCGGAAATTTCCTTGATCCTGGAGGATTGTGGTATATTCGGTCAGGAATGAAGAGTTAAACCTTATATTGAAATTGGAAACAAACTGAGATGGGAATAGTTTGTGTAGGTGGTATGGTTCCTCTCTTTGAGGCCCTCCCTGTTGCAGTAATAATGCTCAAAAGCATATACATAAAAGCAAATAGGCAAGCAGAGTATACTGTGCAGTAATTGGTTAATGTTTGACTCTGCCCCAAACTCTTTTAGAAAATGAATCAAGACATAAAGGAAGTGGTGTTATCATTCTTGCCAGGCCTCTCTGGTGAATCTTTGACTTCTCTGCTGGAAGGGTTAGAAGACCTTGGTGTGGAAAGCAAGGAAGACCTCACTTTGGTACAAGAGAAGGATCTGAATAAATACCTTAGGCCAATACAGTGTCGAAGTTTATAGAATGGCTTTAAAAATGAAGGTAAATATATGTTTTGACACTGTGCCATAGGCAAGTTGAACACATAGATAACACTGAAGTTCAAATGTGATTAGAATTTTATTTTTTATCTGATTATTTCTGTGGAAAATCAGTGACATGAAAAAAAACATATTCATGGTTATATTGTCCTTTTTATTTTTAAAAGACAAAGGGCCCTATCTTACACCCGGCGCTAACCAAAACATAAGTCTTTGCTAGTTTCAGTCCGACGCAGTGGTTTTATCGCCCAGCTGTCACGTTGTTTAAATACCAAATAACCTAGCAAGTGAACTGGGCGGGTTGGTGTTAAGATGAGGTGTGGCCAGGATAATTTTTGGCGTATTGCTATCTTGAAGCAGCAAAAAGCGTTTGTGCTAAAACCACCACAAACCGGTCTTAAGTCATGTCGCATGTTGTTTGTGTTATTTTAACGGCGCAATGTAAGTGCGCCTACATAGGCGTGTGCACAACGCGCATATGGCGTATTGCATGTTACACCCTTTGTGCTCAAAACCTCTAACAAAAGTGGAGTTGGACACGCCCTAAATGCACTTGCATTTTAGACCATGCAGTCAAGATCGTCAAGATAGAGCCCAAAGTGACTTTCACAGCAAAATGGTACACATGGCAGTGATTGAAGCCAATGTGGTCCATTTTTTAGCACCAGTGGTGTAATTTTGTTTTGTATAAACTGTGAAGTTTCTTTCTGCAGTGAGTATACTTTATTTCTTTCTCCCTCCCTTCATGTATAAATATTTTTTTGTGCTCATTTTTAGGACCTGCAACAGTTCAATTAGAACTGGTTACTGTTGACATTCTACCCCTCTGCCTAAGCTCCACGAGCACTGATTGCACCCTGTCCTCAAGCTCCCTAAGCACTCCAAACTCATCCCCACTGCTTGGCAGACGATGGCATTCAGACTTCCGGGTCAATTGGCATAGGATGCCAGCAGCAATTTGAAAAGCAGTGGCAAATGAAACAAGACTATCACCAGGGGTCAGAAAAGATCTAGTGAAGACAGTGGTAGATCAAATGCTTGAGCATGATCTTAACCCAAACAGAGCAATGTGTCACAGCATTGTTCGGGGTATTGTAAGACGGTAAAAACGAGTGGAATTTGTTTGTTACCACATAACTTTCTTTTGCTATAATATAAATAAAGTATAATATAAATAAAGTCGTAACCTTACGTTTGGTTATGAAGATTAAGATGTCCCCTGCAAGAATGTGAGGTTATTTTTTGCCTTGGTTGACCCGTTTTTAATATTTAATCCTTGTTACAACATGTGTCCATGCTCTAAAATGGCCGTGCGTAAATGATCGCATTCAAAAGATGCACTTGTAAATCCTTCACACAAACTTGATTTTAATTGACACTTATATCATCCAATAGAGCGCATCCTAAGCTTTCTGAAATGGTATGGCATTCCCATAGGTACATTTAACCAGCTGACCAATATCCATGCGTAACACAGCACCATGTTGCATCCATTCGGAAGCCATTTTGGATCCGAATTCTACCAGTTTCAGACGCACAATGCCTTATCGTTATTACACGAAGATTCGAGTAGATTTTTTCAAGTAATAACTTTATTTGTGCATAGGTTGAATTTTAGTCACAGTAGCCATGTAAAATATAGCATTTATTATAGCAATTTTTTGTGGCTAAATAGTAGCATAGGTCATATCATGTATTGTAGCATTAGTATTGGGTACATATGCATTATGCTATGTTGAGCAAATCAGAATCAATGGGCTATAACCTATGACATTTTTGCTGGCTGTCAATGGTAATCCAGTGTCACAATATTTTGTAATATTTATAAGACTAAAGTTTAAGTTTATATGTGACCAGGGTAAATTGTAGTCACAATCCATGTAAAATAGTACTTATTTATTTATTTATGTATTATTAGTATTATTATTATGATTATTATTATTATTGTGAAAGACCTACCATATTTATTTTTGATTTGCAACATAGTACATTATGATGTTCTTATATCTCATTTGTTGTGGATCATATCATGTATTGTAGCATTAGTATTTAGAGCACACCAGCATCAATGGGCAATAATATGGACAGACAAACCATTGAATTCATTTTTGGATAGGGTTGGATAGGTTTCTGGACCCCTATATATCTCACCACCCCATTGTTTTTGAAAAAGATGAAAATTCCTTCATGCACTGAATGCAAACATGTTTTCTGTGAGTCAGAATACTTTATGTGTTGATAGAAACTGATTACCTCCTGATAATGCACATTTTATCCATTTTGGATACATTGGGAGACACTAAGGGACACCAGGATACACTCTTTACAAATTACCTTGTAGAACCTGAGTAGTTTTACATATCCCCCAAAAACGTTTTACACATGTGGTCAAGAGGTGTGTGGACCAGGGAATGTAAAGTATGACCTGTTTTATATCTTTGCCTTTCAGAGGTGCACTGTAAAGTAAGAATTACAACTTCTGTTTGACATTTTCTGCAAGAATTTTGTGCATTTACAGCCCATAATGTATATAAATATTATGTCAACAAATAATTTTAAGCAATGTCATTAAATGGTACGGGGTCCTCTTCAATTTAAGCCATTACACATGTGTGTGTGATGTGCACATCTGGGGTTATAAGGCTTTAAACAGAACAGTGCAAAACAGGTGAAAATTGGCCCAATTTTTCTTCTGCAGAAAGAGGTTAAAGTAAAGTTAGTATAATTATTTCTGTTACTTTCATTTAATGCTTGTAATCTAAGACCCCGGTGTTATGCCAGCAACCCACTGCTTTCACACGCTTCTCTTGTTTAAGGATTCCACTTTTCTACAATAGCACATGATGGGTATTTCTGTTTATTTCAGGTGACATGATGACTCCAAGGGCCTGGTTATTGTCCACTGATGGTCAAGTGGTCATGGGACCACACAATGACTTCATTAATGGTATAGCTGCAATCTTTGCAAGGTTGGTCTCGCTGGCTACATATGTACGTTAGTTTTTCCACTCAACCACTGTCTTGTCCAATATGTTTTATATTGTTATTTTCACATTTTGAGTGCATTTCTCATATAGTAGTGTAAGCGTTCATTGGTGGCTCAGTCATGTTTTATGTCTGATGTACCGATTTTCATTGAAGCTAGAACATTTTGCTGCATTTTTTTGACGGTGGAATATTATTTTATTGTAATGTTATCATACATAATATAGGCATTTTTCCAAAGTTTCTTAGCATTTTTTGGTACTTTATTATGACATAAATTATTAAAATAAACAAATGTAAGTTTGTATTGTAAATTTTGTGGAGACTACCCCATTATATTTGCATAGCGAGAATACTAGCAACATGAGCTGTCCCTGCTGACCGTTAACGGCATCGCAATTTACTCCATTTTTGGGAACTTGCCGAAATTAATTGTTTTAAAACACAAACTACGGCGGATAATACATTGATAAAAGAGAGTACTAGGGTCAAATGGACCAGTACATGTTTTGATATTTCATGTATTTTCAATGTTTTATTGCCTTATAAAAGAAAAACAAGATCTGGCTTAAACTTAAACAGTTTATCAGCTCAAAACAAACATGTACCTTTTGACCCTAGTTTGTGCTTTAAAACGATTCATTTTGACAACGTCCCAAAAATGAATTGGAGTGAATTGGGAGCCTGATAACCGCCATGCCGTTAACGGCCAGCAGGGACAGCTGATGTTACTAATATTCACGCTATGCAAATACAATGAGGTAGGCTC
Organism: Ilyophis sp. 1 JC-2022; assembly: GCA_022702515.1. NCBI lineage: Eukaryota > Metazoa > Chordata > Actinopteri > Anguilliformes > Synaphobranchidae > Ilyophis > Ilyophis sp. 1 JC-2022. Next base: position 11,604,741 of record CM040406.1, on the reverse strand, counting down.
CACAAAATTACTTATGTTGTACCAAAGTGAAATATCTCTTTAAATTCAATCTCCTAGACAGTTAGACCAATGTGTACAAATATTCGTATACTACAAACCCCAATTCACCCCAATATTCAATGTTTTACCTTATCAACTTTATTGATTTTTGTAAATATACGCTAATTCCGAATTTGATGCCTGCAACACGTTCCAAAAAAGTTGGGACAGTGGCAAAAAAAAAAAAAGAGACTGAGAAGTTAAAAAAACCAAAAAAAAAACCTGTTTGGAACATTCCACAGGTAAACAGGTGATGCTATCATGACTGGGTATAAAAGGATATGACAAGACTATCTTATTTTCAGGTACTCTGACAAGCGATACTATAACCTCTCTGCATTGTACTAGATTAAGCTGTAAATTACACGGGAATAGTACGGAACCCATGGTTGGCTAAATGGCTGTAAGTCATCAAGGGTCTGAGGTATCAAACAAGCCTGAAACCATCACTGCTGCCAGATATGCAGTAGATATGGATGGGGATCACTTGAAGGGTTGTCCAACCCCCCAATTCCCATAGAGATCCATTCAAATGCAGAGAGGTTATAGTATCGCTTGTCAGAGTACCTGAAAATAAGATATCCTTTTATACCCAGACATGATAGCACTACCGGTTTACCCTGTGGAATGTTCCAAACAGGTGGTTTTTGAATTCGGAATTAGCGTCTATTTACAAAAATCTATAAAGTTAATAAGATAAAACATTAAATATCTTTTCTGTTTTCAATTAAATATAAACATCGAACAAAGAGTTCGGAAATTTGTGTTTGGTAGATTATTTCTCTGTTGTAACAATGTTTCTTGGCAATACATTTTATACCGTTGGAAATCCTGTTTATTTCCCTTTTAAATGGTGCCCCATTTGTAAGGAACATGCATTTGTGGGATGAGCAGCACAGCTGAGTATGTGGGTTGCGCCCATGTAAAATTTGCCAAATCTTCTCTGCCAATGCCAAACAGCTTATTCTGCAGTGACTCTTGTTTGGTGTTGTTTGGTGGATTGGATGATTGAAGTCTATCAGTAACAAGGAAGAAACAAGACATATTGGCAATTTTACAATTTATTAATTTAACAGTCAGGAGCCTCAGCAGCGTGTGGAAGAACCATACACAGCCACAACAGCCTGGCACCTCCTCCTCATGCTGGTCACCAGCGTGGTCACACACTGCTGTGGGATGGCATTCCACTCCTCAACCAGGATTTGTCGCAAGTCAGCCAACGTGGTTGTGTTGGTCACTCTAGCATGAACAGCACGCCCAAGCTGATCCCACAAGTGTTCAATTGGGTTGAGGTCAGGACTGTTGGCAGGCCATTCCATTCTCTCTACTCCCAAATTCTGGAGGTAGTCTCTGATAAACCCCGCTCTGTGGGGGCGAGCGTTGTCATCTTGGAGGATGGAGTTCGGTCCCAGACTGTGGAGATATGGGATTGCCACTGGTTGCAGAATCTCATCTCGATATCTCTCTGCATTGAGATTGCCTCCAATGATGACAAGCCTCGTTTTTCCAGTGATGGAGATGCCGCCCCACACCATCACACTGCCTCCACCAAAAGGTGTTACTCTATCGGTGCAGCAATCACCATAGCGTTCTCCCCGTCTTCTCCACACTTTGACCCTACGATCCACTCTGCTGCCAGATATGCAGTAGATATGGACGGATCACTTTAAGAATAGTTTCTCCTGACAAATTGTCCTATTAAACTCTATGGAAAAATAAGTCGGGAGAAGAAACCCTTCAAGTTATCCATCCATATCTACTGTATTTCTGGCAGCAGAGTGATGGTTTAAGGCTTGTTTGATAAGTCAGACCCTTGATGACTTGGAGTCATTTAGCCAACCATGTGTTCCATACTGTTCTCGTGTAATTTATAGCTAAATCTAGTCTCACCCCCCAATTCCCATAGAGACAAGCTAGCCACTAATGTAACAGTTATACTGAGAAAATACCACCATCATTAGCTCAGTCTCTAGAAAAACGGGAGAAATATGGCCCTTAATTCATCTACATTTGGAATCGTGAAAACATTAGCCAGCCTAGCCTGAAGTCTGTAACACTTAGCTAGGCTACGCACCCTGTTTCCATGTCGAAAAATCAACCCCGACCTCCCGTTTTTCAGTATGAAATGCTTTTGTATCGACCAACATGCCGATACAGAATATTAAACATATACAATTAAAATTTAAAACATTGTTGTAGGCTACTTGTTAGATGTTTTAGCTATGCTTGCTAGCAAAGAAAAAACTTTCCCAGTGCAATTCGAACGCACTGATGTCGGTAAAAACATGGAAACAACGCATTTATCACCCTGATATCCGACCTCCTTCCATTAACGAATGCAAGATTAGCTACTATAACCTACTCCATGGCAAATGTATTTAAAAACCTATTGGTTTCATGCCAGTTGCTAACAACAACTAACACACTAGCCCAGAAAAAATGCTTTGCTTCCGTAATCGAATTCTCAAAGCAAAATCGTTCAATTATGGTCAGCTAGCTAATGTTAGCCTACTTAATGGTCATGGATCATAATGTAATGTTAGTTGACATGGTTCCTTACCGGGTGATTCAATAAGGCAGAAGAAGTGACGTATACCTCTACTGAATTTTCAACATTATATTCAAATAACCTTTTTTTTGGCCAGTCACAAAGAAAGACTTAATTAGTTGCGCCTTGATCTGATCAATAAGGTTAATGTTGTTTTTGGGTGGAATTGCCCTTTAACTGTCATGTGAATAGCCATATGATCTGTAAGAGCTGCAGGCTCAATACCAACTCTTTATACATTAGAACTGATGTCATCAGAGATCAACCACAGATCAATCTGAGATTGCACAGATAAATCACTCTTTTGCCATGTGTACATCAGTGTCTGTGGGTAGGATTTTCGCCAGATATCAGTACTTAAACAATTACTTTGTCATTTTAAACAATTACTTATTTCTTGAAAATAACATCTTAAGAGATAGCCAACATGGTTTTCGCAGGGGAAGGTTATGCCAGACAAACCTTTTGGCATTCTTTGAGGAAGCTACCAAGTGTGATTGTAAGGCTTATGATATTATATACCTTGACTTCCAAAAAGCATTTGATAAGGTAGCACATGAGACTCCTTATCAAAATGAAGACAGTAGGAATTATAGGAAGCATTTCAGAATGGGTTCGGAACTGGCTACAGGGTAGAACACAAAGATGGGGGGGATCTTATCTGAGCATGGTACTGTGGGAAGTGGAGTACCACAAGGATCAGTGTTGGGGCCTCTGCTCTTCCTTATTTACATAAATGATCTTGACAGGGACATCAAAAGTACATTAGTTAAATTTGCTGATGATACAAAACTGGGAGGTTTAGCTAACACTTTGGAGGCTACTAAAGTAATCCAAGAAGATTTAAACAGAATCCAGAAGTGGGCGGAAACCTGGCAAATGAAATTCAACATAGCTAAATGTTAAATTTTACATGGGAGAAACAAAATTGGAATGTGCTCAATTTGAAAAATACTTAGGAGTAGTAGTTGATCAAAGCCTTTCAGGTTCTAGGCATTGTGCTGTAGCAGTAAAAAAAGCTAACAGGATGCTGGGATATATAGCCAAAAATATTGAGTATAAATCCAAGGAAGTTATGCTTATGTTATACGATATCTTTGTCAGACCACACTCTCTGGCATTCTCTTGCTCTGGAAAAAGTCCAAAGAAGGGCAAATAAGTTTGTTCCTGGTATGACAGATAAAAGTTATGAGGAAAGACTTAGGATACTTAAGCCCATTCTGCTCTGGACAGCACTCACAGCGGCTGCTTTGTTCCACTCCCTCTCTCACTCACACACAAACAAACACGCTAGCTCCAGCTGCTGCCGAGCCCCAAGTAGCCGAGGCAGAAGCAATGGTGGAGAATGCGACAAGCATAGCCTCGTTTGGGCTTGTAATGTTGCAGCCAGCAAACAGCAAATCACACACTGTACAAATCGTTACCCATGCTATTTAGACTATCACACTACCTGCAATATTTGAACAATATTTGTTTCCATTTCAATGGGTGCACATGTGGTCACTGCATTAAACTCTCACCAAGAGAAAATGTCTGTTGTAGGGACGTTGCAGACGTAAACGTGTAGCATACATATAATACAACTCCTGGCTCAACTATGCTTTATACAATATATTTATGTCTAATAAAATATACAGTGGTGTTCAAATAAATAGCAGTGCGTTAAAAAAAGTGCAAATATTTTTTAATAGCTTTTAGTTCCATATTTCAAATGTAGTGGAAACATTACACATTCAATTCCAAATCAAAGCATTAACACATTTTATCAAGTCTGCATTATTCTTTTACAGGAATCAAAGAAAAGGAATATTAATCTGTTAAAAAAAATAGTAGTGTCGACAGTTTTCTCTTCAAACTCAAACACTGTATAAACTGAAGAAATTTAAGATTTAACTTCACTTTAAATTACTGAACTAATATTTAGGTGCATAACCATTGTTTTTGATAACTGCTGCGCATCTGCATCGAGTCAACCAACTTCTGGCACCTAGAAACAGGTATTTCAGCCCAGGATGAACGGACTACATTCCACAGTTCCTGTGAATTTTTGGGTTTTGCTTCAGAAACTGCATTTTTAATGTCACCCCACAAGTTTTCAATGGGGTTGAGGTCGAAGGATTGAGCTGGCCACTCCATTACCTCAATCCTTTTTGTCTGGAACCAAGATGTTGCTCGTTTACTCGTGTGTTTGAGGTCGTTGTCTTGTTGAAACACCCATTTCAGGGGCATTTCCTCTTCGGCATACGGCAACATAATCTCTTCAAGTGTTTTGATGTATTCAAACTGATCCATGATCCCTGATATATGATAAATAGGCCCAACACCGTAGTGTTCCCATACCATGATTTTTGCACCACCATGCTTCACTATCTTCACAGTGTACTGTGGCTTGAATTCAGTACCCGGGGGTCGTCTGACGTACTGTCGACGACCACTAGACCCGAAAAGAACAATTTTACTCTCATCAGTCCACAGAATGTTACGCCATTTCTCTTTGGGCCAAGCGATGTGTTACTTGGCATATTTTAACAGATTCTGCACATGCCGTTTTTTCAACAATGGTGCTTTACAGGGGCTTCTTGCTGATAGCTTAGCTTCGATCAGACGTCTTCTGACTGTAACAGCACTTACAGGTAATTTTAGATCATCTTTGATCTTTCTGGAGGTGATGATTGGCTGAATCTTTGCCATTCTGACTATTCTTTGATCCGTTTTAACAGTAGTTGCTCGTTTTCTTCCGCGTGTTTCGGGTTTTTGTTGCCATTTTAAAGCATTTGAGATCTTTTTAGCTGAGCAACCTATAATTTGCTGCACTTCTTTATACGTTTTCCCCTCTCCAATCAAATTCCGTTGTTCCTCCAAACAATGTTTGGAACGGCCCATTTTACTTAGCAATTCAGAAGAAAATATATTTTATAACAATGTGTGAAACATTTGCTCCCCTTCCGTAATAAAGGACAATTAATGACATCTGTTTTTTCACAGAATGAATGAATTCTCTAATTAAACTCCACACTGCTATTATTTTGAACACGCTCCTTTCAATGAATGAGTCAATTACTCAGAACAAGCAGCGTGCATGTCATGAGAGTTGGGTCTGTTGTTTTTCTATTACACTACTACATCTGCAAGTAAATTATTTGCCATGCAGAAATATCACTACTACTAATAACAGTGGTTCATCAGGTTACCACGATCAGGTTACTGATGTTGCTATTTTTTACATTTTAAATTTTTTAATCAGGGCTTCTGTCAGAATGAATGATGCCCCAGAATCAGCCCGAGTACTGATGATGTTTACAGGTTGTACCATTTTCGATTTCAAATTGACACGAAGTAGACATTTTCAAATGAATCAGAATTTTATAATATATCAAAGAACAGAATAAATGACAAAAATAAAGCCTAAATACTAAGATAAATAACAAAAGTAGAGTAAATGACAGCAAAGTCGTGTTACGTTTCTCACTCAATTTTCCTTCCTCTCTAGAAAACACAACGTTGTGACAACTTATTGCTTTGGTTCCCACAACGTTGTGCAGACTGCACGTGGAAATGCCCCATAAAGTGGCGACGTTTCTGAAATCTCACCGTCTTGACAATCGGCGACGTTCCGACAACGTAGTCTGGAGTAGGCTATCTTGAAAATAGCCGCAACGTTGTCACTACCTTTTCTGACAACTTTAATAATTCTGTAGCTTATTCTGGGACATTTACAATGAATGGCATAAAAATCAGTAGCAGCCAACGCCATATCGGCACTTAGCCTAACTGTAAATATTGATATTTCTGCTCACCCTTGCGGAGTATAAAATGGTTTAAAAATACTCGTAGCATAGCTCCCTAACCCATCAAGCTAGGTCTTGACTGACTCTTTAGTTGCCTACCTACTTTAGATAAATGCAGAATCGTGCGTGTATTTATAAAATACTATTTAAAAGTACGACGAACAAATATTTTGGAGTAGACTATTAACATGTCCAGGGGTAGAGGTAAAAATATGTGGGTGGGGTGGGTGGGTGAGTGAGTGACCTCACTGGCTTATATGAAGTCCCACTCAAAGTCCATCAGTCTCTTAAGTCGAGTGGAGACATGAGGAGTGACCTTTGTTGTCTTCTTATGAGCGACTTTACCAGTTCTCTTGGACGGCACTTTGTCCCGTCCAGCCTTGGTGCCCCTCTCTGGGTTTATTCCTACATAGCGTCTGAAAAACAATAGTGCAAGTTTAGAGATGGTGTGAAAGTTGGTAAAAGGGGAATTCCACCGAAAAATTATGTTTGATTTGTAGAAAAGTAGCTCTCCTCCTGATTAAAATGAGCTCTCAGCCAACTCTCTGCCTGTAGTGAGAGCAGAGATATAGCCCCAAACGACTGCACATATACCAGGTATCTGCTTTACTGTGAACTACAACTGCCAAACACTTTTTATAACACAGTTTATGGGCAGTGTCAGGGTTATAAAGCTTTAAACCTAATTTATAAGCTATTCACCCTACACACCCCACCGCACCACCTCCCTCCCTCCTCTCGCCTCCTCCCTCCCCCCCCCCCCCCCCCCCCCTCCGCACCCTCCCCCTCGGTCACGTGTCTGTCCTGTGCCCACCCCACGGGAATGAGCTCCCCGTGGACAGAAGTCAGAACACAGAAGTCTGTGCCTCATTCGCAGATTGAAGAAAGACTCACCTCTTCTGCACCTCTCTCCTCCCCCCCCCTCCCCTCCCTGTTGTGACTATTGTTAATAATGTCCCCCCCCCCCCCCAAAAAAAAAAAAAAAAAAAAAAACCCCCCCATCATACTGACGCCTAGTAGTTATAGATTTCATCATTTTTTTTTTTTTTTGTTTTTAAACGTTCTTGTTTCCTAGTTTGAAATGCATATATGTACGTCGCTCTGGATAAGAGCGTCTGCTAAATGTCTATAATGTAATGTAATGTAATGTAAACAGAATGGTACAAAACAGATGAAAATGGGTTAAGTGGGGTTAAGTGCTGGGCCAAAAGATAAATAAATAAAATACTATACAGTGGGGTGCCCTAATTTTAGCACCCCACTGTATTGTACTGAGATTGTCATATTGGTGCATCCCTAATTTTGAGAGTGGGCAAGTAAAAAGATACCTGTGATGCTGCCATCACAAGGCTTTTGGAAATGGTCTTGCTACACACACACACACACACACACAAACACTATTCAAGTGGCAATGGGCTTGAATACACGTTTCTTCGTTACCATATTCCGTTGTAAATGTTTGTTTAAACACTTACCTGCAGTTGGAGTGCACCCAGCACCGGAGTAGCAACACTGAAGTAGCAGCACCGGAAAAGAAAACGAACATGCTGTGTTAATCAAAGCTAGCTATAATTAATTGATTCACATTTTTATAGTTATTCTATAACATTATTGTTAGCATTGCCATTGTAAATATTTGTAAATATAATAATTTGTGTAGACCCCAGGGTATGTAGATAGTATTAGTTACATGAGGTCAGAAGGTACAGAAGTTACTGTTTTTAAGGGCTGAGAGTCTGTGGTCATTGCGGTTATTTCTGTAGGAAAACCTGAAAAGTGGCAAACTCTGTGCTGTATAGATATGGGGTATGCAAAGGCCAAGGGGTGACATTACACTGAAACATACATTTTAAAGCTCACATTTCTGCCATTTCCTGTGATTTTTAATGCTAACTGCAACGGTATCTACATTATTATGCAAGTGCCAGTGCGAATGCGAGTGGCACAAACTGTGAAAATTGTGAGTGTCAATGCTAATGCGGATAAGATTTTAATGATATTGACCAATTAAAAGCACAGTGTAAGGCAGTCACAGACGACAATTTTGGCACCGTTGGCTGCCGATAGTATGGAGTTCAGTATACTATTAGTATGGAGAGGAATTTATGCCACATCACTTTGCAATGGTGACGAGTCGAAGATGTGCTAAAATGAAAAGCAAAACCTTCATTACATGTTTTCACGTCGATTCATCTCTATACTGAAAAACAATCAGTGGGGATTTTCTTTAAAAGTGATGGACAAGAAATTCTAAAAACTTCAAATAACCACAACATATCACAGAGATGTATCCACTACACACCCACCAAATATCTTTAGAAAAAATGTCAATAGGTATATTGATATACATCTCAAAGTCAGCTAATAAACTCAGTCTTAAAAGGACTCAGGATTGTAGGGGTGTGGTCTACATTACATTACAATCATTTAGATAAGACAAAGCACATCCTTCCCATAAAATAGCAGCTATCCCTAGTAATGAACATTGAATGCAGTTCACAGTAAACTGGGTAAATCAGCTCTACTACAATTCTATTTAAAATACTATTATAAACTTCTAAATATAAATCCACACCCTCAATCCGAGTGCCATCGACGTCATCCAGCCCTACATGTTTGAACCACAGAACTGTTCTTATACAGTTCTGTGGTTTGAACCCGGCAATCAATCAAATCAATTCAAACTAAAATACAGTGCGGCTGCTATCAGGAGATAAATATCACACGCAAGTTAGCAATCAAAGTTAACGTACACGCTAAGCAGAGTAGCCAAACCATGAGACCGTTGTGACACATTCAATTACAATAGATTAAGACATCAGTTTTCAATGTTATTATTGCTTACTGTTTGAGCTAGACTGCTTGCGTTACTACCCTTTTCTCAGTTGGTAGGCTGGGGTGTTGGTCCCATGATCACGAAGCGGTGAGGTGGTTCGCAACTCCCGACAAAAAAGAACTACTACTTGTATAATTACAATTATTTATTGTGCTGAACAATGTTTATATTGCATTCCGATTTAATGCAGGTATTGTTTGACGCAAAGTGGAAGCGAGTCCATCGCACGCAAGAAGTACTAGAAAATATGAACATACCGCTACTTTCAACATGTCTTTTTATTAGTATCGCTAATTTTCTCTGAGAGAAAACACCCTTTCCTCTCTTTTGAAGTCTGTCCTTGAGGCACACTGGTTAAAAGTAACAAAATTAAAAACACAAAATGTATCAAAAATGTTTTAAACAGTTTCAATATACAGCATGAGTTATGAGTTAGATACTACGTCAATTTTGAAATAATTAATTTATCTAGTTGTCTACCTTTGATGGAAGTAACTTTGTGGTGTCAAGCAGGTATTTGCCAGAGCCTTTTGCTGAGTTGCATTTTGGATCCTGTCACACTCCTGTCTTTTAGTGTCAGGGAGCCCCAGATGGCTACAGCCAACGATCTGCTAAATATTTTACTTGAGTCCAATCGTGAACCTTTTAAGAAAATAAATTTTAATGCAATTAGTTTCTCTACCTTTCCTAGAGACATATTACCATTTATTAAAATCCATAGATTTACAAACAAATGTATGAATGGATATATTAGATGAAGCAATTTAAGGGAAATTTTCTTGAAGATGTAGGCTGCCTTTGTAACAGGATCATTCCATGTCATTTGGCTAAATGGCTCTAAGTCATCAAGGGTCTGACGTATCAAACACGCCTTCAACCATCACTCTGCTGCCAGAAATACAGTAGATATGGATGAATAACTTGTAGGGTTTCTTCTCCTGACTTATTTTTCCATAGAGTTCAATAGGAAAATTTGTCAGGAGAAACAACCCTTAAAGTGATCCATCCCATATCTACTACATATCTGGCAGCAGAGTGATGGCTTGTTTGATACCTCACACACTTGATGACTTACAGCCATTTTACCAACCATGTATTCCATACTGTTCCACGCTGCTTAATGAAATGACAACTCAATGAGCATTCAAAAATCCCTACTTCCGATGTATTTAAACTACAGAACCAAATTGTTTGCTGCAAAGTTCCTATGAAATCCAAAAATTATTAACATCCATATAGGGTAAAGATAAAATAACAATGTGTTTATCATAAAACTGTTATTTAGCAAATCAAACTGATATGTACATCAAAAAATGTTCAGGATCAGATACATGAGTGTATTGTATTTAATTATGGCACAAATAACCCTCCATATGTAATGACCTGAGGTCGACATGATAATAGCATGACAAGTATACTGTACCATTTATTTTGCACTCTGGTGTCTCATCATCCTCACTTTCCACTGGAGGTAGCCATAGATATTCTGGAGGCTAACAGTTCCTAAACTTTTGGGTAAAATCAAATTGTATTTTTAGGGAAATTATGAGGAAAGTTAGTGAAAATATCAAGAAAATGAGTCTGAAAAATCACCCACCCAAAACAGCATAGCACACAATTTTATCAAATTGTTTAGCATCCAATTAAAAATTTTATACAAACGCCAATTCCAAAAAAGTTGGGACAGTATGTAAAATGCACATAAAAGCAGAAAGCAATGATTTGTAAATTCTCTTTTACATATATTTAATTGAAAACAGTACAAAAAAAAGATATTTAATGTTTTACCTTATCAACTTTATTGATTTTTGTAAATATACGCCAATTCCAAATGTGATGCCTTCAACACGTTCCAAAAAGGTTGGGATACCTCAGACCCTTGATGACTTACAACCATTTAGCCAACCATTGGTCCCGTACTATCCCCGTGTAATTTATTAATTAATCTAGTTCCACCCTCCAATTCCCATAGAGATCCATTCAAATGCACGTGGAACGTGTTGCATGCATCAAAATCGCAATTAGCGTATTTACAAAAATCAATAAAGCTGATTAGGTAAAACATTAAATATCTTTTCTTTGTACTATTTTCAATTAAATATATGTAAAAGAGAATTTACAAAACACTGCTTTCTGCTTTTATGTGCCTTTTACATACTGTCATACCTCAGTGGATTATGAGATGCTTGTCAAAGTATTTCCTTCAGGTTTAAAATTATTGATGTATGATATGAAGTTCAACAATCTGGCAACATTGTCACAACGTTGTTTGAATGCAGAAAACTTTGTGACAATGTTATGTGTTTGATGGGTCTCTCCCTCTCAGTCTCAGTAGTGCCCCCAGAAATTTTTCATCGGGGTGGCCAGATGGGGCCACTGAAAATCTTGGGGTGGCACACCAAAACCAAAAGCCATAACTGAATTTCAGGAATTCTATTATGTTGTTGTAGTATATAGGAAACAATGTCAATATAAGAGTTAAGGAATCGCATACTGATATATTTGGTTTCTTATTTTACATTTAATGTTACTAATTATCTGATGTGCACAGACTAATACCGGTACCGTTAACATTTTGAGTTCCACAACAATCCTGTTTTAATGTGTTATGTATCTGTATATACATAGGCAATTCATTGTTCTTCAAATAGGCTAGTAGTTGTCCTTTTCCTTAGAAAGACAAATATACAGCTTTAATTTGAAAGAGTAGCTACACTGATTGTAATGATCAAAACATTTACTGGGAACAAGCCTACTAGAGTTTAAAAACACCACACAGAGGCCTCCAATTCTTTTCAATACAGCTGTATTTGGCTGTTGCTGTGTCTTTTTGTAAAAAAAAAAAATTATATTATATATGTCCAAAAATGAAAAACAAAACAAAAAAGCATAATCATGGACAACAATATACATTTTATTATAGCCTACTCACAACCTACTCATATCCCTGCTTTATTAGACTACATTCTTCTCAGCCCGTTTCGTCCAGTTATCATAGGCTAGGCTATGTGTAGCCTACGGTTTTTATTTTGTTTTTTTAAAGGGTTTCCGCGTTGTTATGGTTTTGAAAGCTCCGCGCTATGATGGCTATGATGCAGCTTTGGAAAAAACTGGTATGCAGTAACAGCATAGCCTTTTTCTTTTATTTATTTATTTTTTCAAAGAGGGCTTTTCCCGATATAATTGCTGACTTGAGGCGAAAGTGTTGTGGTGATAGATTTACTTTAACATCTGTCCGAGAATGTAAACATGTCGTCCATTTTCACCGTAAGAAGAAATTTATGACAACGTTACCTCTATTTCTAGCCTAATTGAACAGTTACAACCTGCATGAGAAGAGTAGCCTACCCATTGAAAGCTGATTGCTTTTTCTTTGTCTCACCATTTGTTCGGAATCTACATTATCGTTCTTTGAATGCCCACAACTTTTTTGTTAGTGGATGATAATATTTTGCACTTGCAAATATAATACTGTAACGTTATAGCACTCCGATTTATCCACATTTCACGACAAACCATTTGTATATGGTCAAAATGTTTTAGCGTTTCTTACAGCAATATTAGTTAGCCATAAATTGGATAACTTATTTGACTTAGACTACCTGTGAAACAACGCCTGCTGCACACATAAGCATGTGGAGTTTCAGGGTCCCACATTTTCCCCTTTGTTCCCGCCGACACCTCATGTCTTATTGCTCGGATCCACTTTTCTCATTTTATGGGCTCCGTTTTGCGGTTCTTAATCTTATAAAACCACAATTCTGGGTTTTTTGCCTTGCTTGTAGTGCATTCCACCAAACAACAACTTTTAGGCATTTTTATGCTCTTAGCTAACGGATTGAAATGACAAGAAGGCACCAGCACGTCAAGTCAATGGAGGGCAAGAGCGGGATGTGTTTCCCCCCAGGGATGGGCGGGGCCTATTTGCGCTCAGTCTCCTGGCAGTTCACTGCGCTTAAGCGGCTGGCTATACATTTCTCCAAAACGATCGCTACAGGCAGACCTCGTCTGTTTTCCTCATTATTTATATAACTTGGCTATCAGTAATCAGGAAATACACACAGGAGTCGGAATAAGATTTTTGGGGAACTTTATTTGCCACACACACAGACAACCGTGTGACAGCTAAAACATTTCATATAGGCTACTCTACCCTGCCCTTCTCCTCCTCCCCCTTTCTCTCCCTCCACCACAGTGGCTGCCCCTGGCCAGACCCAGTAGCTAGCCTACGTGTCGTCTTTCTCCATCTGTTAGCCCATAGCCCACAATTACTACGGCAAATATCCACGGAACAATATCACATATAGCGGTTAGCTAGCTTTCATCCTTTGTTTTCACCAAGGCAAACAACCCAGCCGGTGACAGCGTAGCCGACATGAACTTGCCTAAAGTAAAAAAATAAATAGGCCTACGTATCGTGTAGCTATGTTTGTGTGTAATCGCCACTGGCTTGTTATCTTCCCTTCATATGAACTGCTATCAACGTTAACGTTAGACCTAAAGGTTAGCTAACGTTAGCTGGCTAAAATAGCTGGAGACAACTTTTAAGCCAAAGCTAATAACCTGTGGGAGCTCATCAGATAGCAAGTTGTGCGTATTGCAACCATTTCGCTATAAACCAACCATCTTTATCGCCTATTTTCTCGGCTATAGTTTTCCACAAATTGTCCTTCAAATCATTGTCTTTGTAACTTTTATGTCTCTTATCAAATAGTACGCTATACTGGGAAACATATAAAATCAGTTGGTCCGCCACATTGGATGTTGTAGTTTGTTGTGGCAGTGCGGTGACGTCAGTCATGGAAACTTGTTATGATTGGATAGATAAATAGTTTCGCAAACGAAAACTTGCAAAATACAACCTTGCTGCGAATAAATTACATGCCGCCTTTTCGCAAAGGACATTTCGCGTTTGACGTGCAAGATTTTATGAACAATACAGGAGTTCGTTTTTATTTTTCAACGTGCGATTTATTCGTGCGAATAAATCGTGGCCAGTGTGTAACGGCTTTAACTGTAAGTTTTGTGGTTAATAGGCTAAGTAACATTCAGTTTCAGGTTTTTAGTAACGTTAAGTTTAGCCATCTAGGCTAGTTAATGAAAACTTGTGGTGGCTTCTATAACAATGCTTATCAAATGCTTAGCTATGATGACATTATTAAAGTAGGCCTACACCGAGTCAACAGAATGAGTATCTTGTTAGTTAGTATCGTGGCTTCTATAACACATCAAATGCTTAGCTATGATGACAATATTAAAGTAGGCCTACACCGAGTCAACAAAATGAGTATCTTGTTAGTTAGTATCGTGGCTTCTATAACACATCAAATGCTTAGCTATGATGACATTATTAAAGTAGGCCTACACCGAGTCAACAAAATGAGTATCTTGCATGATAGCCATGTTCTTAGTCGCAGTATACCGCAGTATAATGGCCAATCACACAAGTCAAGGCCGGTATTTAAAGTGACCTATCAAAGGAGTGGAGACATCAGCCACTGTGTTTCCCATCCCCGCCCCCAAAGTCTCAAAAATGAACTTGGCGAGCGAGCGAGAGGAAACACATTTTGAGCGAGTGCAAACCAATTTCGAGCGAGAGCAAACCAATTTCGAGCGAGAGCAAACCCAGTTTGCGTGCTCGCGCGGATGGTTCTCTGCTCGCTCGCTTCATAGCTCCACACGCGCGGATACTGTTCTGTGCGCACGCTTCACAATTCCACGTGCGCGGATACTGTTCTGTGCGCTTGCTTCACAGCTCCACGCGCGCTATTTATGGAACTAAATAAACGCCCTACTGGTTCTTCCTGACTGCAGCGAGAGATTATTATACAACATTCCTCTGTGACCATTACCATAACAGACGTGTAAATTGTATTCAAATCAATTATGTTATTATACGTTAAAACAATGTTGTATGTTTATCTCTTCGTCAGCTCAGCTGCTGGGTTGAGGCTGAGAAGGCAATGGTAGCTTCCACCTCGCGTTGAACTGTTGGCTATAGCTAACGTTGGCAGTAGAGTAAACTTCACCAGAGTAAACTTTTCCCTCGTCCATAAGCTAACAAGTTATTAATCATTGATGGTGGGGGAGCAGATACTCACCTTGAGAGTGACGTGTCTCTCAGGGCATCGTTTCAGAGGAGAGGGGAGAGGAGAGAGTGAGAGAGAGCAGAGCTAAAAGAACGTTAGCTGGTTTCATGATGTTTTTCAGAAGCAATTTGTTAATCTAAAGTTCTTTTTCCATAGTTTTTCTTTTCGTCGTCGTTTTTCTTTCTCAACTCTCTGTTGGTTCCTGCGACGATTTGTCCGATCTCTTCGAAGGCGTTTTTTTCTCTGCAAGCGTCTCAAGCGTCGCTCAGGCTCAAGGGGAGCTCAGGCTCCGTTGAGAGGGCATTAGCGAATGCTACTCCCTGTTTCTGTTCGCGTAGAGAGGCAACAGCTTTAGCTATGTGCTATGGCTCCTTTACTTTCGCTCGCGGGCGGGGTGCAACGCACTTTTCAGGATGCATCGGATTTTGCAGCTTTTGCTTTTTTAGCCGCCAGCATTGTCCAGTTCGCGGCATTTTTTTTTTTTTTTTTTCGCGAGCCTCCAGCTTTTTTATCTAGAGCAGCATCTTTTCCGGTTCCTTCTCGAGCTCTTTACCGTCACGCTTTTTGTAGACGTTTAGGTTTCGCTCGACACTATGGCTAAGGCTTGGCCGGTAGTCTAGCCCTAGCCTAGCTAAGGCAGTTGGCATTTAGCGTCCCGTTCACAGAGTTCTTCCAGCTGCAGTCGCAAACGTGGACAACGTAGAGTCCACGGTGGTCACAGGTGGGGACATGGTGGACGCGGTCAATTAGGGGTAGAGCGTACGGGCATGGGTGCTGGTAGGGGGCGGGACCGAAGTGCAGCAGCTGGCGTTACACACAGCAGTCTCAGGCTGCAGCTGCAAAGGTAAGTTTCTGGTCCTTCATGGCCCCGCTGCAGTGGGTAAGTTTTGGTCCTCGCCAGACCAGTTCCTTTTTTGTTGTGGTTGACCGGGGGCGCCAGACCAGTGGTGGCGCGTGTTTGCCTGCGGCGTGCAAGTGAGGTTTTACACAACCTATCCCATCCGGCCGCAAGGTGTCGCAAAAAAAAAGTGTGTGTTTGTGTGGGTTTGATTGAAAGTGGGAATGTCCGTGCTTTAGTCAGCACAACAACGCCAAGGCTTCACAAGCAAGTTCGCCGTTCCAAGGGCCTTGAGCCGCCGTTCGCGCGTCGTTGAAAGCGTTTTCACGCACGGCGTTAATGTCGGGTGGGTGGGCCACACAGCCGGACCGGGGGTACACCCACCTTACAACAATTGTAGAGGTGGACCCGCGTTGGCCCACCACGGCTGGCTGAGGGGCTCGGGCGTTTATCGTGGCGTGGGGGGGGGGTTTTGGGCGTTTCGTTCCGGGGGTTCCTCGGGGGCTCAGTTCCTTCTCGGGGGCTCGGGGCCAGTTCACGGCAGGGTGTCGGGCACAGCAGAACGGGATGGGGGAGCGTTTTCATCGCACGTGGATGTAACGGCGTTTTCGTCGTCTTTCGTGGGGGCGTTTTTTTCAGGTTTCGTTAAAGTCGCCCTCGCTGATTACGCTAGGGGGACGCTTACTGGTTCTGCTCCTTGGGTCTTTACGGCTTTAGGGATTAGGCTGATTTTAGGAGCATCATCTGCGGAGCTGGGAGTTGGGTTGCGTACTGTGGTGTACTACGCGTTTCTACCTAGTTCTAGTGTTTTGTGCGGTACGCAGCTACGCGCCAGCGCCGGTTGGTTCTGCGGAAATCGTCTGAATCGTTCGCCCCACGTTTGCCACACGACGCCTCGCACGTGCCAGTTCTGCCCCCGGTTCAGGTGCGCTTGTTGTTTGTGTGTGTTGTTGGTGCGCCAAGATAGTGGCCTGGCCCCCCTTGGGGACCTCCTTATGAGGGAGGGTTTTGTGTATAAAGGGTTTTTTTTTTTTTTTTTATTTGGTAGGGGGGGGTAAGCGCCGCGCATTACCACGCGACCGCTTAAAGCGCACGTCGATTCGAATAGATTCGTCGCTCCGCCCGTCTGCGCGCCTCGGGCGCCCTCGCCCCTCAAGTCTCTCCTGTCCTGCCCTCCCCTTAAACCCTGACCCTGGTGACCAGCCAAAACTAAAACTGACTCTGGGTCCTGGTCGGTCGGGGGGGCGGCATGGGGAGGTTTGGCCGTGTCATGGCCGCCCCCACCAGACCCCTGGTTTGTTGCCTGCCACAGTGGGGGGGGGGGGGGGGTGTTGAGACTGGGGAGAGAGAGAGAGAATTCCCTGCCCACAACGGCCACCACATTCATCACTCACCTGACAGGTGACAGTGGGGGGGGGGGGTAGAAGATAGCCGGGGGTTAGTGAGAGAGCAGAGAGCTTCCTGTGGCAGCAGTCTGATGCATGTTTTCCAGAGCGATCTGCTCGAATAAAAGTTGTTTTGCATATCTAAAAACCAAGCCAGTCGTTTTTCTGTGCAAACTCTACAATGGTATTATATAATTAACGGTAGCCAGCTAACGTCAAGCTCGCACTAGTCAGCTGCCGATAGCTGTTATTGGCGTGTATGTTTATAGCAGCTAGCATGTAGCTAACGTCGTTAGTAACAACCAAGTGAATAAATTAGACAAATTAATATTGTTAAATTCTCTCGGAATACATTTCACTAACGTTATCCTTACAGCCAGTTTACCGTTAACTTTATTTGGCATTTAAATATTACCTTAACCATAGAAAACCAACCTAGCAAGCCGAGTTAACGTTAGCTGTCGCTTCCGTTAATTTACCTCAGAAACAGGCAGAAAACGTTCCGAAAGAGATAATTAACGTTCATGTTTTCCTGAATTTGGTGATCAACCAGAAGATAAACGTGTTTAGCTATAGATATACATCTTAAATTACTATAAAATTTAAATTGAACGTGAAAATTTGGTTATGTTAATGTTAAATAAAAGAAACTTGGCTTACCCAACTGTGTGCGCTTCATTCTGTCAGAGTCTCAGGGAGAAGACTGTTTCACGTGCAGTTTAAATCGGTTTCAGTTATCCTCACGTCACTCATCTGGCTCAGAAGACACTGCAAACTGTCATTATTTATTTGTTTACCTCATGACCATTGACCAAGTGTGGCTGCTGGATGCACCACTGGGCTGAAATGAATTCACCCCCTTAGCGGAAGCGTACATATTAAGGTGACCAGATTTCTGAAATTAAAATCGGGGACATTTTCAGCGCGGCGGTCAAAAAATCATTAAATGTTATCATTATGAAATAAAAAACGGGGACAATTACTTTTTCATGTATTTTGTACGTTTATTACAGTCACTTCTGGCTCCAAAAAACAAGGCAACAACCAAAATGCCAAACTTTAGCCTTCAAAACAAATGGGTGACATCACCGTGGTTACATCCACTTAATTTAATCATCCGCCTCGGTAGCCTGGGTAGAATAAGAGCAGAGGAGACCATGAGCAAAACTGAAAGAACAGAGCCAATAGTAAGTGAATAGTTTGTTTCTTAATTAGTCATTGTGCTCTTTTATTTTTATCTGCTCTATGTAATTGCCTGTTTGAAATGTTCTACATATATTATCTGTTTCTCCTTCCGTCTCCTCTCTCTCACTTTGTCTCTCACTCTCTCATTCCCTCTTTCTCCCTTGCCTTACCTGATTTGCATATTTCTCAGAGGAATGTATTTTCTTCTGGATGGCTCTGTCTTTGGCCAGAATCTCCATGAACTTTTCACAAGGGAGGTTGATGTTTGTCTTCACAATAAGCATGGCCTTGGTGGAAGGAACAGTGAACCTATTTCTGCTGTCTGTCCATATATCATTCATTTGGGAGAACACCCTCTCTACTGGTGCATTACTTCCAGGTAAGCACATGACAACAGACACTAATCTAGCCAGGTTAGTATGTGGGATGTCATTTTCTTTGAAGTGGGTAAATACTGTGCTCCATCTCTGACTGAGTGGTGTCTCAGATTATTTCCATTTCTTGAGTGATTCCCCTTTTAGGAACTCTTGCAGGGCAGAAACCTCATCAAACAACTCATCTTCTTTGATGGTCACATTGGGGCATTTTCCCTGCAGTGTGGCTGTTGCCTTCTGGATCTCTTCGCGCTGAGGTTTCTTTTTAAAAAGGAGACAGTGTAAGTCATTTAAATTGTCTGTGTGCTTTCCCCAAGCTTGCAAGTAGTTCACAGCCGTTGTGAAGAAAGAATGGGATGTTTTGAGAAAGTTTGGTCTAGTAATTGCTGCATTTTCCACAAGCTCCCTCAGAAGTCCTCTGGCCAGAACTGGAATGAAGCTGTCTTGCTGTCAATTGTACCTCCAAGTCTCTCAGGATTGCAGCTGACTCCACAGCACAGTGGTCCTGGCCTTCAAGCTTCTTGATTGTGTCACTGAATATGGTCATGTTTCCATGGGCAAAGGCCAGCCACAGTTCAGTCAGTGGATCTTCAAGCATTCTTCGTAGGACAACAGGGAATTTTTCTTCAGAAAGAAAAAGGCTTTAAGTGGTGCATACATTTTAAGTACTCTTTCTAGAGCAGGGAGCATGGACAGCCAGCTAACATTGCTGTGTCCTAAGATGTTGTGATACTCTTGGCCAACAAATTCACAAAAACTCTTAACGGTGAAAATATGAAAATATTTTTGTGAGCAGGTACTCTACATCAATGGGAACGGTATCCAAAGCTGTTCTGGTTGCATTATGGATGATGTGGGCAGGACAACCCAGGCCAATCACCTCCCGCTGCAGAGCATTTTTCACTTTGATGTGGACATTGACCCTCCCCGCCCTATTCAGCCCTCCAAAGTTGGTGTTTGTATTGTCGGCAGAGAATGCCACTACTTTATCTTCCAGTGAGAATTTTTCGATCACCACCATGACCTCAGCTGCAAGTTCCTCTGACTTTTCTCCTTTGAGTTCAACAAAATCGAGCAGTTTAGTTTTTATGGACATGCTGCCATAATTTGCTTTGCAATACCTGACTACTATTGGCAGAAGTTTCACATGTCCATGATTGGATGAATCAGGGACACAAATTCAACCTGGTCTAGGTCCTGTGTTACCATAGTGGTTGCCCATGGTGCGAACACGTTATTGACTATGGCTTCACCTTTGGTCCGAGAACATGAAAACTTTGGCTCATGAAGCTTCTTTGTCAGTTGTGCTGTGCAGTCCATAGACCGGTAACTATGATTGCGTTTCAAAGTGTGGTACGTCAAGATGCCCTCCTGCACAGCTAACTCATACTCCTTTTGGGAAGGCTCTGCCTTCTTATAGAATGTGGTGATAGAGGGCGTACAAGCATTGGCAGTCAGAGCGTTTTTATGCTTTTTTGACCGCTGATGCTCCACCACAGAAAATATCCCCCCACTGGCAATTGAAAAGGAAGACTGGCAAAGGGTGCAGTGGACCATTGTGTCATCTTGGCCTGGGCGACAGGGGCATTTAAATGGAAATTCTTCCTGGATTTTGTCAGTAAAATGGCATTTGCGCTTCTTTGAAAGAGCCATACCTCTTCTCGTCTGCTCTTCTTCCCTCTCCTTGTCTCTCTTGTTACCCTCTTAAATTTCTTCTCCTTCAATGCTTTTCTTTACCCTTCTTTCTTCTCTCCTTACTCTCCTTTCCTTCACTTTACCTTTTCATATAACTCTTTCACTCTCCTTCCTTCACTCTGTTTACTTCCTTATTTTTGCCTTCCCACACTCTTCTCCTGCTCTTTTCCTAGTCTTCTCTCCTTCACTCTTTATTATCTTCTCTCCATTAGTTTCTATCAGTCTTCTCCCTATTCTACAACATACAATATAATGTCATCACATGGTAATCTCACGCTACAGCTTCACCAATGACAGATATGGACACAGTGACATCATGTTAACGTTCGCTGACTTTATTGTTGAAATTATTTTTATTAGGAATGACCCCTTGAGATGCACCATCTCGTTTTCAAGGGGGTCCCTATACACAAATACAATACAATGACCACAATTAGACAAAACATTCAACAAAACAACATAAGACCCAGTGTGACAAACAAACAAACAAACAAACAAACAAACAAACAAACAAAAACTAAAAATAATAATAAAGTAAATTTATAAATAATAGGTATCAAATAATAATAATAGGACATACAGAACAGAGGATCATACTCAAGGCAGAGTATTAGGATGAATCTATATGTATAATGCTAATGAATTAAGTAGGTGATAGCACATGAATATATATATATATATATATATATATATATATATATATATATACAACACAGCATATATAATATATATATATAATACATCCTATAAACATACATATGCAATATATATATACATATATATATATATACAGATATATATACAGATGTTATTATGAAATCATATAGTCATGGACAGGTACAGCTAGTCCCATAATAAGAAGACAGGGCATTTTTGAACATGTGAAAAGATGATATGGAGCGAATGTTTACAGGTAAATTATTCCAATCAGAAGGTGCTTTAAACATAAAGGCTTTCTTACCTATCGACTTAGAGACTGCAGGAACAGAAAAAAAGAGCTGTGTGGAGTGTCTCAATTGATAATTAGATGTAAATGAGACCAGAAACTGTTTTAAATAGTGGGGATAGTTGAAATGAATACATTTAAAAATAAACTGGGACCAATGACGCTGTCTTCTTATCATGGGAGAAGGAAAATTAAGTGTTTCGTACATTGTACAATGATGAGTTGCAAAGGAACAACCAAGAATAAATCTGCATAATCTGTTATAAATTTATAACGTTAGGTCTTCAGTTCAGATAGAAAAACAGTGCCCCGCATGTTACAATCATCCTTACTTACCTCACTTCACCCATACACAGCCAAGTCTGGTGCCGGCTCACATAAAATAAACAAGTTCATACACAACATACCATACCATAACGCGGTCGCCGGTCTCAGCTCCTTTTTGCCGTATGCCTCCAGGCAGGAAAATATCGATTGTAGTAAATGTAGTGCAGCCTCCAAAACAGAAGTCTGGCGCGCGAGCTGCTGCTGCTGCGTCTGGTGCTTCCTGGTGACGTCAGCTGAACTGGCTACTGTAATAACTGGTGTTTGAGTCTGCGCGCAACTCCCCCCCCCCCATTCAATGTCAAAATCGGGGACATTTCCGGGGACAGCTTTACCCGGGGACAGGTCACCCAAATCGGGGACTGTCCCCGAAAATCGGGGACGTCTGGTCACTTTAGCACATATTCAATCCTTTTAAAATTTGAATCACGGAAAATAACTGTTTAAAAGTTTGGCCGTTTAAAGGTTAAGCAATCTTTGCTTTTCTTAAATAAATAGGCCAACGCACATATCAATATCAATAAAAATAGGTTACATAACTAGGATCACTTCCCTGCTAATTGATTGAAAGATGGATCAAACTATCAAATGTTTAATCGGAAATAGTTTTATTTTTAATCGTTGCCAGTTTCCACAACATGCCGAGCAGTAACCAGAATCGGCCCGATTCATGTTTGCCAGATCTGGGCGAAACGCCTCCAACCAGAATCGGCCCAAGTGCGTTTAGCCACAACCTGGCCTCATCTTTGAATAGGAGACTCTGCCGAAGGTTGGCCGGAATCGGCCCGAATAACTGTCGCCGAAGTCGACACTCAGCCGACAGTGCCGAAACTCTGCCGGAATCGGCACAAGTCCGTAGGCTAGTGCACGCTCGGCAATGTTGCTAGCCGATACGGAGTTGTAGAGCAGTTCTTCCAGGCTGTTGTTAGCTGGTGTCCTCTTCCAAGCTATGGGCGTTAGCGACAGGCTAGCTAACGTTACAGAGTGTTTTTTTCTCCAGTTAAGCAGGTCGAATTGCACGCACAACTTCCAGAACGTCCGTTTGTTAAATTGTCACTGACCATGCTCATAGCAGGCAATCCCCGTTCACTGGGCGTGGGACAAAACCAAACGCAGTGCATATACAATAAACACGACTTAAACTGAAAACTAAGAAATAAAACGGTAAGCAAATAACCTGGATATACACTTGCTCAAATATATATAACAATATTTGGACCAATATAGAGCATTTAAGTCGCTAAATATTCACTCCACTTGTTATTAATCAGCGCACTCACTGACCGCAGGCACTGGGGCGTGTTCGAGCAGACATCGGTCAGCAGTTGGCTTACCTGTCTCAGGCGGAAATGACAAACATCGGAGCAGATCCAACTGGGACAGTTTCAGACGTTTCTGAAACCGGCTGAGAGAAAAACAACATGGAGGAATTAGCCGTGTTGTTTGTGGTTGCGGAGGACTGAAGAAATGGAGGAGAACGAACAAAGGTCGTTTTAATACTGACTTACATTATTTCATGACATATGTTTAAAGTATTATATTTAATATTTGGTCGCATATCCTTTGCATGCTGTTACTTCCTGAAGTCTGTGACCAATCAACATCAAAAGACTCTCGATATCTTATTTTCAGGTACTGTTACAAGCGATACTGATCTCTATGAGAATTGGGGGGTGGGACTAGATTCAGCTGTAAATTACACTGGTACAGTATGGAACACATGACTGGTGAAATGGCTGTACGTCATCAAGGGTCTAAGGTATCAAACAAGCCCCAAACCATCACTTTGTGGCCAGATATGGAGTAGATGTGGATGGATCCCTTTAAGGGTTGTTTCTCCTGACTTTTTCCCCCATAGAGTTCTATAGGAAAATGAGTCAGGAGAAATAATATTTGTGCACCGTTGCTTCAGAGCTCTGTGTAGCCTGTTAGAGATGCAATGCGTGCTTCTGACGTTTGGACTGTGGTTTCGCTATACAAACCATAGACTCTAGAAAACAGCTACAAACAAATCTATGCTACAAACCGATGCATCCTCGACATTTGGGGCGGATCAAGTACATTTCCAGGATCTTTGAGCATCCTCGCTTCTTTGCGTTCTTGGCTTTGGAACAGAACTTAGCCCGTTATATGACATCACCCTATTCACATGAACGTGTTTCTGCAAGTGCCCTTTTGTCAGGACACTTGACACTAGGTGCGTCACAAGTCCACAAGTCCGTACTTGTGCGGACTTAGTATTGAGAAACTTCCATACTATTCCTGTGTAATTTCCAGCTTAATCGAGTCCCACCCCTCCATTCCCATAGCAATCCATTCAAATGCAGATAGGTTATAGTATCGCCGGTAAGAGTAGGCGGGATAACCGGCATATACTTTGCTCCGTGGAAACAACAAACTCCAAATTCTATCTTTATTAGTACACGACTAGTGTTGTCACGATACCAAAATTATGACTTCGATACCGATACCTGCCTAAGTATCTCAATACCGATACTGAAATGATACCACGGCAAAAACCTAAAACATCTGAAAAAGTAATGGAATAATATAGATGACAGAACATGGAACTTTAAATTCCTTATGTTTTTATATTAATAAAAGAAATAACAGAAAATATTTTGACACCGGTTAAACTTAAATAATCAAAATAAATAAAAATATATTCTGTCACAGCTGCTGAGCTATAAAGCTATTGAACATGTTTTAACAAAAATGTTTTATTATTCTGTTAACAGTTGCTGAGCCACCTATATAGCTATGTTTAAAAAATAAATATTGGTTCACAATAGAAAGACTTTTGTCACAGAACACGGACATGTGAAAACCAGATGTAGATTGTGTACCTATGTAGATTGTAAACTACTTTTAAGATAGCCTGTAATTTGACTAAAGAGAAAATAATAGAAATAATTGACAAAAATGTATATGCTATGATTACCATCGGAGTATGTCGAGAAAATACTTGCCTCTTAATAAATGTATTAATTAAAAGGCCCAGTAAGCACTTGACTATTTAAAATCTATGTCAAACAAATATATATTTCCACCTAAACGAAGACTAATAAAACTGTAAATTGATCATTTAAAACTGGTGTTGTTGATCTGCATGCTTGTGAACGCACGTGCCCGATTTGCGCATTTTAGCAGCTCGCAAGTTTTGGTAAAGTTAACGTTACTAGTGTGAAATATTGAGATGCATGTCGAGATGTTTGCCACATCGATAAGTTAGCTAACTAGCAGGGACGTGCGGTCAGGTGTCATCATGAGAAGTAAAAAAAGAAATAATAAAATAAAATAAGTATTAATATTTGTCCACTCGTCTGTGCTTTCAATGCAATTTCGGTGTGGTTCCTATAAGTTTTGATCGTTTTTATAGTCAAAATCGCTGAAATTCTGTATTTCCTGTTCAAATACAACAGAGAGACGAGAGGTGAGGCAGTGACGAGCCGAGCCTCTCCCCAGATTGCGCAATCCCTCACAAACTGGATTGAGCGCATGCAATTGGCGCGTGCTTGTTGCCATTTCTCTGTATGTTTCCAATATCATGTTTGAAGACACTTTTATTATATGTCTTAATTTCCATAGTGTTCGGTAATGTATTTCACGTATGTGTGTAATATTTAAGTCTTATTGATCTGACATAAATCCACAAGGAAAAGGCTTGCCTTGAGGCAGCCAGTACCTCTGCCTCACAGACGGGGGCGATAGTGAGCCTGAAGTTTACGACTCGGTTTACTCTTGCAAAAGTTAAAAGAACAACAACCAAACAAATGCACTGATTTTTCGCTCTGAAAATGGAGGATTTGATTTCTAAACTGAGAATTTTTTCAAAACTGGACTTTCAATCAAAGCAAGAAGTCATAATTACTGGGAGACCGACGCCGGAGCTACGAGGTTTGCTTCAAACGATGGGACGGAATATAACTCGTTCTTTTCAAACGGACTGGTATATTCGAAAAGATTGGCTTTGTGGCTGTGCTACAAAAAAACGCCTTTACTGCTTTCCCTGCCTTTTATTCTCTACGTGTGACAATGTCTGGACCCAAACTGGATTTTGTGATTTGAAAAACTTGCCAAGAAGCCTCAGCAAACATGAAAGATCAGCTACTCACATTCAAAGTCAGATTTCTTTAAAAACTTTTGGAACCTCGCGGATTGATCTGGCTCTGAATGAACAAGGGAGACTTAATATCAGCATCCACAATGCGAAGGTAAAGGAAAATCGTGAGATTTTGAAAGACCTGATAAATGCAACCTGCTTTTTAGCTAAACAAGAGCTAGCATTTCGTGGTAACGATGAGAGTGCAAGCTCTTCCAATCGTGGAAACTATGTGGAATTATTACATGCTTTTGCAGAGAAAGATGAAAGGTTAGCTAGACACTTGGAGACATCCACTGTGTTTTCTGGCTTATCAAACAGAATACAGAATGATTTGATCGAAGCAGTCGGTGATGTGATCAGACATGATATTAAAAAGGAGATTAATGCCGCCCCATTTGTCGCTGTGGAAGTGGATGAGACAACTGATGTCACAAATAAAGCCCAGATCTCTGTCATTTTACGTTACGTGGCTAAAAGTGAAGTGGCCTGTGAGGTGAAGGAGGCGTTTCTAGGATTTGATGATCTGAGTGATGACAGACGCGCCGCTGCGGTAGCTGAGTATGTTTTTGGAGTTTTGGAGAAGTACAACTGTGTCAAAAAGCTGGTAGCCCAGACCTACGACGGAGCGTCTGTGATGGCATCGGAGCTTAACGGGGTGCAGGCTAAGATAAAATAAAAGGTCCCTGAGGCCATGTTTACCCACTGTTATGCACATAAATTGAACCTTGTGCTCTCACATTCTGCAAAATGCATGCCTGAGTGTAGAACTTTTTTTAAAACAGTGGAGGGACTAGGGACATTTTTCAGTAAGTCAACAAAACGCACTCACTTACTGGATGATGTTGTGAAGCGGCGTTTACCAAGAGCAGCGCCCACGAGATGGAGCTCAAATTCAAGGCTGGTGCAATCAATAAGCATGTACCAAACTGATCTGCGTGCTGTATTCCGTATCATGAGCGAAAATCCTGACACTTGGGATAACGACACCCTGATGATGGCCACTGGATATGATCGGTGGTTATCCAAAGCATCAACATGTTTTTTCATCATGGCGTATGAGGAAATTTTCTGTCATACTGATGCTCTCTTTAGAGTGCTGCAGAACAAAGCAATAGACATTGGATTTTGTTGTGCGCGGATACGTGACACAATTGGAGTTGTCGAGCGTATGAGACAGGAGTTCGACATTTTCTATGAGCGGTTTGAGCGGAGATGCGCCGCACTTGGCCTGACAGATGGTGAGAGAAGCCAAAGTAAACTGTCAGTCAAAGATGAGAGGAAACGGAAGTTTTTCAACATTCTGGACAATGTCAGTGCTCAAATGAAAGCTAGGTTTGATCATTTTGGTGAGCTAGCTTTCCTTGGATTGGTCGATTGTGCAAAATTTCACGAAATGTCACAACACTTTGATGACACCAAACTGCAGAGCTTGTCAAAGTATGCCAGGTTCTTTGACTTTGTCAGGCTAAAGGCCGATCTTATTGGACTGTATAGTTCACAAACGGTGAGGAGTGAATGCAAATCTCCTGGACAGCTTCTCAAATTTTTAGCCCAGAAGGATCTGATTCAGACTGTTCCTGAGGCAACAAAGTTACTCCAGCTGGTGCTCACTATACCGGCTACGACGGCGTCTGTGGAAAGGTAGTTTTCTGCTTTTAAAAGACTCAAAACATACAGTCGGAATAGGACTGACCAAGGACGACTTTCTTCCCTGGCAATAATCTCAATTGAGACAGAGAGACTTTTAAAACTCAAAGAAGAAAAGGAGGACTTTTACAACAAAGTCACGGAGATTTTCGTCCAGAAGGAAAGGCGAATGGACTTCATTTACAAGTAAAGGTAAGCTAAGCAATATTTTCACTTTAACTTGTGCGTGTGTCAGGATTATAACAAAATAATAGCAGTGGAAATAGCCTAACTGAAATTAAAATAAAAACTAAAACTAAATAAAATCTACAATGAACGACACAAAACGAACTAAAACGAAAGTGAATTGCATCTAAAATCAGCTATATTTTTCCCGTTTTTTAACAATCACGTTCAAATTTTCCCGTTTTTCAGCGCTTACATAGCCGAGGCCAGGGGTCGATAGTGTTGAACATAATATATTGTATATGGTGTATACAGCCTCATTTACAGGCACTAAAATTGGACGACTATTGGTCCCTGCGAGGACCCCTGGAGTGATATATATACTACAGCGCATGTCCAAATAAACTCTTTTTCTCTTTCGTTTTCCCTCGACTCCTGAGTGCACATGTCTAGACAATCCGCTAGGGAATATGGCTAACGTAACAGGTTATGGGCCCAGCGCTATGTCTAGCCAACGATTCAGCCGGCTATTATTCGACGGTGACGAGAGAAATGACGAACTATGGGAAACAAGATTCCTCGCACATTTAGAATTACGTGGGCTTTCTGGAACAATAAGGGCCGAGCCAGTAATTGACCCGAATGCTGAGGGCACCGTCGATTTAAGAGAGGCCGACACAGGGAAGAATAGACAGGCATATGCTGAACTGGTGCAAGTTTTAGACAATAAAAGTTTGTCGCTGATTATGAGAGAAGCAGCCGCGGATGGACGTAAGGCATTAAAGATACTACGGGAGCATTATGCAGGCAAGGGAAAGCCACGTGTGGTGAGTTTATACTGCGAGCTCTCAGCCCTCCACATGCAGAGCAACGAGACTGTTACAGAATATATTGTCCGTGCTGAGACAATATTCGCTTCATTGTCGAGGGCAGACGAGACAATTAGTGACGGGTTGCAAGTCGGAATGGTAGTGAAAGGCTTGCCGGACTCATTTAAACCGTTTGTGGTCAATATTACTCAGACGAACGATAACCTAACGTTCAGTGACTTTAAAACAAAGCTAAGGAGTTTTGAGGACACTGAAAGATATAAGCCGAGTGATTCGACCGAAGACAACGTTATGAGAGCCGCGAGGGCAACCGGCTACAAGCCACGAGGGCGAGGCAGAGGGCGGAATGCAGATGCGAACAACATTGAATGCTACAGATGCCGAAAGATGGGACACATTGCAAGGACGTGTCCGAACATGCCTGACGAAAGGAGACGAGACCGCCGGAGTGACGAGCCGCGCCGAGAAAAAAAGCGGGATTCCATGGCGGGAGTGACGGGAGAGGAGCAGCAACTGGGAGCCGGCCATCAAGACGGACTTTGGGGCACGTGCCGAGGAGCAACAGAAGCAGACGACGGAGACTGTGGAAATAACAGGTCGTATTGTTTTAAAATAAGTGATAACAGTAGTCCGACGAAAAGGACAGTTAACAATAAAGGTTTAATGGTCGACTGTGGTGCGACATCGCACATGATAAGTGACTTTAAAAAGTTTAAGAATATCGATAAAAACTTTGAGCCTAAGAACCACGTGATTGAACTAGCTAACGGTACTAAGACTACCGGAGTTGCCAGGGCCAGAGGGGAAGCGGAAATTTTCCTGGTCGACAGCAAGGGACACAAGGTGACAGCGCTTGGTAAAAAACCAAGGTAAGCGAAGTTAATTTTAGATCGCTTGAGAAGACCTTGTTGAATATATGTATAGATATAGTGTGGAAAAAAGAGGCTCTCTTTCGCCTTCCATGTTCTGTAAAACCAGAAACCAGAGACCTTGCCTATTAAAAAAAAACCTGTGTAAAAGTAAAATAGAGATTAATGAAATTGTGTAAAAGAGGACGGCAGTAATTTGAGAGAATCAATGCGCAAGCGATATATGGGTTGGGGTAAAAGTGTGTGAAAAAGTGGGTGGTGCCCGGGAAAAAGAACTAAAGGTATTGGAAGTTTGGGCGGTTGGAGTCACAAACTTGTTGCAGCGCAAAGGTATTGGAAGTTTGGGCGGTTGGAGTCACAAACTTGTTGCAGCGCAAAGGTATTGGAAGTTTGGGCGGTTGGAGTCATAAACTTGTTGCAGCGCAAAGGTATTGGAAGTTTGGGCGGTTGGAGTCACAAACTTGTTTCCGTGGAAAGACGTACGGAGGTAGGGGGTACCCCCGAGTAAAAGAATTAAAGGTCTTGAAAGTTTGAGCGGTTGGAGTTACAAACTTGTTTCCGCGCAAAGACATACCGTTGGTATTTACAAACTGGTGGGGTAAATAAACCAGTGATGGGTAATAAAGGTATTGGAAGTTTGGGCGGTTGGAGTCACAAACTTGTTTCAGCGTAAAGACATACGGTTGGTATTTACAAACTGGTGGGGTAAATAAACCAGTGATGGGTAATAAAGGTATTGGAAGTTTGGGCGGTTGGAGTCACAAACTTGTTTCAGAGTAAAGACATACGGTTGGTATTTACAAACTGGTGGGGTAAATAAACCAGTGATGGGTAATATGAATAATATAAAGAAATAGGGGTATGTCTAGCGCGGTGTAAGGTATGCAAAAGGTTTAACCATTTGGTTAGGCAGGGGACTAGGCCCCCCGAACCTAGCCAATAACAGGCGGCGGCGGAATTGCAAAGTTCCGAGGACACGTTAAAGAGGTTATATAGTGCAGGGGAGAAGACTGAAGGCCCCCGTGTCTGATGAAGTATGAATGGACATACTGCCGTGGTACCGTCTAGTCGGCGTGGCTGTCGCATGTAAGTGTGCAGGCAGTACGTGGATGACAGTCCACACCTAGCAGAGGGGCGTAAGAGACGACCTCTGTGAACAGGCAAGGCTGGTGAAAACGGTCAAAGTTTCTATACCCATAGCAAGGTGGGATAGGGATCAGACCGTCGGTTCCTAACTGGGTGGTTAACAGCTACTACGGGGTCCTGATTAGATGCAGGACTAGGGATCGCTATCGACTGGGTCACCGGCCAGTCGGGTCGCATAGAGCAGTAAGACCATGAGTGGCTTCCCTGTAGTAGGGCGCCTGGGTGGCTTCCCTGTAGTGGAGCACCTGAGTGGCTTCCCTGTAGTGGGGCGCCTGGGTGGCTTCCCTGTAGTGGAGCACCTGAGTGGCTTCCCTGTAGTGGAGCACCTGGGTGGCTTCCCTGTGGTGGAGCACCTGGGTGGCTTCCCTGTGGTGGAGCACCTGGGTGATGTCCCATGGCCGCTGCGCTCGGCTCAATGTACAGTCAGGCCACTATAAGCTGAAACCGAATGAGTTAGTAAGCGAGTAGTGCTTTCTGTGATCAATGTTTTTGAAAAGAAAGCATTGGGAAGCAGGAAGGCTGAATTTCCTTTCACTCAGAGGAGTTTGGGGAAAGGAGTTCAGCGGAAAGGGATCTAGCCTGGAGCTGCGCCCCAGAGAGAGGGAGGCTCGAAGGATCTAAGTGTGCGAGACAGTTGATCTCATTTTGCTGTATACATGGCATAATCAATTTTACAAATTTATTTTAATTATGTACTCTTATATTCTTTTTATACTGCAGGTGTGATGCAGACTGGGCGGCTGGGGAGTGTCGCTGCATCAGAGAAAGGCAGAGGGCGGAGTGGTACTGCTGCCTTTGGAATTGAGTGCGGACCCCTCAGCTGCCCAGCTGCTGAAAAACCTGCAGTGGAACAATCTGATAAGTATATCTTAAAGAAAGGTACCCAGTTATCGCACCATATAATTTGGCAGCAGTGAAAGGATGGTGGTTTAGTATGGTTACAGCCATACACTAGTATACGTTATGTGGAAGGACCAATGGGCCGTGTGAGCTTAAACAATGTAGGGAATGATGGTAAAGAGGAGGGTTGGAAATATGAACGCTCTCCTACAGTATAATGGAATTGGTGATGGTGAGGCTAATAAGCCTCAAAGGAGGGATTGTTGGGAATTCCATTAAATCCATTGGTCACCTGTGACAATATGTATTGATAATATTTGAATATGTATCTGTGAATGTATTAAGAGCAATATACAGAATGTATAAATGTATTAAGAGCAGAGAAACGCATTCTTAAGCACAGTAAAATATTGTAAGAGTAGAGAGACACGTTCTCTGTCTCTCTGACTAGAGGGAGCTGAAGGCCACAGTCAGAAGCTGCTGCTTTTCAGAGAGTCTGATAAGAAGATAAGATGTTCCTAAACAATGGGGATTTTAAAGCTGGTGTTTTCAGAGAGTCCAGAGAGTCTGATAAGATAAGAGAAGTTGGCGCTCCTGGCACCTGGACACCTGGTATCTGACCACTATTGAATCAGACCCTGGTTTCAGTACAAAATGAGCACAGAAACACATAGTGATATATTAATTAAAATGCACTTTCGCAGAATCCCATAAAGTTAATAAATAGAATGGTCACAGTGAGATATAGACATTTCTGTGAATATGAACGCTGAGTCTGACTATAAAAGTTGAAGCCACTGTTATTTTTTACACACAGTTAGCCGTCCAAAGAGTTGGAGAAGAACTTGGGTTTTTTCCAAACACTTGGTATCTGATCACCATGGTTACTCAGTTATCTATGCAAAATGTTGTTGTTCGGTTGGAACTCTTCTCATGGGGCGGGGCTGGAGATGGGTGACGGAATCTACGAAGGAAAGTTCTGGAAGGTTCTCGACACGGGATGACGCTAATAAAAGAGGGCGGAGCCAGAGATTGATGTCTGGAAACAACCAATGAGGCCTCAGAAGACAAGACACCTACGCAGGAGAAGTTTGGAAAGTTCTCGAAGAAAGGCGGAGATGGAGATGGCCTGTGTCTGTGTGGTCAAAGTTGTCAGATGGTCAAAGAATGGGATGGACAATCTGTTTAAATCCAGACTCAAAACGCATCTCTTCACCATACACTTTGCTCCCACAAACTGACCTTCATTCATTTGAAGGGGCGAATTACTGCCATACTCCATAGTGTTCAGAATGTAAGAGTGTGTGTGTGGGTTGGTGCGTGTGCGTTATGGGTGTATGTATCTGTAGTTTTTTTTTTTTTTTTTGTTCTATGTATAATATGTTTGATATGTTTTTTTTTGCTGTCAAAGTGTACTGAGACACTCCGGTGTGATTTTGCACTCTAAAAATAAATAAATAATAAGAAACTGTATAAAGATGGACTGTAAACCAAGAATAAGGGCGAGCGGGAGTGTCTCTGCGGAGAGGCACTACGCTTGGGGTGTCTCTGCAGAGATGCCAGACCTTGATCGTGCGGTGTATGGGATAAGGTCTGGCATTTTTGATAGTCTCTGCGGGGGCACTACGCTGGACTTTTGTTGTATGTTTAATTAAATAAAGTCTAGCATTCTCTGAGAATTATTGCCTCGTCCTCTTTATTTAAACACTTTGAGATTTGAGAGCTAAAGTTGAAAACTCTGAATTTTGGCAAGAACTCTGAGATATTTTCACTCGGAGATCCACAACAAATTGGCGTAATCAGACAGGTTTGGATCCAGTATCCACAACACTCTCAGCTATGTAAGCGAAATACTGCCATATTTCCCACCGTGCGTCTGTTTTGTCAACAAGCCATGGACGGTCGGCAAGAGCACTTGGGCGTGTTCGGCTAGAGCCGATTTACGTCATATCTGCGTCGGCCTGCATCGGAAACTGTCCGAGATGGCCGAAAAGTCGGTGCTGCGTGAACTAAGGCGGAAATGACAACATCAGGTTAAGCAGCGGTGCAGTTGCTCTCGGGCGCCTTCAACAACATCGCCGCACCTTCAAACTAACCAACGACAGAATTTGTTAGAGAGCGAGGAGAGAGTGGTGTTTCCTCACGACAAACGCGGATAATTTCACAATATCGCCACCTATCTCGGCGTATTGATTCTACTCTCAAAAAAAAAAAGAAATGTACCCCTCCCTAATAGTGTTCAAACACAGGTAGGCTATAAGAGTTATTTAGTCAATCTTACAATGTAACAGCAGTAGTCTATTTCCCCCCTCTTTCTGGTCTCTTATCTAATTTCACAATTCATATTTATTTTGTTGTTTTTCTTATTGCTCTTATTTAAAAAAATATATTATTTAATACAATCCTTTTTTTGTACTTCAATTAATGTGATTTTGTTTCATAATGTGAGGATCTAGTATAAGCTCAACCTATCGAACACATTTCTGTACATTACTTTTGTGTACTTGAATTTATTTTTTATTCATACAAATAATACATAAATAAATATGCGTTTTGGGAGTTTGGGATTGTAGCACATACGGTCACTACTGTGGTTATTATATACTGTGCCTTACATGTACTTTCTTGAGATAAACCAATATGGATGTGAAAAGTACAATATTGGTAATGTTACACTAACAAATGCCAATTCTCATTCTTGACTCTGTAATCCAACTGTTGGCCTACCTCTAACTTTATAAAATATGTTGTCTGAACCTAGAAGTGTCAAGAAATAACCAAAAAAAAAGGCCTGGCCAAATATAGGTAACTTAATGTTTTGTTCAATAATGTAACTATATTGGATTAACATATTTTATATAAAATTGATGCAACTTTGTTATGAGTGTTTTGTATTTTGCATTTGTATAACAGCTGGTTTAAGAGTAAAATCCTAATTGGACTGTTGTCCAAAAAATTGTCCTCTTCAGAACATTTGGTGTGAGCATATAGAACATTAAGGTAGGACCACCAAATGATAACACATACATTTTTGTCAAAGTATTTGGGAAGTTACCTAATTTATATTTCTCTTCACCATCCTTGTTATCAGTAAGACAACTCATTCGGATCTGAAGGGATGTTCTGCTGATGTTCTTCTGTTGAGAAGTGGAGTTTTCCCTATCTCCAGATGGGACAGTGTATAGGCAGACCTCTGCCTGTCACATTCCAGCAGAGGGGACCACATACAAATAAGCCAATTCC
Organism: Ilyophis sp. 1 JC-2022; assembly: GCA_022702515.1. Lineage (NCBI taxonomy): Eukaryota > Metazoa > Chordata > Actinopteri > Anguilliformes > Synaphobranchidae > Ilyophis > Ilyophis sp. 1 JC-2022. The sequence continues at coordinate 11,569,849 of CM040406.1, read as the reverse complement.
ATAATAACATGAAGGGAAGGACGAATTAAACAATATTATGTAACACATCCTGGCGCTACTGTGCTGTACATCCACTTCGCAAATTGTTGAAAGATTAATGATTGAGATTAAAGATCTAACACTGTTATTATGGCTATGGGTTCATTAGATGTGGGTGTTCTGGTCTCCAAAACAAAACCGATAAATTATACTAGCAATTAAGACCACATTTTCAAAATATTTATTTCACACAATATGGTGACATTCACAAAAGGTAAATAAACTGTAGGACTATTCCCCTCCACCACCATTCAAGCCACAATGACACCGGGTTCTTTCTGTCATTTTGTATGTTTATTGTCAAATCAGAAATATACGAACAATGATTGGTGACAGGTAAAAGGAAGACAACATGTTGATATTGGAATACACCTTATGCAAATACAATTCTATTTATCCATACGTTACCATAACTGGCAAGGAAAATGTAATCTTTCTTGACATTGTTCCCTCAAAACACATAACAACTCCCAGTATCCCAATGTCCCTATATGTACTATATTAGTTATTCATTCATATAAACTCTTGTTATCTTGTTAAAGACATTGAATGGCATTCAATTCAATACGTTCATTAATTTTTATTTTCGCATTTTCGCATAAAAATTACGAAAAAGAAAAAAAAAAAAGAAAAAAAATTGAAAAAAACTTAAAAAAAAAAAAAAAAAAAACGCAAAAAATTTTTTTTTTTTTTTTTTGGGTGGTTTTTGTCTTTGTTAAAAAATGAAACGACAGATGAAACACATTTTCTGGAATAATGTCTGACTGACCGAACGTTGATGACGTGACTGATGATTCGTCTTTCACGGTCTTTTCGCGTCTTTCTTTCGGGACACACAACACGCGAAACACACACCAACACACAACACAACAACACACCGCAACAACACACACTGCAACGGTTTGTCGGTGAACACTGCTCTTCCTCTCCCACAACCACAACTCTACAACAACAACACAAATGGCAATGGCATGCAATTTTCCCGTTGGCGAATTCGTCGTCGTCGTCCGGGGGGGGGACCCAACGGGGGCGCGGCAACGATACCGCCGTTATTTCAAAAAGTGGGCTGGGCGTTTGTGAAATGGCTTGACAGTTGCAAAGGCTGGCTGTGAAATGTCGTCTGTCCTGTATCCCAGAATCATCCTGCTGGCGCTGTCTTTCCCATATGAGCCCCGCCGGTGTCGGTGTCGTATCACCCTTTGCTTGCTGCGCTTGCATCAAAAATCATCTCTGCATGTTCGTCTTCTTCGACACGTTAAAATAAAGCCCAATTGAGTTGAAATTGAAAGACAAATTACAACTTGCCCAGCTGAAAAAAATTCCTGCTCTTTCTTTTTTTTTATTGCCCAAGCGTTATGTTCTCCTGTTCTCCACGTGTGTTACCACACTGGTTTTTTTTTTTACGATATCAAACCCTCTTTCTCTTCGCTCCAACAGTTGGTGGAAACGCACTAATTAAATTTTTTTTTTTTTTTTTTTTCTTTTTGCGAACTTTCCAAAAGTTCGCTTAAAATTCGAATGACATTTAGATGGAAACATAGCTATTGTCAGGGTCCAAAGGGACCACGTGCTGTCATGTAATTTGAATAAATCATGAACACTGACATTATGAGTAGCTGAATCACCTCATTTTTTCCTATGTTTTGGCTCTGTACTCCAGCACTTTTGATGTGAAATGATACAACAACTGTGAGGCTAAAGTACAGACTGTAAGCTTTAATTTGAGGGCATTCTCATCCATATTGTAACTGAAGAAGGCTGGAGTACAGGCCTGGCATAGCATCACCAGTGAAGATACCCAGCATCTGATGATTTCTACAGCTCGCAGACTTCAGGCAGTCCTTGCATGCAAAGGACATGCAACCACCAAGTATTATTCTTTCATAGCAACATAATTAATGATTAGGATTAATACACTTTCCCCTTATGTCACAAGGAATATATTCAATGCATTAACTGTACAACTAAAAAAAAAAGTCCCATGAAAGAGACATTTCTCATTTATATTGGTACAGATATTCTGCAATAAAATATGCTTTAGAACCACCACTCAAAGGTCTATGAAAACATGCATGTAAGTTATGATACTTAATATAGCTACATAGATTCTCACATTACAATGTATGACTACCGATGGCTACGATGTCTTCTGGGTTTAGATGAACTAAAATGACATGTCTACCATGTTTGCAAGTCTAAACAGAGATGACAGGTGTAGTTTAGGCCATCTCATGAATTGACAGACAAGAAACAGCTGAATATGAGCAATAGAACATAAGCAGCCTAATGTTTACAGGTATGTTACCATAACAGATGACAGCTTAGCTAAATAATTGAGTTATTCGACAATGAAAGGGCACCCAGCGCTTTAATTCCAATGGAAATGATACGTATTTATTCAAGAACTTTAACTGGAGTTTCACTGTGGCACAATTCAGGGTGATAGCAAAAGTCGCGTAGCAAAATATAAATATTGACTACCCGAACAATACAAGTCATGAAATAATGTAAGGCAGTATTAAAACAACCTTCATTCGTTCTCCTCCATTTCTTCAAGATTTTGAAGTAAAAAGGACATCTGTGTCGCCTCCAAGTCCTCCGCAACCACAAACAACACGGCTAACTCCTCCATGTTGTTTTTCTCCCAGCCGGTTTCAGAAACGTCCAAAACTGTTCCAGTTGGATCTGCTCAGGCGATTTTCAATTCCGCCTGAGGCAGGTAAGCCAACTGCTCACCGATGTCTACTCGAACACGCCCCTTGTACTTGCAGCTTCTTGTTCTGTCACCATGAAAGCCTCGGCGTGCGTGTGAGAAAAAAAAATACGGTTGGCACGCCCACTACGCACGCAGGGAGTGGAAGCAAAGCGCTGCACACACACAGCCCGCGGTTGCACATCCACGCAACTCATAGGAAATACAGCTCTTATTAAAACACTGTTATTCTTAAAGTATCGGTACTAATACAATGGAGTATTGTACCGTTTTTAAAAGGCAGGGTATCGATACCTTTCTAGTACCGATATACCGTGAAACACTGACAACTATGCCAAATGCCTAGTTTCTAAATGCCACCATTGTCATGTAGGTGGTCCATTTAACAAGAAACCCGAGTCTCACCTGCAACTATACTGCCCGAAGCATGACACATTGGAAAATAGCGTCTATCTGGGAGTTCATAAAAATATTCTTTCACCACCAAATATTCATATTCCGTCATAGCAACAAGCAAAATCCAACAGTAGTCCAAACTTATGACATTACAGAGGTGAAAACTGCTCACTTAATACTGCTTGTAATATTTAAATTATGTATGTTAATTTTTCCACTCCACCACTGTCTTGTGCCATGTGTTTGAAATTAAATTGTGGTATTCTCTAATGAGTGCTTTTGACATACTGTAGTGTAAGCGTTCAAAGGTGGCTCAATCATGTTTTATGTTTGATGCACCGATTTGCCATGAAGATAGAACATTGGCAGCATTTTTTTAATGGTGGATTATTATTTTATTGTAATCTTATCATGCATAATGTATGTATGACTGACTGTGGCATATTAGTTTCTCCCTGGGCTACACTTGTCACTTATGTTCGATATGTTCTACATGAATGTAAAATTTTTCTAGTATTTATAAATAGCAACATTTATGAAACACACAACAAAGAAATGTCATCCCAGGGCATGCAGCAAAAGATTACATACAGTAGAGTACAGAAAAAAGTGGTGTTTTATTAAAGTACAAGAGGCTAAACATTTTTATTAAAGTATATTAGGCTACATATTTAGGTGTGTGTTCCCGTGTGATATCAATGTTTTGATCTTAAACCATCATAAGGGGCATATTTATATGCTTTATAATGGACGAAAAGTATTTTATTAATTGTATGACAGGTTTTTGGACCCATAGATATCTATCACTGTATACTGATGAAAAGATAGTAATTCCTACTTGAAAATTATACAAAAGTGAGGTTCATGAGTCAAAACAGTTGATTTGTAATTAAATATAATTGTGATTTACAGCAGTGCACAATTTAGCCATTTTGGATAGATTTTGAGACAAAGGAACAACGGGGCACAACTGCTTATATTTTGTGTCATAGTTACTTACATCTTTAGTAGTTCTGCATATCACCCTCAGATTTTGCACACTTGTGGACAAGGTGTGTATGATCCAAGAAAGTGTTACCTGTTGTACATTTGTAGTTCTCAGTATTTCATTGCAAACTAAAGAAAAACAATGTTGTGGCATTTTATTTCGACCTAAATTATGAAAATAAACTAATCTAAGTTAGTATTATAAATGGCAAAATGACGCCAACAAAGGTGCGTTTGCAAAAAAATAAAAAATGCTAATCGTGTAAATTCATTATTTAGTACCTTATTTACCACTCTTAAGGAATAAATCTACTCACTAATTGTCATAGTTTACTTCTAATATGACACACTGCACATTTTACAGCTACTAAGCTTTAAACTTGATACAGCATATTTTAAATCTTGCCTGACGCATTCACACCAAAGTTTATTCATAAACTCAAAATTATGGGACTCAGGCCTATCTATGGTCCCAACCATAATTAAGGGATAAGTGGCCATGGACGCGTATGGCTCAAAAAGCATGAATATGTACTGTATTCCCTCCACTGAGAATCTATATCTTTTGTGTAGTGTAATCTCTGAGAAACCAAGCGGATTTAGTTGGTCTCCGCCCTGCAAAGAGACCCCCCGCACTATCTGCACAGAAAAGCCATTTTCCAAAAGAGTTTATTGGTCAAAGGGCAGTGCTTTTATACGTTTCAATCAATTAGCCTGAAGATAACCTGCCCCGGTCCAGGTTAGCCACGCAGCATGTTACCATGGCAATATACCTTGATTAAAAGTGAGTCCGCTTCGTGATACAGAAAACCCAGGGTTAAAATTTTAATTAGTTTGCTAATCCCATGATCTCACTTTGTAGTATAACCCCCAGGACTACAGTTCAGAAACACTGTATTGTTGTGAATGTTTTTGATTTTTAAACGTTTATTCTTTGATTGTGCTTGCTGAAGTCATGTTATGCAAATTCTATAGAAAAAGCCATTTAGAAACACCTGCTTTATAAGCTATTGTGAGCAGGAATAAGGTTATTGCAACACTGCAGTGGAAATGTAGCTAATAACAGTCTTTTTTATTAGGTTTTTATTGCAGGATGTGGAAAAATGTGAAAATAAAAATGTTAAAAAGCATCTGAACATTTCTTCACCATGAAGACAGTTGCCATTTCAACGGTGACAAAAAGGTTATTGGGGACACAAGGAAAATACAACCCGACTTCCATTCAGTAAAGTACTTCATTACATAATAATGCCAAATGCTGCTATGGAAAAAGTGACTTTGAGATGAGAAGCACTAGGCCAAAGAAATGTACAGAGTGGATTGTAAGAGTGAGATGCTGAGTGAATTTTGGTAACACTGAAATGCTAAAGGCTCTCATTACAGTAAGGGTAACCTTTTTTACAGTACCAACCGCATTCCACCTCGGACAGTTAAACTGTTTCCCCCAACGATCTTGATCTTCTTAATCCAATTTAGTAACAAAATAATTTTAAGAGAAATCACGCAGAGGCTGTCATTTTCATTTTGTCCGTGGAAATCTCCTTGAAGAATAGGAGCCCTGCTTCATGTGACTGGTTAAGCAGAAGCTTTAAGGTTATTTTGACCTAAAGTCCTTTATGGTGTTAGAGAAAAATCCTTGGAGAGACACTTTCCCCACATACAACCAATGTCTTCCAGGAGTCACAACATGTCACTATTTGGCATTCCTCAAAATAAAGTCCTGCAATGCTTTATAGTGTCCATTTCCCAATCTTGTTCATTTTTGCAATTGCTGTATTTTACATGAAGTCATCAGAATCATTGCCATCCTATAAAAAGATAAAAACAAAGAGCATACTTAATACATAATAAAATCAATCAAATTATTCATTGTTGCGATGACACAGCTGCCTAATGCTGAACAAAGCTAACTTACCTCATTTGTTGTCATATTGTCTTTTGTCATGAGAGATGAATAACACCTAATAAGAAAATGAAGTTCACATTATGAACATACACAACATTAGTATAAGACTGGACAATCTGAAAGCAAGTTTAATTCTCTTAAAGGGGAATTCCACCAAAAAACAACATTAACCTTATTTAACAGATCAAGGCCCAAGGTGTTTGTGGCTGGCCAAAACAATCTGTGTACGCAAATATTGACAGTTAAAGTTACTAATTTGGTAGAGGTATGTGTCAAAATGACGTATACCTCTACCCTTCCTCATTTTTGAAAAACTACAGTGGGCAGGTAAATCATGCTGAAAGAGACGTGACCAAACTCACAGAAAGGGAGAGAAAGGCTTTGTCCGAATCAGAGCCCTAGTTGCGTCCTGTGTAGCCTACTAGCATACTGTTTAGCTACTGCTCACCGTTTTGTCGCGTACTTAACAGGTTTTTTTAAATTAAAAGGATACTCAATTAGTAGGCAAGTGCGCTGATTCGGACACGGCCAGAGAGGTGGTGAACGTCTTGTTACAACTGTAAACAGTATTAGCTTGCGAGCTAGTTCAAAGAGTTCTTAGCTAGCTGAGTTAATCATTCCAGTAAATTGGCTTCCAAAGATTTTGTGGACCATGCACTGGATGACAACACCTTCCAAGCAATTTAGCTTAAATCAGAGGCGGAAGGATACTGTTTTGAGCCCAAATACACGGCTGAGGAGATTAGCCGAAAGGCATGAGACGGCAGCCGAAACTGCTGCTTCTGACTGGTCCACCGACTGGGAGGAGTAATGAGTAACGCAAGTCAGACTTCTGGATAGGCTAGATAATGTTTTCAGTAAGGCAAAAGTAGATAAATGAAGGGCTGTTTCCTAAATAAAACTTAGTGACAGTCAAGGAAAATCCGTAATATGCTTATAACCACAACCATCAATCTCATTAAATTTCAGTCCTGTGAAGAAATCTTGTCTGAAGTCTGAACCAAACGTTTGTTTTGTTTGGCCTTGAGAATAGTTGTCCGTGTTATCAGCATTTGGATTTGGAATAGTTAGTTAGCTAAAGTGTTTATTTTTTCCCGCTCTCCTTATCCCTATACCAATTTTATCCCTCTCCCAATCTTTCACCTTTTTATCCATCCCTCCGTGGTGCTAGCTTGTGACATGAGCTTGCTCCTTGCACAGCTGAGCATGGAAACGAACTAATCACTCACACGTCGTTTTTAATTGGTGCACTGCTCATTCATCAGATAATAATCGAAAAGAATAGATAGTTAAGATTTTGCCAAATAAACCATGCCTTGGAAATGGTTTTGTCGTATTGTTCAGTGGCTGGTTACGGTAACAAAAATAGACCAGAACCATTATCCACCAAAGTACTTAGTTGCCATGCACGTAATTTTCGTTCGATTAGCAACCGAAATTAATGAATGGGCCTATAAATACATTTTAAAAACTCCTACCATTATTTAATTATTTGTGTGGAACATGCATTTAGTGAAATGTCGCCTTGCAATTTAGCTTTCTTTAAATAGACTAACGTTAGATCAAGTGGTTTAAATTAGCTTAACTTTGATTGTGAACTTGCGTGTGATACTTATCTCTTGATAGCAGCCGCTCTGAATTTTAGTTGGAATTGATTGCATTAAATCCTCGCCGGGTTCAAACCTATGGTTCAAACATGTAGGGCTGGATGACATCGATGGCACTCTGGTTGAGGGTGTGGATTTAGACCACACCCCTACAATCCTGAGTCCTTTCAAGACTCAGTTTATTAGCTAACTTTGAGATGTATATTAATATACCTCAGTTTGTATTCCGTAGTAGTGGCAACCTGTGACTGGCATTGTCTGACACCCACCCATAAACTGTAAGCCCCTGGCCATTGTAGTTCACAGTAAAACACATACCTGGAGCATGCGCAGTAGTTTGGGGTTATATCTCTGCTCTCACTACAGGTAGAGAGGCTGAAATCTCATCTTAATCAGGACAGCAGCTACTCTTCTACAAATCAAACATAATTTGTCGGTAGAATTCCTCTTTAAGGTCTGAATTCAATCAATCATTAAATCAGTAATCCTGTAATTAGTAATCCTGTAGAAAAAGGTTTAATTGAATATTCCCAACCTGCATATGAAGTGAATGATGAATGCAATATATTTGACACTTTAAATGGGCTCTCGCTTATATCTCTTAAGCTTGTGGTTTAAAATGGTTCTTCAAACTCGTACCTATTTTAGCACCTGAAACAGGTTCTTAATCTGACATATTTAACTGTTTAGATAAAAAACTAAGAACATACTTTTTCTAAAAGTGCATTGTAACTTAAATACTGTAGGATAGAACCCGTTTAAACTATTTTTAAAAACGGGCTCTAACCTACAATATTTAATGGTTTCAATGTGCTCTTACACTCACCTATTAAACTGCATTTTTAGATTCTTACCTTTTTAATAGTTTTGACCCATTTAATCCATTTCTTTCTCTGATATATCCAATAGTTTAAACATGTTCTTCGCTATTTGACAGTTATTAATAGAGAAATTTATACACAAATCTCCTCCAAACCTATGGTGCAGCAAAAGGAACTGCACTCTTACCTTCAATGCATTATCAAAACTTACACCCCTGCCAGACCACTCCACCGCCTTGCCATACGTTCCCTCCCGTAAGAGTCCCCCCTCTTGGTGACATGTATTTTCTACTCTGACCTCCCAGTGATGGAATGAGCTAGCATTATATACGGACTGCTACTATCAGATGTAACACTCAAGACTTTGCATCATCTCTGCCTGTTGCGCAAACCTTTATATGTTGTAAATCGCTGTGGATAAGAGCATCTGCTAAATAAATGCAATTTTAATCTTACTTCAGTGCCTCCACTTCCTTCTTCCTCTTCATTTCCTCCTTTTCATTCTTCTTTTGGTCCTGGATCTGCGTCTTCTTCTCGTTCCTTTCCTCTCGGTCGCGAGACTCTTTCTCCGCCGCCAGATCTGGAGATCGTTCATCTTTCGTTTTCTCCAGTCGATTTACAATCTCATTGATTTTTTTCTCAACCGCCACGATCTTGACCTGCAAAGTAACATCGTCATTTTCCACTGGAGTAAATAATTATGTGAAAATGAAGGGTGGAATTTAAACCATTATGGCACTTTGTCCTTACACAAGTGTTACTTTTTATAATGCATGGGTCCCACTAGACCTGGGATAAGAACAGTTTTAAATACTCCTTGTAAAAGTTCTCATTTAAGAAATAATTGAATACATGAGAAATTAACATTTATTCAAAAGCGTAAAATGTAAGTATTTTTAAAAAATACTAGAGTGAAGTTTAACTATTACTGTTAACTCCCAAAGATGGTTTAAACGTGTCTTTGATCACCTTTAAGCGCCTCATTTAAAATCATTATCAGTGTTTCCCCTACCGTAGAGCGGCCACCCACAAATCACCAACCAACATGGTACCCAAACTATAGCCAAGTTGCAAAAGCAGCCACAGAGCGAGTGTAAATCACAAAAAAAGCGCCACATGAGCGGACAAATGGTAGTACAGAGCAGACTTCAAATGCGTTGAGAGGATACGGTGTTGAGTTTAGCCTACCGATTCTATAAAAAAAAAAATATATATTTTACAGATTAAAGAAGACTAGGTCAACCTAGTGCATGCCGGGCGCTGGAGGTCTTGCCCCGGCGATGGCTCTCATCTTAGCGCAATAAGTAGGCTATTCTGTTAGTGGTGCCGCGTGTGACAACGGTTCCTGCCTGGGAAGTGCTTGTGTGGAAATATCATGTAGGCTATACACAGGAGGGTGCACACGTGCCAACAATGCAATCAGGTACAATGTTTGTGTTCCTTCGATAGCCAATCAGAATAAAGTGTCCTAACTTTAGGATAATAGAATAGAATAACTTTTAGACAATACTCCATGTCACTCACTCACTCACTCACTCACTCACTCAAAAGGGTTTATTCCTTACATGATTTAGCATCAGTGCTGATTGAGTATGTTAGCTCATACTCAAAATGCCACCATTTCTCATCCATTCTGCGCAACAAATTTTCAGGAATGTCAGTTCGATTTTTGCCGCGCGCGCAACAGACGCCTACGTTATCACCTGAGAGCTGATCAAGGAAAATCTTTCCCATGTCCATATCACAACCTCACTCAATTGTCGAAGCCGACACCAGATCAGCACTTTTAAACATGAGCTTACAACAATCACAGTGAGAATAGCAGCGTTTAATTTTTGTAAGCATTATAGCAGAGTATATTTATGTTTAAAAAAAATTGCACTGCGCTCCATCCCACCATTTGGACTAATTTATTGGCCAGCTATTGAAAAAATAAAAACTATTGTGTAGGATGTAGCCTATACAATACTTAACCACACTGGGAATTTACCTGCCACTGTTTCTAACATTCTTAGGTGTCGATTTACTAAGATCCTAAATAAGGGGTTATTTTGTGGGGACAGCCAAAGTATTTGCACGCATTATCATCTTACACTTTGCAGGTGATCATCATGTAAATTCATTATTTAAGTCATTATGTAAATGACTCCAGCTGCAGCCTTATTTAAATTAGATTTTGCATGTTTGGAACGGTTATATTAAGAAAACAGTGAAAAGACTGGCAGCAATGTTGCGGTTTATTTTTCCCCCCTGATTTTTCCCTTTTTCTCCCAATTTGGTAGCCAATTGGGCCCTATGCAATTCAATTCCCCCCGTGTAGCAACCGCTAGAGAATCGCCACTACAACAACCCCTTTGTCCGGTAGCAGGAAAGAGAGTGCCACGTCATCTTCAGGGTTTTTAAACCGGGAGTTGTGGTCTGTCTGTGCAGCATTAGCCCACAAACGTTAACTACAATGTAACATTACTGTCTTGGTTGCATCTCACAAGAACATTAAACTAGTTCGCTAACATTTTCTAACAGCTAAGTTAGATCTTCATCCATGGGCAGACGCTTTCTACTTGACAAAATAAAATAATCATCAATTTTGTACAATCTAAAGAAAGCTTAGAGTTAGCCAACGCATTAGGTAACGGTGACGTTTTACATGCTTACACACAAACACTGCGTGATCAGTATACCACCATTTACTGCCTAGGTATACTGCAGGCGGCAGTGTAGGCAGTTGTAGGTTTACATATTTACATAATATGTTAAAAAAAAAAGAGTAAATGCTAAAAAAAAGTCAATGCTAAAAAAAAGTCAATGCTAAAAAAAAAGTTGTGTAAGTCGCTCTGGATAAGAGCGTCTGCTAAATTCCTGTAATGTAATGTAATAGGTATTCATGCCACTTCTCGGGGGACTCACTCAGGCTGTGTTTGGAATGGCTCATTCATTCACTTCCTCCCTCCCTATACAGTACTAGTGCTCATCTACATAGGGATTCACTGATGAAAGAAGGAGAACATTTCGACACTACAGATTCTGAGCAGGTTACTTAGCAACGTGCGATGCTTGCATGACAGCTTGCTTGGTAAGCAAGCATGCAAGAAACGGTAAAAAAAGTGTTCTTTGTTTTGAACAAGAGTTTTCTTGGCTCTTTGTAGGTAGATAGGTAAGTAGGTAGCTAGCTAGCTAATTAGGTTGCATTTCCCATTAAACATAGCTAGAAATAATTGTTCAATTAAAAAATAGCTAGCCTAACACCTTGTAATATATATTTATATATATCTACTGCATTTATATTTTGGTTATATGCATAAGTGATGACAGCATTACTTACATGATCAATCAACGCATAGAAATATGGGATTTCACTTATGAAAAATTGTTATACTTAGGAAAAGTTACCAGTGGAGATCAAAGATTTAAATATGAGGTTCTATTAGAGCTTATGGTTTCGCGTCATTCCGCGATCGTGGAATTTATCGTGCAAAATGACTCCTTCTGCAGAATCTGGCTAGACCCGCGGAATATTAAACTTGCTGCAAATTTTTTTAAACTGAATTCTTTAGTTTTCCTGCCCCACCGCTAAATGCCACTAAGCCACCATAGATGCAATTTTTCGCTCACCATTTGGATATCGGTTATCCTCCAAGGCAAGCCGAACACATGGAAAATTGATCGTTTCTTGAGACCACAAGGCACCAACTGGCAAATTAGGTAATAAATCTGCTGCAGAAAGGGCAGCTGTTTATAAAGGTCTACACGAAGATGGTGGGAAATTGTTTTGCACCGTTGATCGACCACAGAAGAAAGTCCACAATAGATGACCATCTTAAAGGGGTAACATGGTGGTTGAATGTGACACATGCCAGTTATCTTTAGGTAACATCAAAGCGAATGTGTCCATCATTCAGTCATTTTTAAGTACTACAAAATTCCCCTCGTTTTGTAAGCGTATCAATGAGAACGGTCAGTCAGATATGATTGACAGGCCATTCCCCCCACCTTACACACATTTGTTGTTTGTAACCATAGTTACCTCAAGACTGGATTTACCAGGAAGTGTATAGGCGTTTAAAAAGTCCTTAATAAAAGCAATGTGAGCTGTCACACCAGCTTTTAACCTCCAAACATTGTTAAGGTACATGCTACCTAACAGGCTATATCCCCGAATTTGCGTAATTTTGAAAAAAGTATGATAAAAGTACAACGATTGTGCGTCTCCCGCAACACGTCCACTGCAGTCAGCCACGCTATCGATAGCATGCTGGGAAAGATTGATTCAGCTAGCTAGACTAGCTATCTAGCTATTTTGCAGGTATTAGGCCCGAAATAATTTAATCATGGCATGATGATGAATATCAACTGCTTTGAATTAGCTAGTTATGCTTGTAGCTAGCTAGATTACTGCTGTCGGTCCTGTCATATCTAGCTAGCTAATGTGCAAGAGCTAGCTAGTTACAGCTGTAATTTCAAGCAAGATGAGTGAGAAATTGGAAAAACTATACAGAATAGTTTATTAGTAGAAAAACTATTGGTAGTAGATCTTTATTGTCCCTGAGGGGCAACGGGCAAGTGTGACAAGTGTGATAAAGGAGTAAGGTTAGCCATGGTCACTAGATAGATAGGTACTTATTTATCAATATTTTAAAATGTTGCTAACTTTTAACGTTTGCAACCTAACAATAAAGTCAGTAAAGTTAGCTTGCAATAATAGATAATCAATCATGCTCTGTATAAACCAGTAACAAGGCTGTGAACTTAAAGATGGGTGAAGAGGTTATGGCGCAAATTGGTGAAGTTCAAATTCACGTCTTTTTTATTTTGTGGGCGTGGATGGGAGTGTTCCATAGACAGTTTTGAGACACCAGGAGGTGTCATTTCTCATACGACGTCATATGAGAAATTACCTGAAAATGGGACCGCAAAATTAAATAGTCTATTTCTCCCAACCTAAAGAAAATACAAATTTGATAGTTCCGTGGTGTTCCCACAATGCCCCTATGTACCAATATCATACAAAACACCAGAAAGCAAGGTAAACCACCATGTTACCCCTTTAAATCCTCTCATCACCTCAAATGCAAATTGCCAGTTGAATTGTCAGAACCTGTGCTGACACGCCAGAAGACTATTCCAACAACCATCAGCAGTGTGCCAGCAGAGGCAAAATTAAAGGTAAGATCGCTGTGTGAAATGGAAAGGGTCTTCTATTTGTTACCGCCTTGCATATAGCCTAAAATAGAATGAGTCTAGCTATGCAACTCACTAGTATGTAAAATTAATTTGCATGCTAGAAAGTTACACATTTCCACAGTGGCTACGGAGCGAGGTAGGACAACTAAACTTGGTTCAGTCGAGTTATTTAAATCGCGTGATTTTATAAACTAATCCGTTCGTGTAATGGCCTACACCAAAAATATTCCCATTTTAAGAAACAGATTTACTCCTTGATTTATGTGATTTCTCGGCATTCTGAAACCATTGTCTTTTTAACTGCAGGTTTGCAGCGATTGGATCAGGGCATGCACTGCAACAAACAATCCACTGTGGCGATCATGTAATCCCATCATGAGAAGTTTCCTACGCAATCACTCAACTGTGTCAAATGCAGCCGTCAGTGCTCTCAATAACTTTGTGTGAAAAGAGATCCCATTCTCTTGATCAGACAATGCTGCATATATGATTAAAGCATACAACACTGCACTAAGAGCCCTGTTTCCCAACTCAGTCCACATCACGTGTCTGGCGCATTTTATGAACCTTGTTGGCGAATCATTCAGAAAGCCGTTTGAAGAAGTAAACATGTTGATTTATTTTTTTTTTTTTTTTTTTTACAAAGGCAAGAAAGACCTACACCTCAAATCTCACCACTGGCAAAAAAAAAAAAAAATGGCCCCCAACCCCTGTAGCACAAGGTGGAACTCATGGTACAAAGCAGCAGCATATCATGCTGAACAATTTTTGAAGAGAAAATTGAGATCTGCAAACACTCAACCCCAAATTCACTGATTACACAAGATGAGGTCCAGTGCCAAACACCGCAACTTCATCTCAACATTCTCACTGAGAAGTCAAAGGTGCTACTACAACTGTGCAACCTGTTTAAAGCCCCAGGGAACAAATTCAAAAATCGTTAAAATGTACGTATGATATCAAACTTGAGTGTGTTATTAAGGATCCACCAAAGTTTGAATGAGAAAAAAAAATTAATAATAATATGATCAAACACTGCTCAAAAACAGCTGAATTAGCTGATCAGTCCTGTATTAGGACGGTCGGGCGTGGTCGAAATATTCTAATGACCACACTTGATTTCTGTCCAAGAAGACACTCGACATCACACAACAAAAATACAAAATATCGGAGAGAATCGGGGTTGTACGAACCTACCGACACTGAATTGTCGGTAGAAATTCCACAACCAGATAACCCGCGTTCTCTGGCTTCACAGGTGGTGACGGCATGGTGGGTTTCAACATACTAAGTTTCCATGTAATAATAAACCACACTTCTTAACTTTGTTATTACATTTGTTTCTTCCAATAAAGACGTGGGTATTGCTGCTAGTTAGCTAGCTAGTTGACGTTGGGTAGCTCGCCTTTTGAATGCATTTTTATTTGGGATGCACGATATTGGATTTTTGCCGATATTCGATATGCTAATATTTTCAAAGTCATTTTTGCCGATTGCCGATACCAATATATATATGTTTTATTTATTTAATTGAAGAGAACACCAAGTCTCTCCTGTACTAAAATAAACCTATTACTCTTATTGTGATGGCCTACTTGTAGATATAGACATAAAACATTTCCTTTGATTCTACCCTAAATGTATCCTTTTACAAATGTAGACATTCACTCGTGAAAAATAAGGAAATCATATAATAAGGATGAATCTCATCCTACTTGAACAGGTTTGTATGATGCTTCCCTGAGACAATCCTGACAATCTCAAGTGCACAAAATAAAAGCAGCTGTCGTCCTGTAGACCTAAAACATGAGTCCTTAGGACCCACTTTAGAGTATAATGAACGAGGCTGGAAAAAAAACTTCAGCTGACTAGTAGGCGTATCGGTTCTACTTAAAACTGTAAAAACTTAAAACCAAGCTCCATATGCCCTTTTCTGTGAGCCGAAAACAGCACTGGAACAACAGTGAGTTATCAAGTGCACAAAATGAAATATGTAATCCTTAACTTGAAGAGTCCTTGCCATCGATTTGAGTCCAATTAACGAGGCTAACAAAAAACTTCAGCTGACTGGTAGGCTGGTCTATAGCTAATTTTTAATGGCACAGGTAGGTTTTTCTGCACAAAAATCAGCATTTCACGATCTATCAAATTTCTCTTTTTGTCTATCACATGAGATGGAGGGTTGTCACAATATCCCATTTTCATATCTTCGATATGCCTTTAAGAAATATTGTGATATTCAATATTATCGTTCGTATATAATTATAGTGGATTAATGACAACGTGAACAGAAGTAATTACCACATGTTGAGTTCTAATTGCAGTAACCTTAGCGTTGCTTCTGGATCCGTCTTTTTGGCCAATCGTTTCCCGTTTAAGAAACAGAAATTAAAAAACAAGAAACTAATGGTTATGCTATATTCATTTTAAAAACGGAAATTGAAAAACGAGAATCAAATGGTTATTAGTTTTGCTGACTGATTTTACGTACAGGAAATTTAAACTGGTCTTTCCAAAGTTTATGTTCCGATTTCCGTTTTCTCACAAGAAAAGGGTCCACTGCAGCCAGCACACTGTGGTCCAGTGGCTACGGAGCATAGATTTTCTGGGAGACAGACATGTAGGCTGTATTATAATTATAATTATGGAACTAATTAGCTAGCTGTAGCTAGTATAAGGTATCAGTTAGACATCCTTTGAAACAAACAGACACAGACGTTGTAATTTGCGTATCGGCCAGGCACATCGGCAGAAATTTTCATATCTGCTGATGCCGATAATGAACTTAAGTTTTTATCAAAATATGGTTGAATGTCATGGAATTGTTTGGTTGGTTACCATGTCAACTAAAGCTCCGCTTCAGCTCTGTGCCTAAAAAAAAGAAACGCACCCAGCATTGGCGACCGCAGCGATGAGAAGGCATATGTGACATTATTATTTAACGGTAAGATACGCTTAATGTTACTGAAATCCACAGGGCTAGCTAACACACTGTCCGTGTTCAAATAAGGCATTAATGCGGGGACGCATTAGTTTTGACAAATGCTAGTGGGAGGAACAAAGCGACTCAGTCTTGTGATTGGTATGGGATTAGTGACGTCACAAATCCCACTTATAGTACCGCCCAACTTCAATCCAAAAACGAGGGCAAAAGACACCTGTATCTCTGGAATTCACAAATTATTATTTTTTTTTTTTAAGTATATGCATATTGTATTGTCCACAAGACCCAAATTAACCTAATTAGAAGGCTATTTGTTCCCTGGGGCTTTAAAGCAATAGGCCAGTCACAATGAAAAAGTGACTACCTGGAAGACCTGCAAATTACATTTTCTGCCAACAAAAAACTGAAGCTAGAATCCTGTGCACAGTTCTTTGAAAGTTTTGCAGGTCTTGCATACAGTAAGAAAATAGAAACTCTGGCTGCATTTGAAGCAGCTTACCAGTTTGCAGAAGACAAGTAGCATAAATCCTGTGAAAAAGTAAGTACACGCCCAGATAAGTTTGTCTCTTTTTAGACATATTTGGACAAATGGATATTTGATCCTTATTCCAATGCTTTTTACTGTTAAATAGTGTCTAATTTAACAAAGGACACAAAGAAATTATGCTTTTAAATGATGCTTTTATTTATCAGAAATCAACAGAAGTGAAATTATCATGTGAGGAAAAAGTAAGTAAACCCCTGGCTTCAATAACTGGTGTTGCCCCCCTTTGGCAGCAATAACCTCTACTAGGCCTTTCTTGTAATTGACTATAAGTCTCTGACATCGACTAGGAGAAATTCTCAGCCATTTTTCTTTGCAGTACTGCTTTAATTGTGTGATGTCAGAGGGTTTCCTTGAAGGCACAGCCCCCCAAAGCATTTCGATAGGATTGAGGTCTGGACTTTGACTCGGCCATTCCATGACCCTCCATATTTTCTTTCTGAGCCATTCGGTTGTAGATTTGCTTGTATAGAAAAGAATAACTTTTATTTTCCTGTGAGGGAACTTCAGTTGTAGCCACCAGCAACAATAAAAAAGACAGACAGTGGGGCGGCCTCCCCAGTTGTTGCCTCACTCCTCCCCTGCATTCTCTTCTCCTTCCCTTCCCTGGATTTGAGGATTGCCTATAGTCCTGGATCAGTCTTGATATCTTCAACTCCGGTGAAGAGCAATGGTAACTTTGTAGCTGCAGATCTAACAGAAATTCCAGAGTATATGTTGTGAATGCGTCTCCATGGTGACGACCATAAACAAAATTATCAAAAACAAAAGTCAAAAGCCAGACGCAACAAAACACAATCAAATTAACAAACACAAACACGAGACACAGCTGGACTACACATCGCCATTACAGCGCCATGTGACGTATGTTTAGGATCATTATCCTGTTAGAGGATCCAGGACCTTCTCAACTTCAACATCTGAACTGATGGCCTCACATTCTCCTCAAGAATGGCCTGATATAAAGTTGAATTCATGGTTAAATCTATTATCGTAAGTTCACCATGCAGGCCCTGAGGCAGCAAAGCACCCCCAAACCATAAAGCCCCCTCCCACTGTGTTTCACTGTTGAGGTGCTTCTCCTCAAAGGCAGTGTTGCATCTTCGTCAAACATGACGTTTTGCATTGCGCCCAAACAACTCCAACTTGGACTCATAAGTCCAGCGTACATTTTCCCAGTAGTTTTTCACTTTATCCAGATGTTGTTCTTTTTGAAGAGCATGAGCTTCTTCCTTCCTATCCTCGCATCTAGACCAAGTTTGTGCAATTTATTTCTGATTGTTGACTCATGCACTTTCATGTTAACTGTGGCAACTGAAGTCTGTGGATCCTTAGATGTTACCCTTGGGTTCTTGGAGACTTCTAGGAGCATCTTTCGGTCAACTCTTGAGGTGAATTTGGTGGGACGGCCTGTCGTGCGTAGATTTCCGGTGATGTGGAATTTTCTCCATTTGGATATGATGCGTCGAACAGTTCAAAAATAAAGGCCCTGGTATTTTTGTACTTCAATCATAAAATGCAGTGTGTTTCCTCTGGTGACAGTCGTGGTGGAGGTGATGATGAGGAGGAGGAGTTCAAGGCCTGAATATAATGACTGCATGCCAAAATAAACAGATTTTTATTTATTTTTATTTTGTAAATTTTACTATTTTTAAAGGGTTAAACCAATTCATATGTTATGTAATTGCAAGACCTTGAAGCAATGGCATGAAAAAAAATAGTGAATACACATAGAATTTTTCTAATTACATTTATATATACAAAATGCTGGATATTAATTGACTGAGTTGGACTCATTATTGAACTTGAATTTATTGAATAAAAATTTTTGCTCTACAAATAGTAAATTTAGGGCCTGCAGAATTTTGCAGAAAAGCTGTTTTCCTACCATGGATTTTTCATATTTTTACCGTGGAAAACACATGCGTCTATTTTATTAGGCTGTCAAATAAATGTTCCAAATACACACATTATAAACACTTGCAGTGACAGGTCTGTGGCAGTTGCATGGCAGAAATTCAAAATGTCAGAGAACTGGCATGCAGTCATCCCCTTGGCTGCCGTCAAAAATATTTAAGGCCTCTGAAAACTACATTTAAGAAAAATGAAGACTTTAAAAGGCCTTTCATTTAGAAAAGTGAAGTGAAGTGCACCCATCGAAACCCTGTTATAAAACTGCCCTGAACAAACAACTCAATAACAATGTTAATGCAAGAATGCAGGCTATAGATATATTTCTTATGGAGACAAAGACATTTTTTACATAATACATCCACAGAGCTTGCTGAAAGATGCAGAATAAAAGTATTTATTTTCCCCAAAAATAAATATTGATTATGAATTTATCATAACAGAATTTTTTTTACGGGCCGTTAAAGAGTGCGGTGTTTATCTCTGTCTAAAGACCGTTACACATCGGGGACGTAACGAATAAGGGAGGCGAAAATGCGGAAAATTTGTCGGCAAATATTTAGCGTAAAAACCTGACACACCTGCAACGATACGAAAAAACGAAAAGATCGCGTTCTTTTTCGCGGTTGAAAATCCCTGCGAATAAAAATTGATTACTCTTCGTCAAGCGATGACGACCTGGTTATCTGTTCTCATTCGTGATGTCATTCATTAAACACAACAACGTTCAAGAAAATTAAAAATTCGGACCATCACGGAACGAAAGTGTATTTTTTTTGCCATCTACCAGAACGTTAAAAACAGAGCATGCTTAAATTACATTGCCAAAATATTGAACCGGGCCTATTATGTGTCCGTTTTTACTTATGTAAAGTTTGTTTTGTCTACAACATGCTCCTTCCTTTTACGGACATACGTGTCCCTGAGATTTTTCCACTGCCTCTTGATCTCTTCCACTAATATAAAGGGTTAACCACAACATAACAATACATTACGTCATTTCAGCAAACAAACATGTTTAAAATAAATTTGTCGTAGTCTATACAGTGTAGCAACTCATGAAGTCTGAAGAGTTCTCTCCAAAACCATCGCTACAGGCAGACCTTGTCTTTTTTCCTCGTTATTTATATAACTTGGCTATCAGTAATCAGGAAATCCACACAGGAGTCGGAATAAGATTTTTGGGGAACTTTATTTGCCACGCACACAGACAACCATGTGACAGTTAAAACATTTCATATAGGCTACTCTACCCTGCCCTCCTCCTCCCCCTTTCTCTCCCTCCACCACAGTGGCTGCCCCTGGCCAGACCCGGTAGCTAGCCTACGTGTCGTCTTTCTCCATCGGTTAGCCCATAGCCCACAATTACTACGGCAAATATCCACGGAACAATATCACATATAGCGGTTAGCTAGCTTTCATCCTTTGTTTTCACCAAGGCAAACAACCCAGCCGGTGACAGCGTAGCCTACATGAACTCACCTAAAGTAAAAAAATAAATAGGCCTACGTATCGTGTAGCTATGTTTGTGTGTAATCGCCACTGGCTTGTTATCTTCCCTTCATATAAACTGCTATCAACGTTAACGTTAGACCTAAAGGTTAGCTAACGTTAGCTGGCTAAAATAGCTGGAGACAACTTTTAAGTCAATGCTAATAACCTGTAGGAGCTCATCAGATAGCAAGTATTGCAACCATTTAGCTATAAACCCACCATCTTCATAGCCTATTTGCTCGGCTATGGTTTTCCACAAATTGTCCTTCAAACCGTTTTCTTTGTAACTTTTATGTCTTTTATCAAGGAGTACGCTATACTGGGAAACATATAAAATCAGTGAATTCCGCCATATTGGATGTTGTAGTTTGTTGTGGCAGTGCGGTGACGTCAGCCATGGAAACTTGTTATGATTGGATAGTTAAATAGTTTCGCAAACGAAAACTTGCGAAAACTCGCAAAAAACTGACATTTTGCGTTTGATGTGCAAGATTTTATGAACAATACAGGAGTTCGTTTTTATTTTTCAACGTGCTATTTATTCGTGCGAGTAAATCGCGGGCAGTGTGTCACAGCCTTAAGACATCAGAGTTTGGTTCCCGGCTCTAACAAAACTCCTGAGCCAGTAGTATTATGACGTTGGTACAACACCCGTCTCTGTATCAGGAGTCTCAATTGGTTGCCAGATTCAGCTAGTCCAACAGTGATGGCGGAATTTGATGACAAACGCCTGGCTCCACTGCCGAGCCCTCATCCAGCAGTAAAATTAGACCCAAGAAACCCTGTTACCAGTCCTTACCGGAGCAAGACGAGGGTCAACCTTGGTTTGGCATTCGGTCGATGGAGGGAGCTCAAAGAATCACAATGCCTGAGAAGCGAAGCTGAGATGGCCACTTTTCTACTTGATGGGTAAGCTAACGAGTTAGCTAGCCAGCAAACTAACATTATCAGGTAGGTGATCAGATCCATCATATAATGTTAGCTATTTTCTTCCTTGTTAAGCTGGAGTTCGGACCGAAATTTAATACAGAATGACTGAAAAGAGTATTTCTATAGCATTTTGCTTTTCTCATCTCACACTGAGACATTAACGTTCGCGACCTTGCTACCCAAAGAGCAGGCTTTGGGCCTAATATGCTGTTTGCACATTGGTTTACGAGAGGTCATCTAGCGTTGGTCTGACAGGGAGCCGTTAGCAACTTGCAGAATCAGCTGGTGGGCTTCTAGCTGTTTTTCAGCTCGGTTTATCGGACTCAGAGGTCTGCTGGTTCGACAGAGAAAATTAAAAATTCGGTCCATCACGGAACGAAAGTGTATTTTTTTTGCCATCTACCAGAACGTTAAAAACAGAGCATGCTTAAATTACATTGCCAAAATATTGAACCGGGCCTATTATGTGTCCGTTTTTACTTATGTAAAGTTTGTTTTGTCTACAACATGCTCTCCTTCCTTTTACGGACATACGTGTCCCTGAGATTTTTCCACTGCCTCTTGATCTCTTCCACTAATATAAAGGGTTAACCACAACATAACAATATATTACGTCATTTCAGCAAACAAACATGTTTAAAATAAATTTGTCGTAGTCTATACAGTGTAGCAACTCATGAAGTCTGAAGAGTTCTCTCCAAAACCATCGCTACAGGCAGACCTTGTCTTTTTTCCTCGTTATTTATATAACTTGGCTATCAGTAATCAGGAAATCCACACAGGAGTCGGAATAAGATTTTTGGGGAACTTTATTTGCCACGCACACAGACAACCATGTGACAGTTAAAACATTTCATATAGGCTACTCTACCCTGCCCTCCTCCTCCCCCTTTCTCTCCCTCCACCACAGTAGCCCATAGCCCACAATTACTACGGCAATTATCCTGGAAAGGTTCCCCCGCTCACACCATCGGCCGTCCATCATCAAGGTTCCGTCTCTGGTGCAGCCAGTAGCAGGGAAACCCGTCAAGAGACGGAACTTCCGAAAGGCAAACTGGCAGTCATTCACCGAGGAGACAGAAAGAAAATCAGCCTGCCTCCCAGACCCAGATTCTGCTGATGTGGACGCCGGGTATGCAGCTTACTGCAAAGTACTCCTTGGGGCAGCAAGGAAAACCATCCCCCGTGGCTTTAACGCAAACTACATCCCGGGCTGGGATGAAGAGTGTAGCCACCTCCTGCATGTCCACCAGCAGGCAAGCTCCAGGGAAGAAGTCGATGAGTCTGCAACCACACTCCTGCAAAAGCTGGACGCCACCCGAAGGTCAAGGTGGACCGAAGTCGTGGAGTCAATCGATTTCACCCACTCTAGCCGCAAGGCGTGGCGGACTATCAATCAGCTGACAGGCAGAACACCATCGGCCCCTAAGTGCCCAGTAACAGCAAATGCTATCGCGTCCCAGCTCCTTAAGAATGGCTGCTTCCCAGGTGCAGATAAAAGCTTTGCCCGCACAACATCCCACGAGGTATCCTCCCTGTGTAGAGCAGCCAGTGTGGATGCTAACCTGTCAGGAGACTTCACAACAGCTGAGCTCCAGGCAGCCATAAGGAAAGTCAAACAAGGGAAGGCACTAGGCCATGATTACATCCACCCTGAGTTTGTGACTCACCAGAGCGCAAATACATCTGCATGGCTCTGCCTGTTCTACTCCGCATGCTTCCGGAGATCCAAGCTCCCAAAGATCTGGCGCCGTGCTGCTGTCATAGCCCTTCCAAAGCCAAACAAACCTGCTGAGGACCCTAAGTCCTATAGACCCATATCACTGCTCTGCGTCCCATTCAAGATCTTGGAGAGAATGATCCATAGCCGCATCGAGCCAGTAGTGGACCCACAACTCCCACGGGAACAGGCCGGTTTCCGTCGGGGATGGTCAACGGTCGACCAGGTGACACTACTCACACAAGACATTGAGGACAGCTTTCAGCAAAAAGAGAAGGCTGGAGTAGTGTTGCTTGATCTAACAGCTGCCTATGACACCGTCTGGCACCGTGGACTCCACCTAAAGCTCCTAAAGACCATCCCTGATCGGCATATGGTGAAGTTCATCATGGAGATGCTTACCAACCGCAGCTTCACCTTAAAGACCAGTGATGGACAATGCAGCAGGCTCAGGAGGCTGAGGAATGGTGTCCCACAGGGGTCTGTCCTCGCACCAATGTTGTTTAATATATACATCCACGACACACCGGAGACAACATCCCAGAAATATGGCTACGCTGATGACCTGGCCATCATGATGCGACGACCAACATGGGAGGCGATGGAAGCCGGCCTAAACCAGGATATGGGAATCCTGGGAGCCTACCTGTGCAAGTGGCGCCTACAGCTCAGCATTGGCAAGACGGTGTCAGCAGCTTACCACCTCAACAACAGGGAAGCAAGAAGGGAACTTGATGTACTCGTCAACAACAACCGACTGGAGTTCCAGCAAGCCCCACGGTACCTTGGCGTACGTCTGGATAGGACACTCTCCTTCAAACAACATCTTGAAGAAGTGACGGCCAAAGTATCATCAAGGGTCTCACTAATCCGACGTCTCGCCGGTACTAGCTGGGGAGCATCCGCCAATGTGCTTCGAATCGCCACACAAGCCCTGGTCTTCTCCACAGCTGAATACTGTGCCCCAGTCTGGTGCAGAAGCCCACATGCCAGGAAAGTCGACGTTGCCATAAACAACAACGCTCTTCGGACCATAACTGGCTGCCTGAAGCCCACCCCCGTTTTCCACCTGCCAGTACTAGTGGGAATTGCCCCGGCCGGCCTCCGGCGAGAGGCTGCTACCCTCGCCCTAGCAAGGAAAGCCCAGAGACATCATTGGCACATCCTGCACAGTACAACCTCAACAGTGCTGCCTCCAAATAGACTCAAGTCCCGCCACCCGTACAGCAAGGCGGCACAAGACCTGCTCAGGTCCATTCCTGAGGACCTGTCTACAGAGGCAAGGCTGGCGGCAGCCTGGAAGCAGGAGTGGGAGTCGGCCGGGCCAACACGCGTCCACTGTTACATCCAGGACCCAGGAGGCGGCATCAAAGGAGAGGAACTGCCACGCCGGCAATGGACACTGCTGAACCGCCTGCGAACTGGGGTCGGACGCTTCAAAGCATCCATGCGAAAGTGGGGCCTGGCGGACGGAGCAGCGTGTGAGTGTGGGGAGCCGGAGCAGACCGCTGACCACATAATCACCACCTGTCCCCTGTATAAACCACCCTCGGAGGCCGGCCTCTTCGATGTGGGTCCTGAGACGAGGGAGTGGCTGTACGCTACTGATCTGGACATCTGATGATGACACACGAAAGAGAGACCCGTCAGCAAATCCGACTGTTAGTAGGCTATGCCGGTCCCCCGATGCAGTTCTGCAGGCATCAAAATGGCCGGAGAGGAACACCTACAAGACCCATTAGTGTGCTGGGCACTAGCTTCACTCCACTGGCAGACCGCTGCCAACTCACCAGATGCAATCCTCCAGCTTATTTACAAACATTGCCCCACTGACGCATCGCTGGACGAAAAACAACCAGCGTTGTCCGACTTTAATTAACTAGTGGGCCGATATCAGCATGCTATCTGGGTAACGTTAGCGAACTTATGTAGCTTATTAATTCATTATTCTTGGTTATAGCTTCATTGCATGCCGTATAACCTCCTTGGTGAAGACACGTCTTGAAATCTATGTCTAATCCATTATTACAATATCCAAATAAATTCTTATCCATTATGAATAAATATGTCCATTGTGGGCTATAACCGACATTGCCTAAGATAGATGGATAACTATAAATATCTAATAAAGAAGGTATTTACATATAGCTAGCAGAGACCAGATGCATGCAAACTCATTAGCTAACGTTAGGTATATCATAACGTCCCAGTGAACATTTTTGTGTGGAAAAGTTTGTGAAAACACAGTGATTTGGTTGGAAAGTGAAAGTTTAACTGGCTAGGATCTAGCCAAGCTATATCCGGGTAAAACTTGGGCTATATTGACACGTTTATTTCAAAACATGTGAAAACACCTCTGATTCTGAGATTTCCACCCCTCTAGAGGTCCAGATTCCGGCTTTTGCTCACTGGGGTTACATGAATCTTGAAACACCAGCATATAGAGCAGGGGTGGCCAATTCCAGGCCTCGCGGGCCGGTGTGTATGCAGGTTTTTGCTGCCGCCAGTTAACAATTATTGAATTAGCCCAATCGTTTACACGATCTGATATTTTAATCTACATATCCGCGATATGAAAAGCAGCTGATGAATGTTCTTGTGCCGGTATGCGTCAATGCGTGTATTGTAGCATTTTATCGTTCTGTAATTTACAAGTGAATCGGTGATTGTGTGTATGACTAATTAGCTGATTGAACCGTGGTAACTGGTGGCAGTAAAAACCTGCATACACACCGGCCCGCGAGGCCTGGAATTGGCCACCCCTGATATAGAGCAACCTAAATCTATGGAGATTGCATAGATTGCTACATATTGCAAAATTTGTTTATGAATTCATTACTTGTCCAACCACAAAAGATTTGTCACTTGACATGATTGAGCCCGATTCTGTCTCTGACTCCACTCTTCACACTCAGATGAAGTAACGTTATGTACACAAAATGCAGAT
Organism: Ilyophis sp. 1 JC-2022; assembly: GCA_022702515.1. Taxonomy (NCBI): domain Eukaryota; kingdom Metazoa; phylum Chordata; class Actinopteri; order Anguilliformes; family Synaphobranchidae; genus Ilyophis; species Ilyophis sp. 1 JC-2022. The sequence continues at coordinate 11,543,709 of CM040406.1, read as the reverse complement.
GAAACGAGTCAATCTGGCAATCAGTCAACGGGCGTGTGCTTTGAACAGCAGCAGTTCCGGCTGTGTTGTTATGAAATGCAATTAATAAACTTGTTCACTCTGTAGTTACTTTAATGGGTGCTTGCCTCTTTCTGTCGATGGAAGCCAATCTGTCCTACATCCATGTCTCCAGTTTTCTTCAAGTTGCTCCAAGGCGTGTAGACAACATTGATGTTGTTCATTTTGCACCCTGTCAAAAGAAAGCCTTTTGTATAATCATTACATTACATTACATTAATTTAGCAGACGCTAATCCAACAGGCATGATTAAGTCTCTTTTCTGGGTAATTCAACAGCATTCATGAAACTTTCTTACAACAAAAATTAAATCAGTAAATTTATAAACAATTCAGTCTGTATAGTCTGCATTTAGACACGCTCAATTCACAACTGTGAATTCAAAACTCACCGTACCAACTGCAGTGGTTCAACAGGACACAGAAAAAAAGGAAACTGAAAGCACCAGTTCACTGAACCGATGCAACAATGAGGCCTTTCTCCAGAACACCCTGATTGATCAATAGAACCTGCACTTTTAAAACATACAGGTTTAGAAGCCTGTAATTCTGCTGGAATCTGCTGTGTGTCTCAATTGCTGCTTAAATTGAACAAATAACCTGGGTAATCTCTAAGGTGAACGAGCATGACAGTGCTTTAGGAGTAAGAAAGGAATAAGATTAGCATCCATGAAGCATTATTTTGTTGAAAAATTATTTGGTTTAAGGAAAATGTTGCTAATGACTAATGTTGATAGAACCTTTTCCAGCTATAGGAATCATATAATATTGATGTAATATAGTTCTCAATATATGATTTGCATCAAAATATTCCCTGATAATGTTTCAAACACCAGGAACCCATCTAAAATATCAAGATACACCCAATAATCCCCCAAACCCTACTATAATTATTGTACTACAATTCCACCCTTATAAACAGCACAGAATGCAAGTTCTCTATGTAAGACAACAAGAATGAATTGGATGCATAGCCAGTTAATTGAAAGTGGCCACTTTTCAATGAACTGGCTATATATCCAATTCATCCTCAACCAATAGAATGCTGAGGTCAATGAACTTTTCAATTTGTGCTCTTAATGGTTCTGGTTGGAATTTCAATCAATACTGAATAACAGAATGGCACCATCTTGTGGACAAAATCTGGTAGTACTATGGCACGATGGCCAACCCTCAAACACTAATATTACACTTCATGGGGGGATTTAACCGTCACCATTTTCACTGTGCATATGTATAAATATATGAAGAAACAATAATCCAAGCCACAGCAGCTTCTCATGTGTTGTCCCACATAGAGAACTTCCATTCGATGCTGTCTATAAGGAGGATATTATAGTAGGGTTTGGGGGGGTCCTTGGGTGTATTTAAACAATTTAGATGGATTCCTCATGTGTGAAACATTATCAGGATGGATCTACGGCATGAAAAGGTTCTATCTGGATGTAATCAATTAGCAACATTTCCCTGAAACCAAATAATTTTCCAACAAAATATTTTTTCCCTCACTCATATGTATTTCAAGGCGTATTTTAAAACGACTCCTGGGGAGAAGGCTGTCAGTCATATGATCATTGATTGACATTGGTTGAAAACCTAACGTCACCGCTCAGATTTCTGCGCGGCCGCCATATTAAGACGATCAAGATCAGCGTATTTTGGTAGTGTATTGACAGATACACACTTCCCCTGATAAATGATGTTTGTTATAACTCGCTAAATTCTGAACTAATTTTCGTTAGTTTAATTTGAATTGTTATAAATGTCATTAAAAAAGTCATATCTGCATAACACAGGTTACTTTATTTTCAAATTTCCCAGAACAGCTAGCCTATTTGTAAAAATGCACTTTTAAATATTCTATTCGAGTTGTCAAAACGTCGTTTTTTTTACAGTTGTAAATTAATTTATAATTTCAGAAAAATATGAATAGGCTACTATAATTGGGACATCAAGGACTACCACTTTGGTCTTCCATAGCTAGGCAATGGTAGCCTAATCTTGTCTTCTAAATCATGTAAATCAATTAATCAGCAATATCTAATGTTACAGAACAAAATCAAGTTGTTTTTTTCTTTTTACTTGAACAGCAATTCATTGCTTGATCTGTGAATTTTTTTTGAATTAGCATCATTGAGAACATTATTTTTAATGGACCTAATGTTGATTTTGATTTGAGACCTTTTATATGAACTTTGCTTATTTAATTATCTATTGTTGTGGTTTCCATGTACACTGATCAGCCACAACATTAAAACCACTGACAGGTGAAGTGAATAACATTGATTATCTTGTTGTTATTTTGGTTCTGTACTCTAGCACTTTGAGTTTGAAAAGATACAATCACAGGTTGAAGTGCAGACTGTCAGCTTTAATTTGAGGGTATTTTCATCCATATCGGATGAACCGTTTAGAAATGATAGAACATTTTGTACATAGTCCTCCCCCCCCCCCCATTTTTTGGCATTAAAAAATATTGGACAGTTTAACAGTGTAGAATAATAATTTTTAATATTTGGTCAAATTGGAAATAAATTACGGGAGCAGAAAGTGACTTTCTTTGTTTAATTTAAAAGCAGATTAATTACCTTGAATACTGTTGTTTTTGACAAGTTGCGCACAATCAATTAACACTTCTTTCGGAATATCGTCGCTTGTTAGCCCCTAAAATGTAAGAACAAACATGAATGTCAACGCAGCGCATTTACCTCAACTGCACAATAATGACAGAAAACACTAAATATGCACACAACACATACAGGTGCAGCTCAAAAAAAATTTAATATCGTGAAAAAGTTCAATAGTTTTTGTCACTCATTTCAGAAAGTGACTCATATATTATATAGATTAATTTATTCATTGATTTATTCATTCATATTTCATAGTGAAATATTTCAAGCCTTTATTTCTTGTAATTTTGATGATTATGGCTTACAGCTAATGAAAACCCAAATTCAGTGTCTCAGAAAATTAGAATATTGTGAAAAAGTTAAATATTGGAAACTCATGGTGTCACACTCTAATCAGCTAATTAACTCAAAACACCTGTAAATGTTTCCTGAGCCTTTAAATGGTCTCTCAGTCTGGTTCAGTAGGCTACTGAACAGATGTCCAGAAGACAGTCATTGACACCCTACACAGGGAGGGTAAGCCACAAAAGGTAATTGCTAAAGAAGCTGGTTGTTCACAGAGTGCTGTATCCAAGCATATTCTTAGGAAGTTGAGTGGAAGGAAAAAGTGTGGTAGGAAAAGGTGCACAAGCAACAAGGATAACCGCAGCCTTGAGAGGATTGTCAAGCAAAATCGATTCAAGAATTTGGGGGAGCTTCACAGTACATCAAGAGCCACCACGCACAGACGAATCAAGGACATGGGCTACAAATGTCGCATTCCTCGTGTCAAGCCACTCCTGAACCAGAGACAATGTCAGAAGCGTCTTACCTGGGCTAAGGAGAAAAAGAACTGGACTGTTGCTCAGTGGTCCAAAGTCCTCTTTTCAGATGAAAGTAAATTTTGCATTTCATTTGGAAATCAAGGTCCCAGAGTCTGGAGGAAGAGTGGAGAGGCACAGAATCCACATTGCTTGAAGTCCAGTGTGAAGTTTCCAGTCAGTGATGATTTGGGGTGCCATGTCATCTGCTGGTGTTGGTCCACTGTGTTTTCTGAAGTCCACAGTCAACGCAGCCATCTACCAGGAAATTGCTGCTGACAAGCTTTATGGAGATGCTGATTTCATTTTCCAGCAGGACTTGGCACCTGCCCACACTGCCAAAAGTACCAAAAGCTGGTTCAATGACCATGGTATTACTGTGCTTGATTGGCCAGCAAACTCGCCTGACCTGAACCCCATAGATTCTGGGGTATTGTCAAGAGGAAGATGAGACACCAGACCCAACAATGCAGACGACCTGAAGGCCGCTATCAAAGCAACCTGGGCTTCCATTACACCTCAGCAGTGCCACAGGATGATCGCCTCCATGCCACGCCGCATTGATGCAGTAATTCATGCAAAAGGAGCCCAAACCAAGTATTGAGTGCATAGAAATGAACATACTTTTCAGAAGGCTGACATTTCTGTTTAAAATATAATTTTTTATTGATCTTATATAATATTCTAATTTTCTGAGACACTGAATTTTGGTTTTCATTAGCTGTAAGCCATAATCATCACAATTACAAGAAATAAAGGCTTGAAATATTTCACTCTATGTGTAATGAATCTATATAATATATGAGTTTCACTTTGATATTGATAAAAAATATTGAACTTTTTCACGATATATTCTAATTTTTTGAGCTGCACCTGTATATACAAACCCCAATTCCAAAAAAGTTGGGACAGTATGTAAAATACACATAAAAGCAGAAAGCAGTGATTTGTAAATTCTCTTTTACATATATTTAATTGAAAAGAGTACAAAGAAAAGATATTTAATGTTTTACCTTATCAACTTTATTGATTTTTGTATATATACACCAATTGCAAATTTGATGCCTGCAACGTGTTCCAAAGAAGTTGGGAGATGGGCAAAAAATCGAGTGAGAAGCTAAAAAAAAAAAACACCTGTGTGGTAGACGGGCGGGGTTTTAGGCGCTGCCGGCAAGAGAGAGAGTGAACTCGAGTGGTTTATGGAACCGGGCACAGTTGTCGGTAATCAGGCAATTGGTGACGATAGTGTTATTGTTTGTATCAATTAACCAATTGCCTTGATTGTTCAACAGTGAGCCTGAGAACCTTGAAAAGGAGCCTTCTGGGGGTTCGAGGGGAAGCAGAGAACTGTGTGTTTGCTTGTGTGTTTGGTTGTGAAAAAGTAATTTAAAAGGAGAAGCCAAAATAAAAACCGGTTCTCTTTATAACAAAGGCTGGTTCTTGTATCTGCACACTGGTCCTCGACCGAACAGGATTCACCCCAGAGGAACACAGACGTCGCTTCCGGGTGAGTAACCTGATGGGAGAAGGCCGACCGTTCGCTTACGCCCAGCGGCTGACGGACACAGCGAGGCGCTGGCTCCGGACGGAAATTCAATCGGCAGCTGGAGTTGTGGAGCAGGTGGTCCTCGAGAGGTTTATCGCAGGGTTGCCAGCGGATACAGCCAGCTGTGTCATCGACCCACTAACCTGGACGCCACCCTGGCGGAGGACCACCTGGCACAACATCCCTTCACCCAGCAGCAGAAGCCGGAGCCGGCACCCCAAAAAAAACTCCCCCCTCGTTCTGTCCCCTTTTCCGTTTCCTGTCCCCAGAACCCCTCCTTGCCTGGTGTTAATCCCTGTGTTGTTTCTTTCCCTTCTCCCCACTCAGGCTCAGTGGCGGTGCAGTCCGGCCCACAGGGAGCTCCTCAGACACCTGGACCAGAGTGTTAGCGGTGTGGACGACTGGGCCACCTGCGCCGCGATTGTCCGTTCATGGAGGTGGGGCAGGTGGTCCGTGTCGTCGGCAGCCTACCTGCATTCCGGTAAGGGTGCAAGGGAGTGAACACCAGACTGCCTGAACATAAAAAGAAATTGGTGCAGGCAGAAATAAAGGCAATGCTGGAATTAGGGGTAATAGAGGAGTCTAACAGTGCGTGGAATAGCCCCATCGTGCTAGTGGGTAAGCCTGATGGATCTATTCGGTTCTGTGTAGACTATTGTAAGGTGAATGGAGTGTCACGGTTCGATGCCTATCCAATGCCTTGGGTTGACGAGCTCTTGGATCGGCTGGGCACAGCTCGTTTTTTTTCAACACTGGATTTAACCAAGGGCTACTGGCAGATTCCCTTGTCTCCAGAGTCCAAGGAAAAAGCAGCTTTTCCCGCTCCGGAAGGGTTGTACCAATTCCGGACACTTCCGCTTGGGTTATTCGGAGCCCCTGCCACATTTCAACATCTCATGGACAGGGTGCTGCGTCCACATGCGGCTTTCGCTGCAGCCTATCTGGATGACATCATCATCCACAGCAACAGCTGGGCTCAGTATGTGCGGCATGTGGGGGCGGTGCTAGAGTCCCTGAGACAGGCTGGACTCACGGCTAACCTAAAGTAGTGTGCGATTGGCCGAGCGGAGGTACGGTATTTGGGGTACCACTTTGGAAGTGGACAGGTGCGGCCTCTCGTGGACAAAACCGCAGCGATTGCGACCTGTCCACGGCCCAAGACAAAAAAAGAGGTGAGGAGGTTTTTGGGACTGGCCGGCTACTACAGAAGGTTTATTCCATCTTTCTCTTTCCTGACTTGACTCGGAAAGGTGCCTCAGATCCGGTCCAGTGGACGGAATTGTGTCGGCAGGCGTTTGAGAGGGTGAAGGAAGCTCTTTGTGGGAAACTCTTGTTCACCCCTAACTTCTCTCTCCCCTTTAATTTGCAGACAGACGCATCGAGCAGAGGGCTGGGGGCCGTTTTGACTCAGCAAGTGGATGGGGTCGACTGACCAGTGCTGTACATTAGCAGAAAACTATCACAACGCAAAGATAAGTACAGCACGGTCGAGAAGGAGTGTCTGGCCATTCGATAGGTGGTCGGGTCCCTCCGTTATTATCTACTGGGTCGCCCATTCACCCTCTGCTCGGACCATGCTCCCCTCCAATGGCTTCACCGCATGAAAGATACTAACGCCCGAATCACTCGTTGGTATCTGGCTTTACAGCCTTTTAATTTCAAGGTGGTTCACAGGCCGGGAGCGCAGATGGTGGTGGCTGACTTTCTCTCCCGTCCGGTGGAGGAGGAGGGGGAGGGGAAGGGGGGGCTAGTTGAGCATGGGAAGCCATCCGGCCAATGTCGGGCGGTGGGGGTATGTGGTAGGGGGGCGTGGTTTTAGGCGCTGCCGGCAAGAAAGAGTGAACTCGAGTGGTTTATGGAACCGGTACAGCTGTCGGTAATCAGGCAATTGTGTGTTTGGTTGTGAAGAAGTTATTTAAATGGAGAAGCCAAAATAAAAACCGGTTCTCTTATAACAAAGGCTGGTTCTTGTCTCTGCACCCGAGCACTACGTCTCACTTCGCCACAACCCGTTTGCCATTCCACAGGTAAACAGGTGATGCTATCATGACTGGGTATAAAATAATATCAAAAGACACTTGATATCTTATTTTCAGGTACTCTTACAAGCGATACTATAACCTCTCTGCATTTGAATAGATATCTATGGGAATTGGGGGGTGGGACTAGATTAAGCAGTAAATTACACGGGAATAGCATGGAACCCATGGTTGGCTGCATGGCTGTAAGTCATCACAAGTCAACGGTATCAAACGAACCTCAAACTATCACTCTGCTGCCAGATATGCAGTAGATATGGATGGATCACTTGAAGGGTTGTTTCTGGTTTATTTTCCATAGGAAAATGAGTCAGGAGAAACTAGGCTTTGAGGTTTGAGGCTTGTTTGATACCTCAGACCCTTGATGACTTACAGCCATTTTAGCAAACCATGGGTTCCATACTATTCCTGTGAAATTTTCAGCTAAATCTAGTCCCACACCCAATTCCCATAGAGATATGAAGAGTCTTTTGATATCCTTTCATACCCAGTCATGATTGCATCACCTGTTTACCTGTGAAATGTTCCAAACAGGTGTTTTTTTCTTCCATTTATTTATTTTTTAACTTCCCAGTCTTTTTTTGCCCCTGTCCCAACTTTTTTGGAACGTGTTGCAGGCGTCAAATTCAGAATTAGCGTATATTTACAAAAATCAATAAAGTTCATAAGGTAAAACATTAAACATATTTTCTTTGCACTGTTTTCAATTAAATATATGTAAAAGAGAATTTACAAATCATTGCTTTCTGCTTTTTTGTGCATTTTACATACTGTCCCAACTTTTTTGGAATTGGGGTTTGTACTTGAAATATGCACTACATAAGTGGAGACATTTCAAATAATACAACTCAACAACGAAAAGGACAGGCAGAGCAAACCTAAAGATAAGCATCATACTTAATATATTTTATTATTATTACCACCTTTGGCATTCTCAAGTACACATGTGCCGACGACAGTTTATCCACATGAAACCTGTAGGCATAATCACAAGACAATTCCCAGTAAAAGATCAGATGAAAAAAAACAAGGCAAATGCTTTTGTTGATTGTGTATCAATTACGACATCAAATCAATTGGGTAAAATGTGAAAACTCTAGCCTGCTAAGCTGTTGGCATATTTTGTATACAAACAGACAGTCTGAGATCACATCTGTACAACATATATAAAATGTCCTCCAGAATATAATGGTTAATGACTTAATTGTATTAAGTAGTCAATTAATATTCCTCATTGTTACAGTAATAGCAAAGTTTGCCTTGTTTGGATAGCAGTGGATTCAATTAAGGTGGTTAAATAAAAATCAAGTCTCTCACCAGATATCTTCTGGCCACCCATATTTGATGAGATCTTCATCTGTGTTGAAAAGAAAAATAGAGCTGTTCTATGGAACACCGAGAGTGCCACAATGATAAATAAATAAATAAAAGAATAAATATAAACATGAATAAATAAAATAATATGGAAATAAATTAAAAAAGCTGGGAATGAATACAGAAATGTAAATGTATGTGAAAGTAATTAAAGTAATTCAATTTATTTTCAAATATTTTTTCTAATATATTCATATTCAATATTATATATTTCCAATTTATTTCCCTATTTACTTATTTACTTAAGCTGCAGTAGGCAAGTTTGAAAATATACAAGGCAAAAAGACTTCCCCTTTTGCTCTCCTCCCTTCTATCTCTCTCCTAAGCCCCTCCCAACAAATGATGCTCCAGTGCACGTGCGGAGACAAGGCAGACAGGGAGAGGTTTATTCTACGGGGAGGATATTTTGCTTGTAGATAGTTGCCCTGATCGGTAGCTACATAGCTAGGTTGCTTGGTTTTTGGAAGACCGGCTTCAGAATTTGACAGCCTAGTACAGAGCCCAGGACACTCACAGAACCCAGATTCTTTCTCAAAACACTTAATTTATTGATAGCTGCTGGAATGTAATGAGCAGATTTAGTAATTTCGCCAAAAAATCTTGCCTACAGCACCTTGCTAAATCATTGCATCAAGTCTCTCAACGAGAGAGCACACTTTACTAGGTAACGTTAACGCACAAATCATGGGGGGATTGGATTCTGAAGTCTGGAGTTATTTCAGAAATGGGGGAAAATGTTTAGTTGTGCATTGACTAAATTAAAGGGTAACAAAGCACAAATCGCCGTTTTCAGATTTTCGTTCTCCTAGTCGCTTCGACGTTGTAACTAATTTGAAGTTGCTACCTAAATTTAATTAAAAAAGATCTTGATACCTTTTTCTTGTTGTTTGAGCGTGTGGCAGACTCCCGAAAGTGGCCTGGTACTGATCCGACGTTGTTGCTACAATGTGTTTTAACTGGCAACGCTCAGGGGGCATATTCTGCTTTATTCAGTTGACAGTCAAAATTATCTTTTGGTTAACCCTTTCCAGCCGGACCGCTCTAATTTCAGCATAATTGTGACGATGGTTTGACGTCTAATATCTCTGCCGTCCAATCACGGATTTTTTTTTGTTGAAAAATGCTAATTAAACATGACAAAATAAGCTACAATTGCATATAATCGCTATATAAAAGCGCCCGTAAAACCCGGAAGTCTCCATTTGCCTCACCGCGGACGAAGCTACCACATCGGACAAGAGACCATCGTTTGAAGACTTGACGGCGACTGAAGAAACCCCAATAAGCTAGGTAGGTAAAAAAGCATTTAAAGATAATAATTAACCATAAATATTACTTCAGAAACGGTTTTATTTTGAATAAAATCCTGTTTTTGTACCGCAGACTTTCTCAGATTATCATTTAGAATTCGAACAAAAACATGAACATTCGTGTAAAAGCTATCACGTTAGCTTCAAGAAGCCACTGTGTTTTTCTTCCCCCAGCTCGTTTCAAGATGAAATTGTGAAAAAGTCTGTCATACAATGAATAAGTGAAGTGATAACGTTAGATATTTTTCGTATTTAGTGTAGACTTTGATAACTAAATAATAGCTAACTAAAGCTAAAACCAGTAACGTTAGTCTAGCAGCGAGCTCTGTGTCTCGGCGCGAACACAAGTCCTTTGTCCTTTGTTTTGGTAACTTTTAACGTTAGCTCTGCTGTCAGTCTGGCTAGCTTTCTAAATGTTATACTCAACTATTAGTCTTATCAATAGCAAGTACTAATTATCTAGCTAGTGTTTTAACATAACGTGATGCCTAAATCTGAAGGTAACTTATTGTTGTTAATCAGTACTGTCGAAAATGGAGAAGGGAACTAAATGGCAAACTTTTTTTTTTTTGGGGACTCACGTTTCTGACATGAGCAAGATAAGCCTGTTTAGACACATATGACAAAAAGACATCATTCAGTTGAGCCAATGTCACTGATGATTTATGTCTGTTCATTCAAAACAATGTTTTACATTGATGGACATTATGCCAAGTAGTCTAACTTGTGATATTGTTGAGCTTTTTATCTAACGTTATTCTGGAGCATAAAGTGTTTTCTGTAAAATGTCATTCTCACTATACAGCTCTTTAATGACTCAGAAATGGTTTTATATGTTATGGATTAATGAAATGGCAACTGTAATATTATTTATCTATTACAGTGATTGATGGACATTATGCTTGTGTCCAGAATAGCTATTGTATCTATTCCTGACATAAGCATAAATTGTTTGCTGTAAGATGTTATTATTGTAAGTATACAGCCCTTCAATGACTCAGAAATGGTTGTATATGATATGTTATGGATTCATGAAATGGTAAATGATTACATATTTATGTATTGCAGCAAAGGATGGACATTCAGCCATCTGATACAGTCCCTGAAGAGAAGGAGGGTGCTGAGGGTCATTGCAGAGCACGACATGGAGGACCATCAGGGCATGCACTTACTGTTATCTTCTTGATTCTTGAATATATTTAAGGTATTTATGCTTGACCATAGATTTGTCTGCTGTACCTGTACTAATACATTAATGATTTTACTGTAAATAAATCCAATGTATTAATTTTACGGGCATCTAAACTGATATTTGCCATGGGTTGTATCTTGTTTTTATTTGTTTTGCAATGTTATCCATTTACTTAGTTCATCCATTCACTATGTTAAACATTTGTTAACATTTTTGTTAAAATAAAGTGTGTTTCATTGAACACATAAATTGTATATTTCAGTGTTTGTGTCTTTCAATTTTGCTATATATATATACACACATACTCAAGTGGCCCATTAGGATAATGGATAAGTGGTAATGTGAAATGTCAATGAACCTAAAATTTGAATACAAATGTTTTTTTAGCCTTTTCCCATACATCACTAAGAGGTTATAACCTTTGAACAGTAAATGATAAATCTCTTCTGATTTGTACTCTATATCACTTACAAAATAGTGAAGATACCACACAGTTTGTCTCCCTCGATCTTGAACATGAAGTGTTTAATAACATAGGTTTATCATGGAGAATAGCCATTTAGAAAGTTTTTTATGATTATTTATTTTGTGAATTGTTTTAATAATTGATGATATTGTGTTAAAGTAAGCATATTATTGTATATTAATGGATATATATGGAAAGCCCCAGTTATCCTGTTTAAAATGGTATATTAAGGTTAGGGGTTGTGATGTAATATGATCAATCCATAAACATTTTTGCATATGCACATCATATTGTCAATAAACCAAAATTCTAAAGCGTTTTTTTTCTGCACCCATAACTGAAGTGATTATAACTTTTGAACGGTAGATGATAGCTCTATTCTGATTTTTATTATATTTCACTCACAAAATGGTGAAGATACCATACACTCTAGGTTTTCCTATATCTTAAACATGAAATGGGTAAAAATGTAGGTTTCTCATTAGAAAATAGCCATTTAGAACATTTTCTAAATTTAGTTGTTGAATGTCTTTCCATAATTGATGATATTGCCATTAAGTAATCCTATTGTTTTTTATATCAATTGAAAGCCCCAGTTATCCTGTTTACAATGGTAAATAAAGTTTAGGTATCTGATGTAATATTATCACACCACAAACATTTTTGCAACGCATGTTAAGAAATAGAATGTTCACAAAATATTCGCTTAGGCTGGAAAGGGTTAAGACTGCTGTGTTAAAAGCTTATAAACTAGTCCCGGAAGCATACCGACAACAATTTAGAATGTTCAAAAAGGGAGATGAGCAGACTCATGTTGAATATGCGAGAGAGAATAGAATAGAATAACTTTTATTTTCCCGCAAGGGAACTTCAGTTGTAGCCCCAGCAACAACAAAAAAATACACAGTGGGGCAGACCCACAACACACAAACAAACATATCAAACAAAGACATTCAACAGAATCATTACATCAAGTGAATTAAAGTGCAATACAGCCATGATTTAAAAAAATAGCCCCGAGATGTCCAGTGTCACGAAGCAGTCAAACACACAAACTCCGCCTCCACGACTCTCCTCCATACACGCAGCGCCGCGATCTCTGCCCACCGCCAAAATGGAGCACCGAACTGCATCACTCCTCCCAGTCGTCTCCTCATTCCTCCTCCGCATTACGTTCTCCTTCCCTGGCTGCCTTTTGAATATTGCCTGAACTCCCGGATCAGTCCCAAAATCCTCAACTCCGGTGAAGAGCGATGGTAAACTTTGTTGCTGCAGTCTGCAGATCCAACGGACATTCCCGAGCATATGTTGCGAATGAGTCTCCATGGTGACGACCACAAACAAAATTATATCGACTAGACAATTCGTCAATATTATCACAGGAGCAGCAGGAGTGCCCTAAAAAATCTCCAGCCCGCTTCCCATGGAGACTCATTCGCAACATATGCTCTGGAATGTAGCCAATATAGTAGCTTTTGGCTACTATATACAGTAGGCTACCCAATGCACTTTCGGTTTAGAAGACACAAAAAATGTTTCTCCAAACTCGTATAAATATGTCACCCCTATCCCCTTTCTTATACATAATCACATTATGATTATTACTCTTCCACAGGTTTGAGTTTAAAATTAATAGTATATTACTGCTCGTGATAGCATTTGATTTAGATAAAATTTGGTTTAAGGGAAATGTTGCCAGTTGATTACATCCAGATATAACCTTTTCATGCCATAGGAATCATATAATATTGATTTAATATAGTTCTAAATATCCAACCAAAATCTTCCCTGATGTTTCAGACATGCCTCTAAATTGTCAAAATACACCCAAGGACCCCCCC